>JAFIRS010001115.1:0-434199 GCA_018342105.1 Gonioctena quinquepunctata
AGTTAACTATACTGATTTGGAAACTCTCATTATTATTGCACGATACTGTAATTAGACTGACTTTTTCACCTAACTTTTGAGAATGGCATATTCTCGGGTTCACTGTGGAATACCAAATCGAACTGCCTATTGTTGACATGAAACTCACGCTTTTATATGATCTTCAACACGGGAGCTAGTGGGCGGAGCTTAGTGTGTTTTATGAGCAGATACGAGGTGACATCGTAAAACTGATAAAGGTCTTGTTTTTCTAACCCGTTCTCGCTTATCTTATGTTATAATTGGATAATATTTCACTACATGACAGGTATTTACGGTAGCTGTCGGTTAATCTTTGAAATAATGACCAACAAGTGTGTTTATGAACTTCTCGGTGGCGATTCCCTGTGATTTATGAGTTAGATACGGCACTTAATGATGTGGGCTGGTGTGACTGTCGTTTATCGGGATTTTTAATGGCCCTGTTTGTGTTATCGACTTGGGACGGGGGTTAGAATTATGGTAGTAAATAAAACTGATTTTCTTATCTCGCTGTGACTGTAACGGGTAGCAATAAAAACTTTGTTTTGCTCTCCTAGATGAGTCATGTAAGCATTCGGTATACAATGGTTACGTCTTGGTAATTATCTTTAAATGCATTTCTGTAATTACAGGGCATAACAAAATATTGAAAGTATAATGTCATTTTATCGGGTGACCATGATATATAATGAACCCCTCAATTTTCAGATGTCATAAAAATTTGTATATTGTAGTGTTCATATACATTTACATTTTTGGTGATTATTCGAAAGAGATTTGCAATTGTGGGATCATTCTTTTTTAAACCTCAGACACAGCTTTAATCATGGCATAGCTAATATACAAGTTACTATAGTTTCAACGCCTATATCACTTGAACGATTCTATTCAAATGTACACTCAAACTGTGCGGAAGCATATTTTATAATTTTTTTCAAATTGAATAACATATACTGAGTGATTACGAGGTATTGTCCTCACAGACATTTTCTATGGTTTCAAAAATGAAAGTTAAAAATTTGTGATAAAAAAAATATAGAACTTCTGGTTTTATTGAAAATAATCCCAACTTCTTTTTTCTATGATTTGTACAAAAATATCTTGTTTTAAATTAACAGTTAACAGTTATCAGAGGTGACTTCGATTTTCACAACAATAATAGAAAGTTGTATTAAAACTGTGAGTTACAATTAGAAAACTACTATATTCAAATATTTTTCCATATATTTATTTCATCATTTTGAAAAATCTTGAATTAACAACCTATCGATCCTATCTACGTACGGACTTTTAATCATTGAAATGAAGATGACGTTGCGTTGAAAAATATGTATGAAGCATTCATCTCGCAGTAGTTTCACGTTTTTGGGTAATTTTTCATCATCAATAATCAATTTTTTCAATGGGATATCAATACGTGCTAACTGTTCAAGCTGGTGACTTCAGTTCGCATTTCATAACTAACACCTTATATAATTGGAACAGTTGATTACATATCTGCAATTTCGAATGGAGATTCAACTTCTAATATATTTTCACAAATTCGTTTGGTTAAACTTCAGAAAATAATAATTGATTGTATTTTAACTTGACTTCGCTAGAGAAGTACCTCCGTTTATAGACCAATCAATAGAGATTTTTTCGTGACAAAAATACTACCAGTAAACCAACGGCGCCATCATACGAAAAACGGTCCGTAGTTATATCCAGTTATGTTTCCTACTCGCAAGTGTCTTTGCTAAATTTGTTATAAACATTTGAATGCGAAAAAAATTTTTGTTTTTGTTTTGGCATAATTGCAATTTGATTTTTTTAATGCACTTTATTGCAGCAAACCTGCACTACTCAGCCGCTTCCACGTTCTCGCCCATTTTCGGTCATGTTTGCAAGTATTTTTCACCTATTTTGCAGCATTTTAACGCAAAAAGAGAATACAGTTCTGTAGTACTATACTTCTACTCTCGAAATCTTTATGAAAAATTAGAATCGGAACACCTATGACGCACCCAGGACTGCTGCAATAAAGTGCTTTAAAAAAATCAAATTTCAATTATGCCAAACTTAATAATCCAACAGTGCCTGAATTTTTCACACATAAAGTACATATCAATCACTACCATGTCGTGTAGAGACTGCTTCAAAACTTGAAAAATGGCGGTGGTATGAATTTTAATAGGAACGCAGTTTTTTTTCAGTTTTTCACACATAAAGCACATATCAATCACTACTATGTCGTGTAGAGACTGCTTCAAAACTTGAAAAATGGCGGTGGTATGAATTTTAATAAAAACGCAGTTTTTTTCAGTTTTTTCGGTTTTTCTCCGTTACTAATAATCCGATCGAATCATGCTAGAGTTCATTTTCTGCATTTTGATTATCTACGAGATCGCTCCATTATTTTTCAAGTTACAATTCAAAAACATTGAAAAAATTTGAAAAAAGGTTTTAAATGTTTATAACAAATCAAGCAATGACAGTGGGGAGTAGAAAACATAACAGGATATAACAACGGACCGTCTTTCGTATGATGGTACTATTTTTGTCACGGAATCAATAGAGCAGAAAATCTCCCCATATTCAGTTTGCAATACGGTTTACACTGGAAATACTCAAATCAAGGCATCTCCAACCCTTTGAAATGAAAAACAGATCATTTACACACTTATGTTCATTGTTTAATTTCCTCCAACTGAAACAGCAAATGCACCATCACTTCGAGTCCCGGACAGCATGAAAGTATTTTATATTTGACACTCCGTTTTTGTATTTTTAAATTAATTTTTATAATTATGTATTATTCTCTTTGGTTCTTAAACAGTGTCCGGCATAAAGTTCGCAGCATATGAAAAACTTTTTTATTATTGATTTCTCAGAAAAAATCATTCGTGATAAAAACCTTTGCTTTATCCCAAACCTGAATTGTCAACACCAAAATTGAATTTTATATGATCCTATTCGAGGGAGATAGAAAAGCATGCTTTGTTTTCGAAATAATATGATTCCATCACTTTATTTTTCACGGTAGGATTGAAATTCATGGAGAAATATTGTTCAAAATCGAATGTTGATCCAGAAATTCGAATCATAGCCACCTATGACCAATTTCATATTTCAACTTTTTTTCCCACTTTTTCCTCATCGCCATGTACAACATAAGGAATATTATGCTAGACCAATGGTATATTGTTAGATATGATGATATCACTCTCTGAATGTTTTCTCATTTCTCCCTCTCATCGGAAAATCACATTAATTGAATTATGTGACGGAATTTCACGAAATCTTGCTGCAAATAGTAAATAAAATTGAATTGTCTCCAAGGTATGATGCCAGAATGCCAATTAATTTATTTTTACAATACAAATAACATTTTTTCAAACAAATATGTCCTATGCTTTATTCTACGTGGAGTCCTCCATTCTCAATACACTGCATAGTACGGCGGTGCATTGCATCATGAACATTTCTTAGTATCTGGGGAGCTATTCCCCGAATACAATCCCTGATAGTATTCTCCAAATGACGTATATTTTGAAATGGCCTACTTGAATATACCTTCTGTTCGAGATATCCCTATAAGAAAAAAATCCAAAGGAGTGAGGTCCGGTGATCAGGCGGGCCAAGCGTTATTGGAATATCTTCCAATCCATCGATTTAGAAATGTTCCGTTTAACCACCTTCTCACTTCTAGCGTAGAATGAACGGATGCACCGTCTTGTTGAAAATACTTTCCAGCTCTCATGTCCAGAGGAATATCATCTAAGTAATCGGAGAGAAACGTCTGCAGAATTTTCAAATATCTTGCAGAATTCAGTGGTTGTCTGAAAAATACTGGTCCAACAATAATGTCATTACGAATTCTGCACCAGACGTTAACTTTGAAGTAATATTGGTCTCTTCATTGTTTCCTAAAATGGGGATTATTATCTTCCCACCACCTTCAATTCTGGGAGCTGACTACCCCATTTGATGTGAAGGTTGACTCGTCACTGTAAAGAATTCATTTCAAGAACTGTCTATTATCTTCCATCATAGACTGAAACCAGAAACAGAAATCCAAGCGATTATCCGGATCTCTCGGTTTCAAAGTGTGTATGAATTTTGGTTTATACGGTTTGAATTTAGAACTCTTCTCATTGATCGATCGGATATATCAAGATTTTCTCCCCTTTGCGATAATGACATTCTTGGATTTTCAATAGTAGACAACATAATATTGGCAGTGTATCTACAAGTATGATAATTGTCACCATGTATCATTACAATCTCCACTCCCTCCTGTATACTTAGTCGAGCAGCCATGATTGAAATGAAAAACTACTGAAATTACTCTACAGATTTGTGAGTTATTCTTGCGTCAAAAATGGTTTGTTTACAATTAGAAATGAATTTGTTTTCAAAGCCAACTGTGATCGGCAAATGTTCTATATCTCAATCCTTTACAGTAAAATTCAAAGAACAAAACTATGGAAGCTGGGTATTGTTATCGAAGTCAAATGTAACAACTTACGATATTTCGAAATTCATAAATAATACGTGAATAAATTTTTCGAAAGGATTAAAACCTTAATTTTGTACGTTGAATGCTGCAAAAAATTCAATAAAATATTGTTGATGCATTCTAATGTATTGCTTGAAAAAAAAACTATACAAAAATTGTCATATTTTACAATTCCTGATTGTCTTAAAAAATGTTATTCGTAGGTGAAAATGAATTCATTTTCATTCTGGCATCATACCTTGGAGACAATTCAGTTTTATTTACTAGTTGCAGCAAGTTCGTGTGAGATTCCATCACATAATTCAATTAATGTGATTTTCCGATGGAAGGGAGAAATGAGAAAACATTCAAAGAGTGATACCAGTATATCTAACAATATACCATTCGTCTAGCATAATATTCCTTTTGTCGTACAGGGCGATGAGGAAAAAATGGGGAAAAAAGTTGAAATAAGAAATTGGTCATAGGTGGCTATAATTCGAATTTCTGGATCAACATTCGATTTTGAACAATATGTCCCCATGAATTTGAATTCTACCGTGAGAAATAAAGTGATGGGATCATATTATTTTGAAAACAAAGCATGCTTTTCTATCTCCCTCGTATAAGGTCCAATAAAATTCAATTTTGGTGTTTGCATTTCAGGTTTTGGATAAAGCAGAGGTTTTTATCAGAAATGATTTTTTTTGAGAAATCAACAATAAAAAAGTTTTCCGAATGCTGCGTACTTTATGCCAGACACTCCATATATATATATGTATATATATATATATGTATATATATATATATATATATATGGAAAGAATTTAGTGGACATAGCCCTCAGAGTGAAGAGTTAACCGTAGACACGTGTTTCGGGCTCTCGGCCCTCATCAGTACGGTGGAGAAGTGCGAGGATGAACAACACTTGGTATAATATAAATGACTGCTGTTATATATATATATATATATATAATATATAACAGCAGTCATTTTCTCGTTCTCTTTCAAGTAGTAGTCTATTGAAGACGCTACTATTTGTTGAGATGGTTTCGATAATACTTGGATAGGCATGTTCATGTTAATAAACTTCTTATTGAAATAATTCATCAGTTCTGAAAATAACTTGTTTCTACTCCCGTATTATAATACGCGAATTAAATATCTGCTACCGATTTATTAATATTGTCCATTTAAACATATAGAAACACGAACTTGGGGATAATCAAGTGGTATGTTTCTACATACTTGATTGACATTTAATTTTAATTGTCATTCAATCACAACGCGACAAAAGTACCTATACGTATGTCGAGCAGTGAAGAATTATCTTGTTCACCACCAGAAATTCTTATTTTTATTTTATTATTTATTGGTCGTAGAAAAAATAGTGTATGCAACGATCATGTAATGACTATTAATACACTCGCCCACGTAACTTACCTCGTCCCCATGTATTAATAGCTATCATTACATGATCGTTGCATAATATACTAGTTTTCATTAGCCAACAGAAAACCCTAAACAATTGAACGAAATTCCCAAACTGAACAATAAAAGTAACAGCTGTCAGACGATTATTGTGTTGAGCGTTCGGCAACGTCAAATCGAGTAGGCAACTTTCAAAATTTAATTTTAATAGTTCCTTCGATTTTCAACGCATTTTATTGGGAACAAAATTTTTATATTGGATATACAAAATTTCCAAAAATGACGTCATTCTCTTCTCAAATAAATATTAATAATATATTGGAAACGGGCATGAATATAAAATTGTTTATAAAATTTCCATTAGAAAACATATTGCTCATGTATAACATGGCCAAGTTCAACTGGAAATTGTCAATTTATTTCTTGGAGAAACAAATTGTTTTATGTGTTCTTTTAGGAAGCATTATGTACTGGCATTTTAAATAGAATGAAAAAAATATCCACATTTACAGAACAGGTATTTCGGCTATGAAACTGCAATAATTTATGTTACAAAATATATTTCTGGTGTGTGATAAAATGTTGTTTCAAAACTCATTCTTCAATATGTGGAAAGTTTCAATGAAAGGTATCTGAAAATAGACACTTGAATGAAAACAAAGTAAGATTACCAAATCTAAAAGTGTTTTTAAAATTTTGAGTTTTTTATTTGAAATGGAGAAGTAGAAAGCCAATGAGGAAACGAATCATAACAACCCATAAAAAATAAAATATGTAATGTACATGGTCCCGCAATCGCCTGAAAACATGATTGTTATTCAATTTCCAAAAAGAAATATCCATATCCAATGAACGTTGCTTACTTTAAGAAGAATTATCCTCAGATCGGATCGTATTATAGGTTCTAGGTTTATCATGAATGTAAATGGAAAACATAAGACGATTCGAAGAACGCCTAATTGGGGAAGAGTGCGGGGGATCCGATAATGCATATAAGCTGCCACTCATTATATTGTCAATACAGAATGGTAGGAAGAAAAAAATTGTTTTATGACTATATAACTCTTTAGTATTCAGATTTTTTTTTATTTCCTCAACCATCATGCAACTGACTAACTTCAAAAAAATCATCCCATTTAAATAGATTAGATCAATCATTTCTTCATTGAAATTACTTCTAATAATTCCAAACATTGAATAATTTGCCTTGAACCGTCCCCATCACTCAAGCAATTAAGTCAAACATAATTTCTTTAATTACTATCAATTAGTAGTCCATGTTACACCCAGATTAGCATCTTCCTACATAGAACATCTCTTCTATTAATATTTTCTCCCGAGATATTCACATGTTGCGAATCACCGCCCGATGTTCACAATTAGGCAATTCGATGGAGCGGCGTTCAAGGAAAGAAAAACGCCGAATTCCAAGTTTGAGGAGAAATACTGCAAGCTAATCTGGACTTTATGATGCCGGCATGAATATTCACATTTCTAGAAAATACGCATGGGAAGATGATTTGAGCTGGTTTTCATTTGAATATGTATTTTAAACAGTGGCAGATCAAATAGTTTCGCCAGAGCAATATGAAATTGGTATATAAATAAATAATAATAAATATGTTTATTCACCCAGAATGATTTACAAAATATACAATATGAGCCCATCACTACATGAATAAACAAAGATAATCACTGAAGTTGTGGTAATCACAGCTTGTGCATGATAGGAAAACTTAATTCTAATATGGTTTTACAATATAATAAAATGATGAACAACACAACATTTTAAAATACAACATATGAGTATATGATATTACGATATGAAAATAAAAAATAAAAAATATGTTTTTTTACGAATTTTACGAATATAACAGATAACGGTAACAGAGACATGGTAACAGATTATGGTAAAGGTAGCATGGTTAGTGAAACTTGCAAACAAACATGTAGAGTAAACCCATTAGAACCTATGGTCGTGCGTGGGTTCTCTCCACATCATTATCTATATGTAGGTGACGAATACATTGTTATACATTTTCTGTTTAATTTTTTTTTGTGTTTAAATAGTAAGATAGTGATGAAAATAATATAATTGTGATGTTAGTAATACTAATAATAGATGCGGTATATATCTGCATATATTGAAATATTGTCATATTTGTATTTCAAGTATTAGTATTTCATCTTCGAATGAAAATTCGTATTGATGAAAGAAGGAAAGTACCCTATGTCTCACAATTTTATGGATTTACCCAAAAAATCGTTTGCCAATTATTTTTCCCATTCGATATTTTTGGAGACTGCGAGATCATGCACTGTCCCTACCATTAGAATTTTTTTCATTTGAATGTTTGCAATAATACCTTCAAAAACTAATATTTCATTTCAACAGTACATTACAAGCAAATAGCATTGGGGAATTCAGAAATAAAACGAAAATCTGGTAACAAAGCACCATATAATAAAATACTTAATAAAAAAACTTTTTTGAAGACAAGCTTTTATTCAAATGCACTGAAAACTAAAAAATAATTGCTTTGGATGTGTGACGTAGGTTATTCCGTGAGTTATGGATTAAAAAGCTTGTCGCGCAAAGTTTTCAGTTTGAATACAAAAGCGAAAAGCTATTGAATCTATAATCCTCGACCCCAAGGAACCCCGACATACCAATTTTGAATCGAATCGGGCCATAATTACAAAACTCGTCCGCCATCTTGAATTTATGCATTTTTATGAAAAATTCATAATCTCCGACTCCGAAAATCCCCACATACCAATTTGGAATAGAATCGTGTCATGATCACAAAACTCGTCCGCCATCTTAGAGCCGCCATTTTGTTTTTTCTCCTACAAAAATTTCATAATGCATTGTCACCGGAATTATGAACACTTCGTCGATTTCATTTTTCGTTAAAAAAAAATTATCAATAACTTTATTGGACATGAAAAACCCGTGAAGGGCCCACAGAACTGCTGCATCTCGTCCATCTGAAAAATAAGTCAATTCGTGTTATTACAACTGGCTTGAAGAGACTTCTACTTTCTCTTTCCAGTTTTTCAAAGGTGAAAATATACAGAAGTATATGACCACTATAAACTGGACAAGGAGCATGATATACAAATAAAGGCCAGGGGGCTGCAGTACTCAAAACTCTCTGGACTCAAAGGCTCGAGTATTGTGGAGTTCTACTCAACCTCTATGACACAGAAACATGGGAAAATTCATATTTTCATAAGTAACAGGCATTCAATGAAGAGTGAAAACAAGAGAACCTTATTTGCCATGTGTGAATCGTTAAGGTTTTTCCCGTTGAATAATATGTCTCTGCAAGTATCAGAAGATGTAAAACATTTCAAGTTTGTTAAAAGTTACATCGGAATATATATCCATACAAATAAACACCGCTTGAAAAAATTAGAGGTAACCATTAAATATCAAAGATTTACGAACTGTTGATGAAATGTAATTGAAATGAAATTCAAAATTGCTGCAATTACCTGCCAACTTGATTGTTCTTTGGGATGAATTCATTAACAGACTTATCGGAAGAATGTTGTTAACCCCACAACAAAATATCGAAATTATTTCACGATATGCGACAAAGAGGCAGATCGACCAATATATTTTCAGTATTCCGTACGTTTACCTACTTGAAATTGTAGAATTGTCATTGCGGCGTGACTAGGTTATTAAAAAATTCCGATTCAATAAATTGTAATGAAGCTTTAAAAATGATATCTTACCAGCAGACACACATATTTCACATGTGATACTCCACACTCAAACCGTCTACTTCTATAACCCATATAAATTCCCGTGAAACGATGACTATCGATGACTCGTGACCTCGAGTAAGTAAGAGTTAGGACAGTTCCCAGAACCCTACATTCTGCGATCTTGAACATGTATATCAAATTGGGGAGGTGGAGTGGTGGAGTTGAATCTCAGCATTCCCACAAGGCACTCTGACATTGACAACAAGATCAAGTACATTGGATGATGTTGAGAATAATTGATGGATGAATTGAGTACTAATATCAATAAATGGGTGTATTGGCTGATGCTTCTAAGCATTGATAAAATTATGTCACCGTATTGATGAGGCCATCCCCATTGAGCATTGAACCTCACCCTGATGTTTTGTTACAAGGAAGCGTGATGATTAATGGTACATAGTATTCATAACCTCATGTTCGTTTGCGCAATGCATTTGTTTCAATGTTATGAGGCAAGTTTCCATTGTGGAAATGATTTCAACATAACACTAATCATGAAATTAGGTTATTGTAATGATTTCGTGCTGCAGAAAAAACTTTTTTTTTCTCCTCATTGTTTTCATGCATGATAACATCATATTGAGTGCTCTAAACACGGAATTTAACATGCTAATAAATACAGCACATAGATTTTAAGTACAATGTCCATTTAATTAAAAAACGATATTATCACAGTAACAACAATTACAAAAAAGTGAAAAGGTCTGAGTTTTACAACGAAAAATGCAAATTTTACAGTCACAAGTTATAGAAATATTAGTATATTTATCGCATTAGGGTAATATAATTCAAGTTATTTTGTAATTTTTTTTCTTTTCATCGTTTCCATCGAAGTTTCTCGGCGAATCGACCAACAAAAATCAGCAATCATTGCTGCTGACTATTTTCCATTGTAGCGTCTTTCAATATGCATAATATCCTGATGAAACCTTTCACCATGCTCATCTGATACAGCACCGTAATTTTCCGGAAAGAAATCTAAATAAGAGTTTAAAAAATGAATTTTCCTAACCTAAAATTAAATGGAATTTATAAAAAAAAAAAACTATCTTATATTTATTATCTCTGTTCATAAAAAAATGGATAACCTACACATAAAATACTTAAAATATATATATATATATATATATATATATATATATATATATATATATATATATATATATATGAATTTTGTGCAAAACTTACTGAAGTATTTGACATAGAACGTAAACAATTAAAAGACAAGTTTTCAACTAACTGTTGTAAAGTCACAGTGTATACTGCGCAGGCGCAAATGTACTACCATAGAAATCACTTCCGGCACTTTTCTTCTTTCTCTTAAGACTAGCAAAAATCCATTTCGTATGTATATACATTTTGGAAAAAAATTCATACAGAAAAATCTAGGCGTGATAGAAAAAATTGGCCGTAGGGAACAGATTCAGAGCATCAAAATCTTCATATTTATGACATAATATTTTGAATGAGGATTTTGTTGCTTACCAGTGTTATTTAATCACAAAACTGGACTGATTTTCATTATGTTTGGTCATTGCCTCAAGGAAAAATAGGTTGGGTCAATGATTTTGCAGTCAATCAATTTCTTTCTGTATATATACTTTTATATCATCCTGTATGAAGAAGGTTACCAGGAGACAAAAGAAAATAAATGCCAGGAATACCAGTGAAAGACTGAATAATAAAGTCTGTTCAGTAAAAGCTTATAATTTGTTAGTTTAAATAACTACAAATGGGTAACCACGACTAGTTTCACGTTTGACATAAAATGGTCAAGTTACTTGAGAACCTTTTCCGGGATTAAATGGCGAAACTTCTTCGTTACTTTGGAATCAATCCAGGGGGGAATGTGGCCGATATGAAGATCATGCTTAAGGCTGAAATTCCCAAGAAATTTTCAAAAGTGAAAAAAGCAGTACCTCAAGAAGATCTTACTGAAACTATTAAAAAATAAAGTTTTTTGCTACACATTATTGGAAAACTTTGAAATAAATAACAAAAAAATGGAATATTTTGAAAAATGTATAAATCAGCAAATATATTACAAGTTTTTGAACTTCTATTAATTGGAACTTGACCAGAAAAGATCATACAAGTCAATCGAACCTCAGCCGAAATGCTGAAGAAAACAACAACCGCAAGTTTTTAATAAGGAATCTGAATATATTCGATAAAAATCTGTAGTGCTTCCATTTTTTTAACCGACGAAAAAAAAGAAGGAGGTTCTCTAGTCAACGTGTATATTTTTTTAAGTATGACCACACATAACTTTTTTATTATTTTTTTTTTATTGGATTTGGTATACCTCGAGGTTGGTCCCATTTGGATTTGAAAATAAAATCCCACTCCTAAGGGCTAGTTGTATAGGTTACGTTTGAAGTATAGTTTAAACTGCGGTTCAAACTGAAATTAAACCTCAAGTTCAAACCAATGAAAATTAAAAATATTCTTGTATATCTTCCAGTTACAGAATTTGTAGCTAACTTTAAATCACATTGGTCCATCAAAATTTTCTCTGGAAGGAAAATTGACATCACTGACAAGAATGAGAAGTCAAGTTACAATCAAGACTTTTTGTTTCTGACATTTCTTCGTCCGTGAACTTTCGTTATTGTTTATGATTATTGTAATTCTATCATGAAAGCTTTCTAACAAAAAATAAAACCGACGAAAAAAGAATCTGAAAAGCAAACAATAACCCTTATTAGTCTTAATAGCTAAGCTCCTAAACTAATGTAAGTAAATAATTTTGAGTCGCGCCAAACAAACTAGCAATTGAATTAGCTGCCAGCGGGATACGCGGTGGCATTTTGATAATTTTTTTTAAAGGAATTTAATGATCTTTGTTGATTATTTGATTGGCACCGACTCAAAAGCAGTTACTTACATTAGTTTAGGAGCTTAGTTATTAAGACTAAGAAGAGTTATTTTTTGCTTTTCAGTTTCTTTTTTCGTCAATTTCATTTTTTGTTAAAAAGTTTTTATTTTTCATTTTTTTTGTGGATGAAATCGACTAATTACTACTTACTCAATTAACAATCAAGGTATCCATCATGTTGTAGTGTTATCAGATCTACATAAGTGTGCCAAGTTTCAAGAGAATCGGTTCACACGTAGAAAATCAATCATCCCCCATTTTTCTACCCTTAGAGGTGGATAATTCTCCTTCAATTCAAATATGACCATCTTCGAGGTATACCCTATGCAATAAAAAAAGATAGTCTAAATCAGATAACCCATTACAAAGTTATGCCTCATAGAATCGGTTAACGGGCCAAAATTCAGAGGTTGAACGATCAATATCCTCCATTTTGTTTCTCTTAGGAGTGACATTTTTTTTAAATTTCGAATGGGACCAACTTGAAGTACACCCTATCCAATGAAGAAAGAATAATCGAAATCAGACTACTCATAAAAAAAATATACGCGTCGACTAGATAACCTCCTCCTTTAAAATTTCGTTGGGTAATAAAAACTTTTTAACAAAAAATTAAACCGACGAAATACGGAACTAAAAAGTGAAAAATAAAATAAACCTTCTTAGTCTCAATAACTAAGCTCCTAAACAAATGTAAGTAACTAATTTCGAGTCGGCGCCAAACAATCAAGCAAATGAATTAGGTAAGGCGTAAATATATATAATTTTCTTGGAGTAATTTAATGATTTTCGTTGATTGTTCATTTGGCGCTGACTCAAAATCAGTCACTTACATTAGTTTAGGAGCTTAGTTATTGAGACTACGAATGTTTATTTAATTTTTTAATTTTCAGTTCCGTATTTCGTCGGTTAAATTTTTTGTTAAAAAGTTTTTATTCTTAAATGTTTTGTGGCTGAAATCTACTAATCACCACCTTCTTGTTTTTTGATTACTTCCAAAATACTTACTTACCCACCTTTTTTTTTAAATTGGAATAGATGTCTTGTGATACCTCATCTGAAAGGCCTTCCAATACTGCATTCAATGATAATAATTAATTAGATTTTCTTTTGTACAGGGTGAACAGAAATTAATATTTCATTTCAATAAGAGAATAACTTTATATCCAACAAAATAGAACAGTTAAATAAGATGTTCGAAATGCCATCCACCAGTCTCTTGACAATGAGCGAATCTACGGACACATTCCTCTTGCACATTGCGAGTAACTTCCGGAGTAATTCTGTTAATTTCGATCCTGATTCGATTTTTCAACTCTTGTAGATTTTGCGGCCTATCTACATAGACCTTCTTTTTCAAATAACATCACAAGAAAAAATCCAGGGGCGTAAGATCTGGAGATCTTGGGGGCCACTCTATCGGTCCGCGTCTACCAATCCACCTCCTAGGAAAACAGTTATTCAGAAACTCGCGAACATCACGTGCATAGTGCGGGGGTGCACCATCTTGTTGCAACCAAATACTTTCATTTGGTGAGTTAGGATTGATGGCGTTTGGAAAAATATCGGCAAGGCTAGGTATGAGTTCATTTCTTGAAAATTCCAAGTAACGCTCCCCTGTGAGATTTCCTTCGAAAAAATACGGGCCAATAATCCTGTCGTTTATTATCCCTGCCCAAACATTGACTTTCTGAGGGTATTGAGTATGCCCGTCCATCATCCAGTGAGGATTATCCCTACTCCAATATCTGCAATTCTGACGATTTACTGAACCATTTAGGCAAAACGTAGCCTCATCGGAAAACAGAATTTGTTTTATAAAACGTGGATTGCGGTTATACAAATCCTGCGTTATTTCACAGAACTCCACACGGCGATCGGGATCATCATCATTGAGTTGTTGATGTAGCTGTACTTTGTATGGATGGTACTTTTCTGCTTTTAGAATACGTAATACAGAACTTTGGGATATGTCAAGGTCTGCTGCAATTTGTCGTGAAGTATTGTGAGGATTATTCTCTACACCCAATAGAACATCAAGTTTCACGTTTTCTTCTATTTTAGGACGCCCAGCATTCGGAATATGTTTGACATGACCAGTTTCTCTAAATTTTTTCTCAATTTTACTGACTGTTGAACGACTGATAGGTCTATTTGGATACTTCGCAATGAACAAGTCGCATACCTCTTGCTAAGTTCTGGTTCTATCTCCGCATCCAATAAAAATTAAAATTTATATGCGTTGGGTTTCACTTAAAGTAGCCATAGTTTACTTTTAGAACCTATTCACTTATAATTTGTGAAGAATATTTGTTGATATTTCAACTGACATTTATTTGACACTAACTTGCCTATTATGGCATTAATTTGTGATTGTCTTTTGTTTCCATTTTAGACTAGGAAATAGCTAACTATTAATATTTGGAAAGGATCCATTGGTGTAGTAGAGCACTGACTCACCAGTCTGCCAGGGCAGTCTAAGGGATTAGAGCCTTGGCTCGAAAAAGTAAAATTTTGCATTTTTAACACGCTTTTATTATCTTTACTTGTAACTAAATAACTCACAATGTAATAAAATCTTGGAAGTAAATATTCACCCACTTTCAATCTTCCAAATAATCTGAAATTTGTCACACATATCGAGAACCGATGACAATACAAGAATTTCATAATCATAATGTAATAATAATAAAAATAAATTTTTCCTTTCTCACCAAATGAAAGTATTTGGTTGCAACAAGATGGTGCACCTCCGCACTATGCACGTGATGTTCGCGGGTTTTTGAATAACTGTTTTCCTAGGAGGTGGATTGGTGGACGCGGACCGATAGAGTGGCCCCTAAGATCTCCAGATCTTACGCCCCTGGATTTTTTCTTGTGGGGTTATTTGAAATCGAAGGTCTATGTAGATAGGCCGCAAAATCTACAAGAGTTGAAAAATCGAATTAGGATCGAAATTAACAGAATTACTCCGGAAGTTATTCGCAATGTGCAAGAGGAATGTGTCCGTAGATTCGGTTATTGTCAAGAGACTGGTGAATGGCATTTCGAACATCTTATTCAACTGTTCTATTTTGTTGGATATAAAGTTATTCTCTTATTGAAATAAAATATTAATTTTTGTTCACCCTGTACAAAAAAATCTAATTAATTATTATCATTGAATGCAGTATTGAAAGGCCCTTCAGATGACGTATCACAAGACATCTATTCCAATTTAAAAAAATTACCGATTACGTCACTATGTCAAAACCAGTGACATAACCTCTTTAGAATATACATAAAAAAATCGGCATTTTAAAATAAAAATCGACCTATTTCAGGATTTTTGTCAAAAGTACATGGCTTGCGAAATATCGAATTTGCTCCATAATTTTGACGCGCACTGTATATTAAACTGTTCCTGGATACGTTTATGTTATTTCATGAAAAAATTGCAGTTTTTCGAAATGAAGGTCTGCCACCCTTACATCTTACTGTCAGTTCAGAATTATTCACTCACTTTCCGCAACCCCTTTGTCGCATCCACAGCACCAGCACTGGTTACTGTGGCGCTTAGTCGTGAGTTGAAAGACACCAAAAAGGCGGTAGTGGCGTCTAAACGGCATGCAGTGAAACCATGCATGTAACTCGGTGTCTTTGACACCGCCGAAAAATGCCTGCGAACTGGCCCCATCGACGATGCGACTCGACAGATAAGGTTTTTGGTAGCGAAAAGCACTGGGTCACTTTGTTACATTGATGTTTACTACGAAGAAAGCGGTAAGTGTACTTGCGAACTGCGATCTGTGTGGCAAATTTAAGTAATTTATAACCAGGACAATGTTCTTGAGATTCCAAATTATCCGATAACTGCAATGTAACTCCAATAACAATCGTATACAGGATGGCTACTTTTTTAATTGTATTGGTAACTTCGAAACCATACTAGTTAGAAGGTCGGTTAAATGGAGAAAAAGTTGTGTATCGTATCTGGAAGCATCATCTAGCGGTGGAAACAAATCGAAAATAGCAGGGCCGGTTCTTGAGATAAGACGAAAAAAGTAATTTTCGGTTTTTTTGTTTTGCTTCATTTATTTTCAGAACTACCACAAACTATTTCAGAAATTTTTCATTCGATAGTCAATTCTCTTTGATTTGACGTTTTCAGATTTTGCACCCAACGTTTCGTATTCTCCAGACCACCCTCAATTTTTTTTTAAATACGGACCTTGATGAAAAGGGAAACATTCTCAATTGAATATTGATAGAAAGATTTTTCTGTGAATTGAAAAATCCACGATTAAAATGAAGTTATTTTTTGTGAATGTCTAACAGGAAACAACTACTTCCCCGGCTAAAGCCACGCTGGACATTGAACTACATCTGATAGATATTCTGACAAAACCCTAACTCAAAAGAAAAAATCTGAAATTGAAAATTTGCATTTTCATTCAGATAGTTATTTGATTTTCTATTCCAGTCTTAATTAAGAACTCATAAAGATGAATGAGGCAAAGAAGAATGTTTTCCAAAAGAGAGTACTCACCAGAAATCATCCGTAACATTGACGCAGGAGAGACATCGCATTCACTAGGTCTTCCATACATTTTTGTCGACGAAAATCTATTTCACGCTTCCACGATCATCAGGAATAGAAAATCAAATAACTATCTGAATGAAAATGCAAATTTTCAATTTCAGATTTTTTCTTTTGAGTTAGGGCTTTTTTAGAATATCTATCAGATGTAGTTCAATGTCCAGCGTGGCTTTAGCCGGGGAAGTAGTTGTTTTCTGTTAGACATTCACAAAAAATAACTTCATTTTAATCGTGGATTTTTTCAATTCACAGAAAAATATTTCTATCAATATTCAATTGAGAATGTTTCCCTTTACAACATGAATACCCCACAAGAAGTTATCTTGACGATGGAAGATAGTGACTAAAGTTTATCTTTCAGTCGCAGTTGATTCCACATCTGATTTTATGAACATCCTGTTTATATTTTCAACAAATCAACACGGACCTTGATATTTTATGACTTCATTTGAAATAACTTTTCATCCTGAATCCAGCGTTGTAACATGCAATGTCATTCAAAGACGGTTTCGGTTAGTTTCCGCCATCTTCAGTTGAATCAACATAGTGCCATGCCTTTCGATAAAAAAAATAAGTAAATTCACCCAAAACTGTTATATTTACTGATAAATAGTGTTGAATAATTGAAAAATATGGGATATATATATATATATATAAATATATATAGACTTTAAATATATATTTTGACATTAAAGACACTTGTCATCAACTACAAAATCTCAACTGATATATTTATATATATATATATATATATATATATTGTTATGTTATGAAAGACCAGAAATTTATTTTAAAAGGAAAAAAGAAATAATTTCAATAAAAAACCCACAAAAATAATAATTACTTACTAGTTAGTAGTTTAAGAGATATTGTTTTACATATTTTCAAGATTCTATTTCTTTTATGAAGCCTCTGTATGATATTGATAGATAAAAAATATTCAAATACTATAATGCAATCATTTTCATACATTGTCAAGATCATTACAACCTATAATTGTTCAAAAGATAACAAAAAGGTCTAGATTTACAAAATCATCCTGAATAAAATATGATCAACAAAATTATAAGCTTGAAACATACAGTATAAGAAATTGTATCTAACTAAAAATAGCCAATGGGAGAACAACAAACTTCTTGATGACAATAGCCAATCAGGGAATAGTACTAAGACTAGCTAAGACTATGAATTCAGAATCACATCAATCCTATTTGATTGCATAATATTTGAAGACGTGGTCTTGGTAAACTCTTCGTCATCATGTCGGCGATCTGTTCTTCTGTGGGTATTTGTTGAACACCCAATTTTCCTTCTGAAATCATCTCTCGTATGAAGAAATATTTGATTGAAATATGTTTGATTCTTCGGCGAAATTCGGGATTTTGAGCTAACCTCACTGCTGCAGAATTATCCACCTGTAGGATTGGAACATGTTTCAATCCGATGATTCCTTCAAAGAGTCTGCTCAACCAAATTATTTCTTTGGTTGCTTCATTTGCTGCTACAATCTCGGCCTCAGTTGCAGATGTCGCTACCATCGTTTGCCGTTGACTAAGCCATGAAATTGCACCACCTGCATGAATCATAATCACTCCTGAAGTTGATCGGCCCGTTTTTGTGCATCCACCAAAATCTGCATCGCTATAGCATTCGAGAGTGCCTCTTTTAAAATTGGGACGATAGATTATTCACAATTCAAGAGTGCCAGCTATATATCGAAAAACTCTTTTTACTTTGGCAACGTCCTCTGCAGTTGGGTTTTCCAGCGATCTTGATAAGAACCTCATACTGTAGGCTAGATCTGGTCTTGTACCAAGCATCAGGTACATTAGAGCACCGACTGCCTGCCTATAAGGAAAGTTAGATACTTTTTTACTTTCTTTTCCTGTTTCCAAAATTTCTCTTTCTTTCAACATCGGTGTAGAAATCGGTTTGCAGTCACAAAAACTAAATATTTCAGAATCTTTCTTGCATGTGTATTTTGACTGATTTTTATACTTCCATCCTCCCTCTGATCAATTTCCAGTCCTAAATAATACACAGCAGACTTCCAAGTGATTCTGAATTCCGATCCAAGTTCTCTCATGAAATCTTCCAAATCATGCTTTTCATTCGCTACTGTCATCGACGTAGAGAACTATAATGAGCCTTTTACCATTTTTTTCCCGAATATACAAACATGGATCAGCTTCACTGACTGTGAACCCTAGGTTTGAGAGGAAGTTATCAAATCGCTTATACCAACACCTTGGTGGCTGCTTCAAACCATAGAGACTCCTATTCAGCATACACACCCTATCTGTACCATCTTTGATTCCATCTGGTTGATTCATGTAGTTAGTTTCTTCAAGCTCTCCATACAGAAATACTATAGATACATCAAACTGTGCAAGATGCATTCTTTCGCTTGCTGCAATGCTCAGGATGGAACGGATGGTACTCAGTTTTGCTACAGGACTGAATGGTCGACTGTAATCAATACCTTGACGTTGATTGAATCCTTTCACAACTATTCTGGCCTTGTATTTATCAATACTTCCGTCTGAAATAGTTTTAATTCGAAAAACTCATCTACAGGGTAAAGCTTCAACTCCCTCTGGCAAAGTTATAAATTCCCAAGTGTTGTTTTCCTTCAATGAAGTCATTTCTCTTTCCATAGCATCTTTCCACCTGACACTTTCTTTTCTTTGGAGTGCTTCTTCAATAGTCTCAGGATTTGATATATTGTCCAAATCTTCTATAGACATAATGTGATCTTTCAAGCGAGTGGGTTTCATGAGCGAAGATCTTCCTCTGAGCCTTTGTGTTGATGTTTCTTGGAAATATCTATCATTCTCCTCCTCTGGCGAACTCTCCTCTTCTATTTCATTTTCCTGTTCTTCGTCATCGTTTTCTTCATCTTCACAGTCTCGTAGTGGCAACTTGACTTCGTCATAACATTCTCCTGTTTTCTCTTGAAATTTCACATCTCTGGATAGAATTACTTTGTGACTTTCTTTCATCCATATTCTATATCCTTCATCTCCATCATATCCTATAAGATGCCCCTTTATCACCTTTCTATCCATTTTTCTTGCGTTTTTGGACTGCAGCATGGGTGTAACAAACAGAACCGATAATTCGAAGATGTTTGATCCTAGGTTTCTTGCCCAACCACAACTCGTATAGGCTGACACCTTCGACAGATGATTTGGCAGTTCTGTTCAGAATATAAATTGCAGTGTTTACCAACTCAGCCCATATTCCTTCTGGAAATGCTATTTCTGGTTTTCTCTCTCGCTACAACCATTCTGCTCTGGCGTATAGGGAGCCGTTAGCCTTTGTGAGATCCCATTTTGAAAAAGGATCTTTCTAACATCCTCGTTGTCAAATTTTCCACCATTGTCACTCAAGAACTCTTTTATGGTATGACCTGAAGTCTTCGTATGTGCAACCATATATTCGAGAGCATTTTTTACTTCAGACTTCTCCTTAATGAGATAGCCATAACGGAATTCCGTGTAATTATCTCCGAATAAACTAAGTATCGCTTCTTCCCGAAGGACTCGTCGAATGGCCCTCATATATCTGATGAAATTAATTCATTAGACAGACAGACATTAATCAACCTGGTCGAATGGTTTCTACTATTTGGTTCCATCAGGATGTAGCAGGTCCACATTATGCTCGAGTGGTTAGAAATTTTCTCAATGAAACGTTTCCCAATCGCTGGATTGGACGACGCGGTCAGATTGAATTGCCTGCTAGGTTCCCAGATTGAACTCCCATGGACTTTCTTCTCTGAGGTTACTTAAAAAGTAAAGTGTGCATAAATCGACTTACCAATTTGGAAGACCTTAGAACTGAAAATCAACGAATTACCCCAGAGATGTTGTCAGACGTAACCCAAGGAATTCAGCAGACGTCTTGGATATTGTCAACTAACCCAAGGAGCTCAGTTCGAGCGTTCGTTGTGAATTTGTTATTTGTTAGTGTTCACTACTTACTTATGATGTTTTCAGAGCAAAATAAATAATTAAATGAATGTTAAGAAATATAAACACTGGTTTCCTTCATACTCAGTATGCGGTAACTTTCAATTTAAAAAGAATATCGATGACGTCATATCTTGTGGGGTGGTAGGGATAAAATATTTATTTTTTTTGAAAAAAAAGGTAGAAAACTAAAAACAAAATCCACCTGTCCGAGCTTCACCTCCGAAAATGATTAACTCTCAAGATAATGGAGCGTTTCCACACTTTATGAACGCCTATACAGTGCTTCTCAAAAGTCCGCTCCCCCCCTCTTATTTTTGGAACGCTTATACATAAACAAGTGAAATTTGGAAACTGAATATTAAAGGTTGTAAACTCCCCTACTAGTGATGATAGATGACGAAATCATCAAAGATGACGTCACAAGGCCATTGTGACCAATAATTTTAAATGGAACCCTACGGCAAGCGACACCTCTTTTGAAAGGTATCGAAAAAACCTATTCAATGATACTTATTCTGTTTGTGTTTATAGCAGTGTTGGCTACTAGCTTTTAAAAAACGCAAAGCTGTGATGAATTAAATCAGTTGATACTAAAATTCCAAATTCAAGCTCCGCCTCTAGATAGTTGTCAAATAAGCTGACGTTTTTGTTAGTCTCCCTAATTCGGCGTTTTTGTAATTGTCCAAGTTTTTGTACATTTAATAATGTGTGTATTGTTGATCGAACGTTCAACTGTTTTAACAGTTGTTGGTACTTTTGATATTTTTGTACATTTTGATAATTTGTTAAACTGTTGTGAGCCGAACGTTTAAGTGCTTCAAGGAGCGAAAGGTAC
The DNA here is from genome assembly GCA_018342105.1 of Gonioctena quinquepunctata. Taxonomy (NCBI): domain Eukaryota; kingdom Metazoa; phylum Arthropoda; class Insecta; order Coleoptera; family Chrysomelidae; genus Gonioctena; species Gonioctena quinquepunctata. Next base: position 21,982 of record JAFIRS010001115.1, read on the forward strand.
GTGCTTTAGGTGATAAAGTAGCAGCGATCCTAATTCTTGGTGAAACTGGACGAAATATTCATGCAGCAGAACGCATTTTCAATGAGAGGTTTCCCGATCGCCCCGTTTCGAGGACTTATTTAAGGGAGCTTCTTCGTAAGTTTGAAACAACGGGTAGTATTAATGATGCGAAACGATCTGGCAGACCACAAATTTCTGATGAGAAAAAAATGATATACTGGCAGAAGTAATAGTTAATCCTACTTCTTCAACAACTCACGTTGCAACTACCTGTGAAGTCAGTCGAAGTACAGTACACAGGTGTTGAAAAACAAATTTCATCCATACAAATTAAAAATGGTTCATCAACTCTCAGACGACGACCCAGACCGAAGACTAGAATTTTGTGAAAATATGGAAACTAAAATCAACCAACAGCCAGACTATGTCAAAACAATTTGTTTTAGTGACGAAAGTACTTTCTTTCTAAATGGAAATGTAAATACACAGAATGTGAGGTAATCCTCACCTGTTTCGTGAAACACATACCCAATTTCCCCAGAAGGTGAATGTTTGGGCAGGTATCCTGGGAAACCACATCCTTAGGCCTCTTTTTTCAAATACTAATTTAACTGGTGAGGTTTATCTGGAGCTGTTGCAAAACGCAATAGAACCGTTAATCCTTGAAATTTCGAAAGATAATCCAGATGAATTCGGCAATTTGGAAATAACATTCCAACAGGATGGTGCTCCTCCACACTATTACGGTGCAGTAAGACGGTATTTGGATGAGGAGTATCGTGGTAGATGGATTGGACGACGAGGTTCAACGGAATGGCCAGCTCGATCACCGGACCTCACACCTTAGGATTTTTTCTGTGGGGGGTACCTCAAATCGAAGGTTAACACCACTGAACCTGACAATATTGACGTTTTGAAACAACGTATTGTTGCGGAATGTGAGGCTGTTTCCGCATACACATTTGCAAAAGTACGAGAAGAGTTTAAAAATGGGATATTTCACTGTCAGGAAGTAAATGGAGGTCACTTCGAGCAATTTCTTCAAGTACCTACTGATTCTCAAATCTGTAATTAATATCATACTGAATGGAATTTATATTTTAATGTTTACTAATGAGCCATTAAAACTGCCATGAACACAAACAATATTAGTATCATTGAATAGGTTTTTTCGATACCTTTCAAAAGAGGTGTCGCTTGCCGTAGGGTTCCATTTAAAATTATTGTTCACAATGGCCTTGTGACGATTTCGTCATCTATCACCACTAGTAGGGAAGTTTACAATCTTTAATATTAAGTTTTCAAATTTCACTTGTTCATGTATAATCGTTCCAAAAATAAGAGGGGGGGAGGGGACTTTTGAGAAGCACTGTATATATATATAAATATATATATATATATATATATATATATATATATATATATCGTTCCAAAAAAAAATGCGAAATTTTAGATTTTAATATTTAATATTGAAGTTTGTTGTTTAAAGAAGAAAAAACAATAACAATGATAATTGTTTTAACCAGATAATTGACCTTGGTGTTTTAGATGTGTGTACATTGATAAATGCGAAATTTTAGAATATATTGATAAAGCACAAAAAGAAGTTATTAACATTCATTTTTGCTAGAATTGATTGATTCATTGAAAATACATTGTTCAGTGCCTTAAAATTATAGAACATTGTACTTGATATGATATTAATTTCTGCTATGGTTTTATTGCTATTTTCATACTCATATTTTCTGGTGAGTTTATATGAAATGTTTTATAACAAATCATTGATTTATGGATTTGTGTAATGGTTTTGATGATTGACGTTAATTATATCTTTTAAATTTCATTTTTTTGATAACTTGAGATATGACCGGATACATAGGTCAAATCGAACCTCGATCATATACTGATTGAATTGCTTTAATATGCCACTCTTGGTTAAATTCTCGTTGTCAATATTTTTTAGTTGCACAACCCTCAGTATAGAACCTCTAAAGACTGGCACGCTTTTGAACTGCCAATTGTGTGAGAAAAGATTTAATATTGAGTAGAGTGATACCAAATAGTATAGTTATACATCATTTGGCGGTATTTGTAAAATTCTTATATTGGGTTTTCTAAAGTGTTTCTTTGGTAAAAGTAAATGTGAGGTTCGACAAACACTTGGTTTTTTTAGGAGTGGTGTGTGAATTCATAACGCTCTGATCAGTTGTGGGGTCTTTAGGTCTCCAGCCATAACAATAGTAATGTCCCTTATTATTCATTAGAGAGTATGAATCTCAAAAGCAAGCCCAACAAATATCATATGGGAATCAAAAATCGGGATATTAATATATTTTGCCAAATAAGTCGACGCTACAAATAAATAAAATGCTCAAAAATGTGAATCCCCAAATCAGAAGATTCAGGCCGAATTATTTGAAATACGATAATTCCATTGGTATGACCTGGTATCCTCACTAAGATCATCAGCTCATAATGAAAAAAATGCCCAATTTACATTACGAAGATTTGGTGAGTGCGCTGGCCCAAAAGTTAATAAAAACCCCAATCTCATGTGGATCAATAATCGAGTTTTTCTCCTGTAGTTGAAAAGTGAAAAAAATTATTTTGTATCAATATAAACTAAAAAGTTGAAAAAACAAAAAACACTCTTTTGTAGCCATATGGACTGTAATTTAAAATAATAAGAATACAGTCATTCTCCAAAAAATTGACTTCAATGTAAAAAATGCCTAGGGTGATCTCTACTTACTTTCCATAATGACTCTACCTTTACGATAGCTACGAAACAAATTTTAAGACAACTGATATCATGCACCCTATGCTTTTTTCTACACTAAAGTAATTTTTTTGGTCAATGACTTTAATCTTAATATTTTTAACTTTTTATGCCATATTGCTACAAAAGCGTGCTTTTTAAACTATAATTTTATGTCTAGCTGTTTTCCAATAATTGAATATAACAATTTATATTTGTTGCCGCCATGGCTTCCTTTACCACTCGGGAATATCAGAATATGCTAACTATTTATGTCGAAGCTTCTGTGATGATACTGTGGCAGTTATTGAAAGAATAAAAATAATTCTGGCTTTTTGCTGAAATTTTCGTAATCTTAATGTATTAATTATATTGCAGTTGACCAATGCCCATTTTGATTCAACAGCATTTTGTTTGTAGTTCATACTGGATTATGAAGTCCGTTCATTCTACAGTACACGAGCAAGAAATCATCTCAGTGATTCGCGATCTGAAAAACAAAAATTCAGTTGGTGTGGACTGCATATCCACCAAAGTATTGAAAGAAATAAACGAATATATCGCCAATCCATTGGCACATATAATTACTTCTCAGTTGAGTCTGGAGTATTTCCTGATATGTTGAAAATTGAAAAATAATTCCTATTCATAAACAACAAGATCCACTTTTAGTTGATAATTATAGACCAATAACTATTCCTAGTGTAATTAGTAGAGTGATCGAGCGCTGTATATTCAATAAAATATTTCCTTTTTTGTTGAAATACAACATAATCAGCAAATCACAAAATGGTTTCCATCCTGGCCGATCAACAGAAACTGCCGCCGTTGACTTTATGGAATACGTCTACAGACGTATGAATGATGGAATGTATGTAGGAGCATTGTTTTTCGACCTCACCAAAGCATTTGACTCCATAAACTCTACTCCATAGGCATTCGGGGCAACTTTCTCTCGTGGATTATGTCATTCATGAGTTCCAGAAGAATACTGGTAGAACTGAGGAACACCAAGTCAGATTTTTACGAAATGGGCCTGGGAGTCCCACAGGGATCAGTTCTGGGACCATTAATATTTCTTTTGTTCATTAATAATATGCCATCTCATATACGTTCTAAATGTCTAATCCTGTTCGCTGATGATACAACTATAGCTGAGGAAGCTGATAATCCCTGGTGTAGAACAAATAGATTAGTGGTAAATGGCAAAAAAACAATCCTCGTGCAATTCTTTGGTAGGAAAACTCATAATGGTCCGATGAACGTGCGCGTTGAAAATAATATCATTGAATCCTCAGATACCACAACATTCCTAGGAATACATATAGATCAAAAATTGAACTGGAAGCATCACATCGACCATGTATGCAAGAGAGCTTCCAGTGGGTACTCCAGTTAAAAAATGAACTTGATCGACCAACTCTCCTGAATATCTACTACGCTCTTATTCATTCTCATTTGTCCTACAACATAATTCTGTGGGGGGACGCCTCAGAAATCAATAGAGTATTCGTGGCTCAAAAAAGGGTTATGAGGCTAATATTCAATATTGGGAAATTGAACTCCTGCAGAACGTACTCTCAGAAACACCATATTTTAACTATTCCCTGTATGTATGTATGTATGGATATTAAACGCAATTTGAAAGATTCAGCGAAGGACTCATACATACACCAATAGCCTACCAGATACGCTGATTCAATTAGAATCCGAAAACACGCAACAAGTTTGTATGAAAAAACTCCTTCACTGGCAGGAGCAAAATTATTCAACCACCTACTTTCTGACATACAAGATGTCAAGCCTTCGAAATTATTCAAAAAAAACTCAGGTTATTCTTAACGACCCATAGTTTCTACTCCACCATAGAATATCTCAATATCAGGTGATCGAAAAACTGTAGATGTCAATTTACTTTGTGGGGATTTTTTTGAATTTTGTATTCTTATATTGTTATAGTGGTAACCTATGTTTATATGTAATCTTATATTATATTTTATATATTCCTATGTTGTTATGATGTATCGTTATATTATTTGATGTTATATATGTACACACTGCTACTTAGTGACCTATTTTATATTTCTATGTCACAACTCTGTGGCTCCATAACTTGTGTGGTTCTTTATTGAATCTCCGAACATATACTCCAATATACTAAAATTTTTGTCATTTGTACATTAACGTAATGGACTATATGCCCATTGTGACCTATCCTATATCATGTTTTTGATCATAAAGGACCAATAAATATTATATTCTGTTCTATTCTATTATTCCACTGGAGATTGCATAATTTTCAAATAATATTAAATATCCCAAATTCTTATGCAATACGAAGGAGCTGAAATAGTTATTCACACTGATAAACATATTCACATGAACCAGTTCATCACCCGAACACAAACGTTAGTCTAACGCCTATACACTCGCCTTTTTCCTCTCAAAATACTTTTCCTTCGGAGTAAGAAAAGCTCGAACGAGTCAATTACGGCGATGGCTGTAAAGATCCAGTAACTCAAGAACGTTTCTTTTTATGCGCATCGTTGTGCCGCAATAAATGTTAATGTAACCTTATTAATACACGGCCAAGTTGCGTTAATTAAAAAGTGACAGTACTTCTTCTTCTTATGATCAGTAATAACTTTTAAGATCGCCATAACATCTTAACTTGTCCCGATGGAGAATTTTATATCTTTCATTTTATGATAATGGTCGGCTCTGATCGAACTCATCAGTGACGTGCATATCAAATGAAACCCAATGGATTTATGTAACATAGGTATATATAACCCGGAATTCATGTAAATAACGCAATATTTACCCAAAAATAATGTAATTGTAGCTATATACTTATTTTTCAAGATAATTCCATATTCACTAAAACGGCTCTAGATTGAAAGTATATTTGTCTTAATGTTATGTTCAATTCATTAAAAAATTGTATGACGAAGTTTATTTCAGATTTCTATAAAAATATTGAATTCTATGAAAAATCAACAATTTTTTTTTCAATATTTCTAAAGGTAATGAACTTTTAGAATAGAGTATTTCTCAGTGTAAAAAGTATCTTGGTTAATAACCATACATAATTAAGTAGAAGAAACCAGCTTAGGGTGGTACTTTTAATTCTGTTTTATGAAATATATGTTTTGAGACAAAAGACAGTTGTCAAAACAAAAAATTGATTTGTTACCGCCATTGTTGTTAACGCGAAATTTTATTTTTCTGCTACAAATTTTTATAGAAATTATTTGAAACTTGCTGAATAAAAACACGTTTGAATCCGTTAATCAGTAAACCTTTATTTCATGGCCTTAATAAACTCTCATTGTGACAGACACAAATAATGAATATATAATCTCACCTATTCAACAAAATAAATTTCCAAAATAGGACTTCACATGACAACAAAATCTTCTGCCAACTAAGGAAAGAATATATATATATATATATATACAGTGCTTTTCTTTAATGCCCCCCCTTTTATTTTTTGAACGGGTCATCTCAAAAAATTTAAACTTGAGATAATGAAATTGATGCATGAATACTATATTTTGGAGTAAAATTGACAGATGAAACTTTCAAGATGGCGACTGGGCGTCATCTGGGAAGAAAAATTTAAATTGAAAGGAGGGTCTTGTGACACATCCTTTTGAAGCTCCTGACGAATTCTTCACAACCCTAGAATATAAAGTCAATATCTTCACCAACTACAAAGTGGCGGAACATTTAATAATTGCCTGAATACATCGACGTTTAACTTGATAATTTCAGTTCAGTTTCGTACACTTTTTGCTTCAAATAGCTCCTTGAAAAAAAGTCTACAGGTGTCAAATCTGGCAAGCGGGCTGGCCATTCCGTAGGACTTCGACGGCCAATCCAACGACCGGGGAAAGTATTATCCAAATAGTTTCTTACTTGTCCGTAGTAATATGGTGGTGCTCCATCTTGTTGGAATACAATATCCATATCGAATTAATTAGGATTCGCTTCGACGATTTCGGTGATCAGAGGGTCAACAGTATTTTCCAGCATATTCAAATACAGTTCCCCTCTTAAATTATGTTCAATGAATAGAGGTCCTACAATATGGTTTCCCAATATTCCTGCCCAGACGTTCATTTTTTCTGGATATTGAGTATGAGTTTCCCGGAAAATGTAAGGGTTGGTGTCACTCCAATAACGGCAATTTTGTCTGTGAACCTTGCCGTTGAGATAAAATGTAGATTCGTGACTGAAACAAATATTGTGGAGATAGGTAGGATGCCTTGCAATGGTTTCTGTCATAATTTTGCAGAATTCTGTTCTTCGATCAGGGTCATCTTCAGTTAACTGGTGTACCATTTTGATTTTATATGGATGATACTTGTTCCTCTTCAAAAGTCTCCACACAGTAGAAGGACACACCTCACAAACATTCGCGACGGAGGAAGTAGACTGTTGAGGATTTACTATCATCTCACCGATTATTTGAACTTGCTATTCTTCCGGAATGGACGGATGACCTGGTGGCTTTTTGTTCTGTACACTACCGGTTGTTGTGAATTTGGTAACAAGTTCCCTTGAATATTTTCTACAGATAGGACGATTCGGGAAACGATCATTGAAAATTCTTTCGGTTTCGTGAAAGTTACGCGTCGCACCGTAAATAAAAATCGCTTCGATTTTTCTTTCAATAGACGAGAATTGACCATTTTAGAGATAGTTCACGTGGTACCTATTTACTAGTAAAACCGAAAACTAAATGAGAATATTTTAACTGAACAATGATGTTCGTTGTCGTACTGACATTTTTTGTCATTTTTTGTTCAAACAAAAAAGGATGTGTCACAAGACCCCCCTTTCAATTTTTTTTTTTTCCCAGATGGCGCCCAGTCGCTATCTTGAAAGTTTCATCTGTCAATTTTACTTCAAAATATTGTTTCATTACCCTAAATTTCAACTTTTTTAGTTAGTTGACTTGTTCAAAAAATAAAGGGGGGGGGGACATTAAAGAAAAGCACTGTATATATATATATATATATATATATATATATATATATATATCTTCTACGTAAAAAGTTATAAGATAGCCATCAACTTGGATAGCAGGGTTAGCTAAGTTTGTTTGGGTTGGGATTATTTTTTTTATATAAAAAGTAAGCTAGGTAGGTTGCGTGATCTTTTCTCTCTTTAATTGGTTTTATCTCGATTTTTGGCCATGTAATGCACGTTTTTGTCATGTCACGTCACGTTTTTGTCATGTAATAAAAAGCGGAGTAAGACAGGGGTGTGTTCTATCACCCCTGTTGTTCAACCTTTATTCAGATAACACAAAAGGAGCCTCCACGAAGACTGTACCAACTTTTTCAGAGCAGTCGGGCGTCCCCTGGGCAACGGCTTTTGCCGGCAGATCCTTTCAATCCAGAAGCATCCACAAGCATCTAAGCGTTCTTCGGAGTAGCAAAAATGTCACAAAGGGCCTTTTTAGGACCGAAATTGACCATTATCTCTTTTAATGTCGAGGGTCTCTCTGCCAGCAAGGAAGAACTGCTGCAGGATCTATGTCGAGAACACAACTGTGACGTACTGTGCATGCAGGAGACCCATAGAGATAGCAACCAAAAGCGACCAAAAATCCAGAGCATGCGATTGGTAGCTGAGAGATCACACCCACAATACGGTAGCTCAGCCTTCGTCAAACCTGACATCAAGATAGTTTCAACTACCATCATGGAGACAAACGATGTGGAGGTAGTGACTGTGGAACTGAGCGACTGCACGGTAACATCGGTGTATAAACCACCAGGGAAAGATTTTGTTGGTGAAGAACTCAAAGGTTTTAATAAAAACAAGATCAACTTCGTCATCGGGGACTTCAACAGCCACAGCAGCATATGGGGGTACCCAAATGATGATAGGAATGGTGAAGCTGTGATACGGTGGGCCGAGTCAAACAAACTAGCCCTCCTACATGACAATAAACAACCAGCCTCATTTCACAGCCGCAGGTGGCGCAGGGGTTATAAACCGGACCTGTTGTTCGTGAGTGAGCGAATAACCCCTCAGTGTCTGAAAGCTATTTGTTCACCAATACCAAACACACAACATCGACCAATAATGTGTCAAGTTATTGCCGCGGTCCAACCACAGAGACCAAAATTTAGGCGACGATACAACTTCAGGAAAGCCAACTGGACACTCTTTCAGAAAATACTGGAAGATGCAGTCACTGAAATAACACCAACACCTCACCACTATAATGAATTTGTGGAGGCCGTGAAAAAGTGCTCCAGACAATCAATTCCAAGAGGATGCAGAACAAATTACGTTCATGGCCTATCCCCGGAAACAGCGGATAAACTGCAGCAATACCTGGAGTTATTCGACACTGACCCTATGGGCGAGAACACTTTAAGAGCCGGACAAAACCTCATTGAAAACAAGAAAGAGAGATGGATTAAACTAATCGAGGAACTTGACATGAGTAGAAGTAGCCATAAGGCCTGGAGACTGCTACAGCGCCTTAGCAATGATCAAACCCACACAATGCAGTTTGCCAATGTCTCAGCAAATCAAATAGCAAAACAGCTCACGGAAAACGGTAAGCCCGGAACACCGAATTCCCAAAGCCGAAACAAGGATCCTCAGAAGACCGGAGGAGGAAACAGCAACCCTCTCTAGTACATTCACAATGGAGGAACTGAATGTAGCTATCAACAGATGTAAAACACGTAAAGCAGCGGGCCTGGATGACCTTCGCACGGAACAAATAAAGCATTTTGGACCAAGGGCAAGGCAATGGCTGCTGAAAATGTTCAACAACTGCCTAGAATCTGGACAAATACCAAGCATATGGCGAAAAGCCAAGATAATAGCAATCCTCAAACCAGGTAAGGAACCTGGTGACCCTAAGAACTACCGACCCATCTCCCTCCTGTGTCAGATCTACAAAATTTTCGAGAGGATCATACATAACCGGTTAACAGAAGTCATAGAACCCCTCCTCATTCTACAACAGGCTGGCTTCCGCCCTGGAAAATGTTGCACCACACAGGCACTCAATCTGACGCAGTTCATTGAGGATCGGTACCAAAAGCGCAAAGTTACAGGAGTAGTCTTTATAGATTTAACGGCAGCATACGACACTGTTAACCTTCGGATGTTAATGCGGAAAGTCTACGAGATAACCAAAGATTTTAAGCTCACAAACATCATAAGGAGCTTGCTCCAGAATCGAATGTTCTATGTGGATTTCCAGGAAAAGCAGAGTAGGTGGCGCAACCAAAAGAACGGTCTACTACAGGGCAGCGTGCTGGCTCCCACCCTATTTAATATATATACTAACGACCAACCGCTTCCCATCGAAACTAACAGCTACATCTATGCTGATGACCGAGCAATAGCTGCGCAGGGAAACAATTTCGAAGACATTGAACAAAGTCTAACTGAGGTACTAGAAGAACTGAACCGATACTACAATAAAAACCAGCTAAGGCCAAACCCAGCAAAAACTCAAGTATGCGCCTTTCACCTCCGCAACAAACAGGCATCTAGAAAGCTGCAAGTAAGGTGGAATGGAATACTACTGGAGCACTGCCCAAACCCAAAATATCTCGGAGTCACCTTAGACAGGACCTAACCTATAAACAACACTGTAGGAACACTAAACTGAAAGTGAGCGGGAGGAACAACATCCTAAGGAAGATATCAGGTAGCTCTTGGGGTGCTAGTCCAAGTGTCGTCAAAACCACCGCATTGGCCCTATGCTACTCCGCCGGGGAATATGCCTGCCCAGTATGGTATAAGTCAGTACACGCCAAACAAGTTGATGTTGCGCTGAATGAGAGTTGTAGACTTATTACAGGATGCCTGAAACCCACCCCCTTGGATAGAGCTTACCATCTGGCGGGGGTAGCCCCGCCTGCTGCCCGAAGAGAAGCTGCAGCCTATAAGGAAAGACTTACTTAAATCGTCAACTTCTGAGCGGCACCCTCTATATGGCCTGCAACCAGCATACCAGAGACTAAAGTCAAGAAATAGCTTCCTAACAACCACCGCAGATTTCCAGGAACAAACGAACAAGTCTAGGATCGAGTTTTGGAAAGCCACCAAAGACCAACATTGGATGACTCCATCCGAAAACCTTGCTGTTAGGGGAGAGGAGAGTTGGGAGGTCTGGAAATCTCTGAATAGACTCCCAACCGGAACTGCAAGATCTAGGGTCACCCTGAACAATTGGGGATACCCAGTGAGCTCCACCCTATGCGATTGTGGCGCCCCCCAGATGTCTTCACACATGTACGAATGCCCGCTGTGCCCCACCCAATGCACCCACGAAGATCTGATGTCAGCTCTACCAAACGCAATCGACGTCGCCCAATACTGGGCAAGACATACTTAGTTTGATTAATTCAACAATATCTGTATACCTAACCGCTTATTTACCTTTATGGACTGTAAGTTATATATAATGTAAGATGCTTCTGACTCGAATAAATAATAAAATTCAGAGAACATATTTCGAGAGGCTTTACATGGCAGGACAGAGGGAGTAAAGATAGGTGGCGAAATTATGAATAACGTAAGGTACGCAGATGACACTGCCATCATTGCAGAAAACATGGAGGACTTGCAAATGCTGCTGAATAGAGTGCATGAGGCTGGTTGAAAATGGGGTATTAATGTAAACATCAGGAGAACGAATTGGATGACTGTAGGTAGAATAAATATAGAACCAATTCCGATTACAATCAACGGACACAACATTGAACTGGTATCACATTTCAAATATCTGGGTAGCTGGCTGAACAATGACATAACGTGCGACGAAGAGGTAAGGCAAGGATTGAAATGGCACGTAGGGCATTCAGCAAATGGAAACCTACTCTCACTGATAGAAACCTCACAGTTCAGACACGGTTAAGAACACTCCGCTGTTACGTATGGAGCATTCTTTTGAACGGATGTGAGACATGGACGCTTAAAGCTGTCATCATGAATAAAATAGAAGCGTTTGAGATGTGGTGCTATCGGAGAATCCTCAAGATACCTTGGACTGCACATACCAGTAATGAAGAGGTACTCAGACAGCTGAATAAGGATCGAGAACTCCTGAACACCATAAAAACAAGAAAGGTCAGTTATTTCGGACATATAATGCGAGGTACCAAATATCACATCCCTCGCCTGATTATTCAAGGAAAGGTTGAGGGCAGAAGATGGATAGGTCGCAAAAAGCTATCGTGGCTACGAAATATTAGAAACTGGACCGGACTGGGAGTAGAACAACTATTCCGAGTAGCGACAGATAGAGACCAATTCAACCAAATTGTCATGGAGATGGCCCACGCTTGAAGACAGGCACGGCACCGAAAGAAGAAGAATGCACGTTTTTGTCATGTAATCTATTGAAAATCGGTATCAAATGATTATTAGTTGTTTATTGATTTCATTTATTTGATAATAATATTTCATGTTGGGAAAGATATTTTTAGGTTATTATTCGTATTTTATTTTTTGTTGGGCTAACTGTCAAATAATTATTTTTTGGAAAAAAAGCAACAATGAAAATAATTTTATCGAAAAGAAACTATACATGCAAATTATATTCCATTGATCATAAATAATAATCGACCATTTCAAAACCACCGATATATATATATATATATATATATATATATATTTATTACCGATCAGAATATGGAAAATTAATAATTGCATTGTTTATCAGGGCTGATTATGTTGAATACGTTTACTCTAGTTGCCCCTCAAATTTAAAAAAATGGAAATCATTATTATGGATGACACCCATCGATCCTAAAAGTCTAAGCAAGAAGTAAAACTTTCTTCTTTTAATTGGCCCAGCCGAGACTCGATGAGAATCCATATTAACGTAAACAAAATACACTTCACTAAATCATTTTCATTGAATTGGGCATATAATCCTCGACGTGTTTCGCTATACAGTAGCTTCTCCAGGTGCAGATAATACCAACTCAACAATCACGATGTCTTATGCTCTGTCTATTTAACATGAAACATCGGGATTGTTGAGTTATTATTAACTTCACCTCAAGAAGCTATTGTACAGCGAAACACGTGTCGTGGTTTTTTAAACCGAATTCCGTGAAATAATTTCGTGTCTTCGTTGACTTTAATTGGTAAAACTTCGAAAAAAAATAAATAAACCAGTTTCTCAAAAAATCCGGCAAAATAACAAAGATATTCTTGAAAATCAAGGTTTATGAATTCCGCTGTCACCAAACTCAAATGATCATGAAATGCTTACGTCTGACATTATTTGCTGCGAAACACCATTCTGAGATCCTCTTTACTTAATTTGTAGATCTTTCAGGTTAATAGCTCCCTCAAGTTCAGGTCCGTTAATGTTTTGTATGTATCTTCAGAAAAAAAAAACGTAGGAGCGAGATCTGGAGACTTGGCAGGGCATTCAATTTTACTTATTCTGCTTATAATGCGATCCCCAAAAGTATTGCTCAAAAACTCTCACGACATGCTCATGAACAGATCGACCACCTTGTTGGCACTAAAGGTTATCTCAGATCACGTCCAAGATATTTTGAATCACCAGGACTACCCTCTGTTATGAAAGACTAATTTAAATTTATCTGCATGGAACAAAGTTATCTACCAGTCTACACGTTGAGTTTTTGATGATGTTGGGTGCGATGTAGATTTTCCCGGAATCAATATCAAGTTGAACATCAATTGCAACAGCCGCCTAAATAGAAGGAAAGCTCATCTGAGAAAAAATATTTAGAAAAACACGATTAGCTTCTTTCATAGTATTCATCGCCGTGGAAGAGTTCCTGTGTTTGAAACAGTTTTTTTCCAAAACTTTTACCATTGTTGTGTAAAACATCCAAATCTTAGGAAGAGTTTCCGCTCAATCAAAAATCGTATAACTCAACGATAACTCAATATATCGTATTTTCATGTCTTCTTGTCTGGCAACATTTACTTTTTTTCCATGGTACCTATATTTTGCAATCCTGGAGGCACTATTTGGAATTATCTGTCTGCAAGGAATGGGTCTATTTTCAATCGTAAGGGAAAAAACAATCACACGTTGACCCCGGTTACTTTAGCAATAAATCCAGCAATATTTTTATACGTAACTCTTCCAGCACCATATGCTGTCAGAACGTTCATAAAGGAGAATAATTTAAAATGTCATCAAGAAATCCAAATTACCGAGCGTCGGGGGCGGTTTTGCTTCAGCAATATTTTTATTAGACACTGCCACATTCAAATTTCGTCAGAGCGTTCTTCAGGAAGAGCAATGAGCGATGTCATCGACAAATCCGAATTACCGAGCGTCGAAGGCGGAAGGGCGGCGGCAATATTTCCATTAAAGATCCTGCCACTATCATATTCTGTCAGAGCGTAAGGCACGATAACATCAACAGAAAAAAATACCGACGTTCATGAAGAAGGCTAATGCACGATAACATCAACAGAAAAGAATACCGAGCGTTGGGGGTGGGCTGGCGTCACAATATTTTTATTAAAGGTTCTGCCACTACCATATTCCGTCAGAGCATTCTGATAAAGAATGATGGAGGATTCCATCAAGAGAAAAAAATTACCGCGCGCCGGGGCGAGTTGACCTTATCAATATTTTTGTTAAGGGTCCTGCCATCACGATATTCCGTCAGAGCATTAATGAAGGAGGCTAATGCACGATTACATCAACAAAAAAAAATACCGAGCGTCTGGGGCGAGTTGTCCTGAGGAATATTTTTATTAGAGTTCATGCCACTACCATATTTGGTCAGATCCTCCTTCATGACGCTCTGACGAAATATGGTGGTGGCAGGACCTTTAATAAAAATATTGCAACCGTCCTCTCTCCCCCGACGCTTGGTAACTGTGATTTGAAAGTGGAAAGTGTCTAATGAAAATATTGCCTCCACCAAACCGCCCCCGACGCTCGCTAATTTAAATTATTCTCCTTTATGAATGTTCTGACAGAATATGGGGCTAGCAGGGTAACGTATAAAAATATTGCTGGATTTGCTGCCAAAGTGACCGGGGTATAACGCCGATTTTTTCTGATATTATCATATAATTACTTGTGAGTTTTCAGTTACAATATTGAGTCCTAGTCTGGAACGTTAGTGAACGAAATCGGTTCGAGTGTCGAATACGGTCGAATACGACCGAAGTACGTCGATATTCCACCTCTCGTAATTGTATTAGATTAGAATTTAACTCTCTTATAGCTAATCTTCCATAGCCTGTACGGTATAAATACCAACTATTCTATATTGTATTGATTAAATTTAATGCATCTACCGAGTTGATATTGACACAATGAACCTTTCATGTACGTCGGCCATATTCAAAATTGAATCAAATAGAAAAAAACTTACACCTACTATATGATGAGAAAAAACAATAACTGTCCACCAATATTTTCGATCTTGCATTTCAAATCGGTATATTCGTATACAAAAAGGTGTGAATTCATAATCAATAATGAATATAAAGTTGTTAGTGTGATACTGTATCGCAGATACATGACACATGTGTTATTTCTGGATCATCGACTGTACTGAATTTGACGATTTATATATTTACCAATAACAATGAAGTGTTTTGTTAGTATCTGCAGAAATTCATGGAAAGAAGGAGAAAACACAGTTATTACTTTCCATAAGTGAGTAGACGGAATATTTCACATGTGTCTGTTTGATTGTTTAGGTGTAAATTCAAATTTGCCACAGCCCCACATCAAAATCTGTTCAGTTCATTTAATGCAGGATTTTTCATTACTGGCGCCATTAACAGTGACTTTATTTCTGCCAGATAATTCATATGTTTTTCTACAAAGAACCTCCAGGAAAGATTTTTGGATTTTATTCTCAAAATATGAACATAAATTTATTTTTATTCAGAATATTTAATGGATTCCATTCAACTTCGATTTCAAGTAGGCTGAAGCTGAAGGAGCAAGTCAAACTTATCCAGACTTTTCACAATTATAATATATTGATTTGTTTGAAAATTAGAACATATTTTTAATAAAATAGAAGCGTGAAATAGATTTTCGTCGACAAAAATGTATTGAAGACCTAGTGAATGCGATGCCTCTCTTGCCTCAACGTTACAAATGATTTCTGGAGTACTCTCTTTTGGAAAATATTTTTATTTGCCTCCTTGATCTATATGAGTTCTCAATTAAGACTGGAATGGAAAATCAAATGAAAATGCAAATGTACAGCGTGGATTTAGCCGGGGAAGTAGTTGTTTTCTGCTAGATATTCACAAAAAATAACTTCATTTTTATCGTCAAAAAGCTACTAAACTATTTCTATTCAATATTGAATTGAGAATGTCCCCCCCCCCCGTTTTCAATATAATACATTCAAATGAACCGAGTACAAAAGATCATCTTTATGAATCAGTCAATTTCAGTTCCAGTCTGCAGAAGGTTCAAACAAATACCCAAATGAAGAATCGAACTACACAAATTAGAACTGAATATCCCAATTTGAAGATAACTGTTTAACAACTAACCAAAAAGCTGTGTCGCCTTATTTTGTTGTGGATATCCTGAAGAAAAAACAACTCGTTTCAAATATGGCTCCTGAGCATTGAACTATATTTTTTTCAGAAATTTCAGGAGAATTGATGGAACTGGAAGAATTAATTCCTTATCTCGATCATAGTATCCTCCAAAACTGAGTGACTGCCATTACTTTGTTGTTTTACTCCACTAAAGGCTGTCATCTTCGTCCAGTTTCCATCAGAAAGATAATTTGCTGATAGAATATTTGTTCCTAATTTCATTCTCAATTTTGATTATTGAAAGGTCATGTCAAAGGTCAATGCCGATTTAGACAAATCGCTCAGCAGAAGAAACACAATTTCACAGAATTGTGTTCCAAAGATCAATCTCTTAGTGCCGAAACGGAGAGCGATTAACGCTGATAGTGCAGCATCTAAGCATACAACGTTTCATCGAGAATGGTTCGAATATTTCACAGCATAACATGCTGAAATATCCATTCAAATCGGTGATAATATTCTCGTTTACGCTGGAGGAATTGGTATAGTTGATATCAAGGCATTGGTTAGAGGACAGTGGATGCCACGAAAATACTATACTTCTTCCACAAATGGAGAAAAACGTATTTTCAGTGGGAGCTACAATAAGTAGAGAACTGCGACTGACATTTACTGATGATTAAATTGAAGTTAGAGATGAAAATTGTTAGCTTAGGGTACAAAGCAAGAAAATCAGTGCTATCAAATGGATTTCAAAGTGGATGTTGATGAACAAGCAGATATCGCGATGAATGACCAAGTTATGCTGTGGCAAGAAAGACTAGGTCATGTGAATTTCCAGAAACTAAAGGAAATCAGCAGAAGAGGAAACTCAAATATACCTATTTCTGTTGATAGTTTGTCTATTTGTGAATCATGTCAGTATGGGAAGTTTCATCGGAAACCATTCAAAATCAACTCCAAACGAGCCAAGTATCCTGGTGAATATGTACCTACATTCAGACGTACGCGGAAAAATGTATACGTCATCACTTGGAGGTGCCAATTATTTCGTAATTTTCAAAGATGATTGCACATTGTTTCGAAAAGTATTCTTCTTGATGAACAATACTTTTCGAAACGATGTGCAATCATCTTAAATTACGAAATAACGTAACGTTTTCGATAGATACCTGGAATTCGAAAAATTTGCTAAGAAACAATCAGGGAATGAAATCAAAACATTTCGTTCGGATAATGGTACTGAATATGTGAATCACGATTTCAGACATCACTTCAAAGTAAATGGAATAGTTCATGAAAAATGTGCCTCTTATACGCCAGAACAAAATGGTAGTAGAATTGAAAGAGACAAAAGATCAGTGGTGGAATCTGCACGTTGCTGAATTCAGGCTTACCAGAAACGTTATAGGCCAAGGCTGTAAATACAGCAGTGCATGTTCTCAATCGAAATCCATTCCAGCAGGAGGTTTCAAGACCTTATGAAAAATGGATTGGTAAAACAAACAATTTGAACTACTTTAGGGAAATCAGTGCTGTACATACCCCCAAACAAATAAGATCCAAATTTCAAAGCAAGTCACAAAAGGTGTTCTTCGTTGGAGAAGTTCAATATAGAAAATTTCAATCCTTGAAATTTCTGTAAACGTCCGAAATTTCGAAGTGGAGTCCAAAAGAAAAATAAGAAGTCATCTCCACACATTTAATGGAGCCCAGAAGGCTAATCCAAATAATATGTTCAATCAATATTATTTGGATTAGCCTTCTGGGCTCCATTAAACGTGTGGAGATGACTTCTTATTTTTCATTTGGATAATTGCAATCTTGTTAAAGTTCCGATGGATCCGAATGCAACTCTGCAGAAAAGACCATTTTCAGACGGTGTCGACGACAGCATGAATAAAATACTGTATAGTCAAGCTGTTGGATTCGTTTGCGGCAATTGTTTCTCGGCCTGACATTATGTTTGCTGTCAGTCAAGTCAGTCGTTTTCTCGAAAATCCTGCCAAGGAACATTGATCAGCGGTGAAACGTATTTTCCGATATCTAAAGGGAACTTGCGATCTCCGAATATGTTATAAGGGAGATGATGGAGATGCAGATTTCGCGAATGATGAGGGAACTCGTCGATTTGTTACTGGGTATACTATGACTACGGGTGGTGCTCCAGTTATTTGGATTATCATATGCAGAAATGCGTTGCCAGGTCAACTGCAGAAGCAGAATATGTAGCAGCTTCGGATACAGCCCAAGAGATAACCTGGCTGAGCCATTTTCTGAAAGAATTGAATGTGAATTCATATGGACTAGTCAAATTGATGATAGACAACCAAAGTGCAATTCAAATCTGCAAAAATACAGGGTAAATATTTAGTTACATCACTCATGCACTCCGAATATGGGGAAAACACTTTTCTTACGTGTTTTTGCCTCCTGAACACGAATCCGGAAGAAAAATGCGGCGGTCTCATACCGTTTCAGAGTTACATCGCTTTTTCCGAAATAAATTTCAAGCACCGTTTTCTCGCACAAAACTCACTCAAAATGCCTCCTTCTTTTTACCAGCATAAACAATACACCCTAAATCACTTATTTTCGGCACAACTTTGCACAAAATATCGTCGTTTTTATCGAAAAAATCCTCCTTCTTACACAGTTGCAAATGAATTTCTTTGACAGATGACATTTATTAACTTTTTTAATTTTTCATGTTGGTAATAAATGAATCGGACTGTGTAAGAAGGAGGACCTTTTTCGATAAAAACGACGATATTTTGTGCAAAGTTGTGCCGAAAATAAGTGATTAAGGTGTATTGTTTATGATGGTTAAAAGAAGGAGGCATTTTGAGTGAGTTTTGTGCGAGAAAAACGGTGCTTGAAATTTATTTCGGAAAAAGCGATGTAACTCTGAAACGGTATGAGACCGCCGCATTTTTCTTCCGGATTTGTGTTCAGGAGGCAAAAACACGTAAGAAAAGTGTTTTCCCCATATTCATAGTGCATGAGTGATGTAACTAAATATTTACCAAATACAGAAAATCATCATCGAACGAAGCACATTGAGATAAAATATCATTTTATAAGAGAGCGTATCGAAGATAGAATACTTTGAGTATTATATGTATCGTCGGAAAATCAGTTGGCTGATATATTTACGAAAGGGTTACCCTATTCAAAATTCAAATGGAATAGATCAACACAAATATTTTTCCATTGACGGTTGACGAATAGTGGGAGTGTTAAGATATATGAAGAACATATTACATTCTGTATATAATTACTAGGATATGAAATGATTTATTAATACAAATGTCATGTTAAGTTGTTCGGGTAAAATATATTTTCAAGTATTTTCTCACAATTTGACTGATATAATCGTTCTTTGACCACTTACAATCATTTCCAAGAGTTCTCTTCTATTATTTTTAGTTCTAAATCGAGCTTTGATATATTGGAACGTCTTTAATTCCCTTACCATCTTTTTTCTCCAATAGAACCTGTCTTATTTTAGTTTTCCAAACTCATTTCTGTTTTCGGTAATTAGTTATATATTATCAACGGACGAAAACATTTTTTCTGTTGATATTTAATAAGCTCTAGTTGACGGTATATTCTCCGAGAGAGCAGCTTTATTCTAAATTTCCGGATTTATCTTCTTGGTGGGATAACTTTCGTACATCTACTACTTTTTCATGTAGGTACTATTATATTCCATAGCAAACATTGAACGTTTGATTCTTGAAGGACCAATGATACTTTTTTATAATAAATAAGGAAATTAACTTTCATGTACTTTTTTATGTTCAACTCTTTCCATTAATCAAAGTCATTATTTCCTACCACGCTTCCAAAAAACTGTCATCAGTGACTTGCAATGTATCAAGGGACATATAAACAGTAACATATAATATTATTGGACATAACAGTGCCCATGAAACATAAATAATTTTGACTTGAAATCCAAAATATACCCCGGGATCAAAACTCCTTACTCTTAGAAAATCCTTCAAGAAACCATTACAAAATACGAAAATGATTCAACAATCAATTGTGAAACGAACCGCGTATGACATAAAATTGACTTCTTCAAGTGTGAATCAGCCCCAAATGAAGTTTAGAAAGATTCTATATATAATTTTGAAGGAAATAATAATAATAATAATAAATGAAATTTATTCAGCAGCATCATACAGATTGGTCACAGAATAATGATGTTTACATAAAATCTGAATAAATTGAAATTACCACAGAAGGAGGGAAATCTTAATATAAAATCTTATATATAGTTTAAGTCATATGTCATGCCATATACACTTATATACAGTGCTTCTCAAAAGTCCCCTCCCTCCCTCTTATTTTTGGAACGATTATACATAAACAATTGAAATTTGGAAACTGAATATTAAAGGTTGTAAACTCCCCTACTAGTGATGATAGATGACGAAATCGTCAAAGATGACGTCACAAGGCCATTGTGACTGATAATTTTGAAGGGAACCCTACGGCAAGCGACACCTCCTTTAGAAGGTATCGAGAAAACCTATTCAATGATACCAATTTCGTTTGTGTTCATGGCAGTTTCAATGGCACATCAGGAAACATTAAAATTTAAATTCAATTCAGTATGATATTAATTACAGATTTAGGAATCAGTATCTACTCAAAGAAATTGTAAGTGACCTCGATTTACTTCCTGACAGTGGAATATCCTATTCTTAAACTCTTCTCGTACTTTTGCAAATGTGTCTGCAGAAACAGCCTCACATTCTGCAACAATACGTTGTTTTAAAACGTCAATATTTTCAAGTTCAGTGGCGTAAACCTTCGATTCAAGGTACCCCCACAGAAAAAATCCAAAGGTGTGAGGTCCGGTGATCGATCTGGCCATTCCGTTGAACCTCGTCGTCCAATCCATCTACCACGATACTCCTTATCCAAATACCGTCGTACTGCACCGTAATAGTGTAGAGGAGCACCATCCTCTTGGAATGTTATTTCCAAATTGCCGAATTCATCTGGATTATCTTCCAAAATGTCAAGGATTAGCGGTTCTATTGCGTTTTGCAACACCTCCAGATAAACCTCACCTGTTAAATTAGTATTTAAAAAAAGGGGCCCGAAGATGTGGTTTCCAGGATACCTGCCCAAACATTCACCTTCTGGGAAAATTGGGTATGTGTTTCACGAAATAGGTGAGGAATTGCGTCACTCCAATACCTCACATTCTGTGTATTTACATTTCCATTTAGATAGAAAGTACTTTCGTCACTAAAACAAATTGTTTTGACATAGCTGGCTGTTGGTTGATTTTAGTTTCCATATTTTCACAAAATTCTAGTCTTCGGTCTGGGTCGCCGTCTGAGAGTTGATGAACCATTTTTAATTTGTATGGATGAAATTTGTTTTTTTCAACACCCTGTGTATTGTACTTCGACTGACTTCACAGGTAGATGCAACGTGAGTTGTTGAAGAAGTAGGATTAACTATTACTTCTGCCAGTATATCAAATTTTTTCTCATCAGAAATTTGTGGTCTGCCAGATCGTTTCGCATCATTAATACTACCTGTTGTTTCAAACTTACGAAGAAGCTCCCACGAATAAGTCCTCGAAACGGGGCGATCGGGAAACCTCTCATTAAAAATGCGTTCTGCTGCATGAATATTTTGTCCAGTTTCACCAAGAATTAGGATCGCTGCTACTTTATCACCTAAAGCACGTACCATTTCGCTTCTTGAAGCACTTGAACGTTCGGCTCACAACAGTTTAACAAATTAGTAAAATGTACAAAAATATTAAAAGTACCAAAAGCTGCTAAAACAGTTGAACGTTCGATCAACAATACACAAATTATTGAATGTACAAAAACTTGGACAATTACAAAAACGTCGAATTAGGGAGACTAACAAAAACGTCAGCTCATTTGAAAACTATCTAGAGGCGGAGCTTGAATTTGGAATTTTAGTATTACCTGATTTAATTCATCACAGCTTTGCGTTTTTTAAAAGCGAGTTGCCAAAACTGCCATAAACACAAACAAAATTAGTATTATTGAATAGGTTTTTTCGATACCTTTTAAAAGAGGTGTCGCTTGCCGTAGGGTTCTATTTGAAATTATTGGTCACAATGGCCTTGTGACGTCATCTTTGACGATTCCGTCATCTATCATCACCAGTAGGGAAGTTTACAACCTTTAATATTCAGTTTCCAAATTTCACTTGTTTATGTAAAATCGTTCCAAAAATAAGAGGGGGGGAGAGGACTTTTGAGAAGCACTGTAGACATATAGACACGCATACATACATACATATTTACAGATCACATTAGAGTTATTAATAATAAAAAGAATATACACAGTAATACAATAAAAATAAAAATAATTAAAAAACGCAGTGGAAGGCCTTTTTTTTATTTCTTTTTTATTAGTTGTCAATCAGTTTATGAATCGACAGACGAGGCATTTCAGTTATGTAGTCATGGACAATTTTTGTTTGTTTATGAATTGAATTTAATTTTTGTATTTCTTGGGGTAAACTATTGAATGTTTTTGGCCCTAGAAATTCATGTCATCGTTGTCCAATTGATTGGGTAGCGTAAGGTATTATGTATTGGTTTTCATTACGCGTTTTGTAATTATGTGTTTGCTTCAGGTTGTGATTATTTTGTTTAAATTATTTTAGAATAAGATTTTTGAAATTAGTTGTCTAATATCGAGTACTTTTGCTTCATTATACAAGTTCTCAGTTGCATATCTTAAGTTTTTGTTAAGTATGAGTTTCAGAAATCTTCTTTGTATTACCTCAAGTGGCCTTAGGTAAGTTTTCGTAGACCCACCCCAGCCTACCACACAATACGTTATGTGGCTCTGGACAAGGCTATAATAGAGTGTTTTTTACAAGCTTTTATTTAGTTTCACCTGTCCCGATGTTTGTCATCAAATCTTGCAAGTTGAATTTGACCCACTTCTAGTTGTTCGATTAACGTGAAATTTAGCAGATATTCATAGTCCCCGTGACAATGCATTATGCATTCGTAGGAGGGAAAAAAACAAAATGGCGGCTCCAAGATGGCGGACGGGATTTGTGTTTATGGTCCGATTCGATTCAAAATTGGTATGTGGGGGTTTTTAGGGTCAAAGATTATGAATATTCTGACAAAATTCATAAATTCAGAATGGCGGCTTCAAGATGTCCGACGATTTCTGTGATTATGGTCCGATTCTATTCAAAATTGGTATGTGGGGGTTTTCGGGATCGGATATTATGAATTTTTTGTCAGAATTCACAAATCCAAGATGGCGGCTCCAAGATGGCGAACGAGTTTTGTGATTATGGTCCGATTCGATTCAAAATTGGTATGTGGGTGTTAGGGGTACTTACTAAAAAGCACAAAGTAAAATAATTAATTAAAAAAACTTTTTTAAAAACAATCTTTCATTCAAATACCCTAAAAAGTATAAAATAATTGCTTTGGATGTGTGACGTGGGATATTCCGTGAAATATAGATTCAAAAGCTTGTCGCATCTGTATTCGAAATTGAAACTTTGCGCGACAAGCTCTTGAATCTAGAACTCATGGAATAACCTACGTCATACATACAAAGCAATTATTTTGTACTTTTTAATGTATTTGAACAAAAGCTTGTTTTTAAAAAGGTTTTTTTATTAATTATTTTATTCTTTAATTTCAAGTCAAATATGTATTGGAATTGTCGAAACTTAGAGGGGAATGGTAGTTACAGAATGGCAAAAAACATGTTTTTTCTATGTTGAGAGATAGTTTTTCATAGTCGAACCAGTCTTTTATTATTTCTGTTTTTTCTGCTTTTTGTTTTACCGCTGCCCAGTTTTCTTCTGTACGAAATATGGCTGTGTCATTGGCAAAGCTGATAATTCTGCCAGTACTTTTGATTGAAAATAACCCATTTACATATATACAGAACAGAATTGGTCCCAGAACAGTTCCTTGTGGTACTCCACATTAAATTTTTCTCGAGGTACTTGTGACATTTCCAATCCTAACTACTTGATCTCTATTTTTAAGGTACGATGAAATTGAATGAAGCGCATTTCCTCGTATGCCATTATTTTCTAGGGTAGATAATAGTATGGAGTGGCTCACTGTGTCGAACGCCTTTGATAAGTCTATAAACACGCCTATTGAGGGTTTACTATTATCAAGGGCTCTATAAATGTGTTTGGTGAACTCAATCAGTGCATCTTGTGTGCATGTTCCATTTCGAAAACCAAATTGGGAGTCTGAAATGATGTTATGTTTTTTGAGGAAAGGATTTAGTCTATTTTTAGAAGTTTTTACATATATTTGTTATTAGAGATATAGGTCGAATTTGATGCTCCTCCCTGCTTCCTTTTTTAAATACGGGAATGACTATCGATTATTTTAGACAAGATGGAAAGTGTCCAGCTTCTGTTGCTTTATTGAATATATATACAATGGGTTGATTTATTTATCGATTTCAGAACTTCTGCTTTCAGGTTGTCCATTCCTGGTGCTTTGTGGTTTTTGAGTTCTTTTATCTCATCCCATATAACTGAAAATCCAGGTAAATACCTGTTGACTATTGTCCCATACGTAGTCATATATTACAAAATCACAAAAAAATAATACCCACGGATATAGAGCTTATTCGTTTCTGTGTTCGTTTCCTGATCAGTAGTGGTCAATTATAATCAGTCTTATCATAATGTACAAGTAAATTAGGTATTAATTGTTCAGCACTCGGAAACGAATAATATTATGAAATTATATTTGGGACCACACTATACATTGAAAACAAATGGATCACGAAATATGTATTAGAGGCTTGAATAACCGCATTTTACTAAAATAGCATAAGCGAAAAAACTTAAGCAAAATTCCGCACTATTGGAAAACTTTGGAACTTATCGACAATCTAAAGTCTGAGAGATTTAAGACGGTTTCGCGAGTTTTTGAATTTTTATAAAAAGTGTATAATCCGCAACCCCAGAAACCCTCAGATATCGACTTTCAACTCAATCGGATAACCGGAATTGCATTGAAATCGTCTTGCGAGATTTGAAGCAGACATACAGACAACAAAGACATTTTTCGTTTCGTTTTATTCACTATTTTTGGGAAGCGAATTTCCAAATATTCACCCCCGTGCTAGGTTTAAGGACCGCCTATTCAATTCACGCCGCTCCTGTTTTAGTCCGGTCAATTTAGACATTCGAAGTTACATAAAGTCCCAACAAGCTGAATTTTTGTGAAGTTGTTCAAAACATAATTACAAACAATGTCTAGAAGTTCCCCAACATTCCCCTGTAAGGAAAAAATTTAATTCAAGGTCAAAGGTCAAAAAAATTAGTTTTTCGCGATTTTCAGCAAAACGGAAAGTTTTATCATAAAAGTACCTCAGACAAAAATTGTAGATCATAAAATTATCTATAAAAAAAGTATCAATACTTTTTTTCTTACGAGCCACCGTTTCTGAGATATAACGATTCTAAAAGTTATAAAAGTTGTTATCGTCATAATATGCACACGTTTCCACGCCACCTATGAGGTAGTGTACTTAGCGCGTTTTTGTTAACGTGGTTTCCCCAGTAGGCCTACTCCACGGGTCAGTTGTGATCCTGTTTAATGTAAAACTATTGCAAAATAACGGAAATTTTCCAAGATTGGGAAAGATAAAAGCGATGTAAATGAAAAAAAAGTGTTGAAGTTTATTCGTCTTATTCGTAAGTTGATTCAAAATATCATGATGATTATCCACTAAGCATATGAATGTTGATGCTCCCGATTTCTCAGTGATAATAAGTTTATCACCATACTTTACTTTTAGTCGTAGCTTAATCGTTCTGTTATCTAGAGTCGTAGTTTTGCAAACCTTTTGTAATTCGTTCAAAGTGAACTGACAGTCATCGCTATTTTCAATGTAAGTAAATATTTCCTCCGTTGCCAAATTCGTTGCTTCGTCTTTAGGACGACCCATTTTAGCTCCAGTGGAAGGTTTTAAAAAATTAGCATAGCAATCTCGATGATACTTAGCTTCAGCAGCAACTGAATCATTTTCAATTTCGACTCGAGCAAGAACAGCTTTTGCTAAAGCATCGTCACGAGCCCGAGCTGTTTCCAGAATTGAATCTTTAAATTGAAGTGTACTTACTTGGCTGATTCGACGCCGAAAATCTGAGGATTTTCTTCTTTCACTTTCTTTATTTAATTTCTCGCCACAAAATAAGCACAGTTCTTTGAAACAAAAAGCTGATTCACTGATACGTGATCTAGTACGAGGAGGACTTGCTGTGGATGTACTGGCTTCTTGTTCTTCACGTTGTCTTTTATTAGCTGCAGCAATAGAAGACTTTCGAGTATAATTTTACGGCAATTTTCATGTATTGTCACAGATTTCTGATTTTTGAGATATTCCGAAAAATCATCAGCTCTTTCGATACTTGCATTAATTAATGTCTTCATACCACGTTCAACAGTAACAACTTCACTTTCAGTTAAAAGTTTAGCACAAATAAAACAATATTCAGACATTTTCAATATAAAACTCAAAACAGCACAATATAGGTTAGAATAAACACGTGTTTTCACTACAGAGTGACGCTCAAGACTAACGGTATTTCATTTATTATAGCAGGTAAAGACCCTAGCCACGTACACAATGAAACAAGAGACAGATGTCTCGAAGTTACACTGGCTTAAAGATTAAGGGACTGGGTTTCTTTTTACCTGATATTCTTGTAGTTAAAACTTATGTATATTTTATATTGTAAGTATAAGTTACAATGACCGATAGAAAAATATTTAAACATTTAATATATATATATATATATATATATATATATATTATATAAAATTTTACAACTCTAGATGTATATACGTGGCGTACTAATGCATATTATGACGATAACAACTTTTATAACTTTTAGAATCGTTATATCTCAGAAACGGTGGCTCGTAAGAAAAAAAAGTATTGATACTTTTTTTATAGATTTTTTTAATCTAAATTTGTTATAAAATTCCTTTTAAAAAAAAATCATTTTTTTACCTTTACCTTGAATTAAATTTTTTCCTGTTTGTAATTATGTTTTGAACAACTTCACAAAAATTCAGCTTGTTGGGACTTTATGTAACTTCACTCTCATTTTTTGGTCTAAATTGACCGGACTATTTATGGTACGTTTACATTGTTGCAGGTAATGGATGTTTTGTTCGTCTGCCATATTTTATACTCCTTCTAGTCCTAAGATATCTAATTATGGGTTCAATGCTTCTATCCCGTCGCATTAAAACGGAAAATTGACGAACTGATCAATTTTGTTTAAGGCTAGAGGGTGCAATCAGACAAACAAATCAGGCTTTTGCGATATCCGGAAGGGAAAAAGAAGGACCGGAAACGGGTTCGGCGATGGCGCCGTGGCGCCCTCTTGACACTGCGGTTCCCTTATATTCACCAACTAGCCGTGAAGAAAGCCGACGCATCATCTGCAACGTTATTTTTATTAGCCTTATCTCCAAAGTGCGGCTCTTATGAAGTTAGTTGCCTTCGAAAAAAACGTGGAAGCTCGATGCTTGTTTGTTTGCTTTCTGATGGCGATAGAAAAGGTTTCGAGATAAGATGTAATGAGTTTATTGATGAGTTTGTCCCATAAAGTAGGAGACGCCATCGGTATTATTGAGAAATTCATGAACAAAGTTGGATACTGGCAATTATATACATTGAATATATTTTCCTTAAGAGGTAATGGCGGCCTCTTCTATGCAATTCCCATGCAATTGAAGAAACCCTCTTCTACAAAATGAATATTCTTCTCATAATGTGAACATTTCATTGAAAAATTCATTCAATTTCAGGAAACGAACAACATTAAAATTTGTTTCGTCATATCCCTTTTGAATAAGGGGCGATACTCTCACGAATATACCTGCTCAAAGATTTTTCTGCAAATTATCCGGTTGTGGTGATCCATAATCAATATATCTTATGGACATGTGGAAAATCACGCATAATGGACACTTTCACACGTATATTCATACATGGTTATGAGGACGCTGAAAGGTTTTTTGAATATATGAACAGGGATGTTCATAAAATTAGTTTTGGAATAATCTGCAACTCAAAAATAAACTTAAGTCGCTTCCTTCCATCGCTCATGATGACCTCTTGGGAAATATTCTTGATTTCATCAAGTGCAATTAATCCCTGAGAGATTGTGATGAATTTTGGATATTACACTTATATGTAGCGGATATCTCATTGAAAAGATTTCAAATTACAAGACAGTCCCATATTAAAAATTAATTTTGGTACACCCGTATTATAATACGCGAAGTAAATATCTGCTATCAATATTGTCCATTTTATAGATACACGTACTTGAGGATGATGTTTCTACATACTTGTTTGACATTTAATTTCAATTGATATTCAATCACAACGCGTCAAAAGTATGTCGAGCAGTGAAGAATTATCTTGTACACCACCAGAAATTCTCGTTTTTATTTTATTATTTATTGGTCGTAGAAAAAATAGTGTATGCAACGATCATGTAATGGCTATTAATACACTCGCACACGGTTTACCTCGTGCTAATGTATTAATAGCTATCATTACATGATCGTTGCATAATATACAATTACCAATATCTCTCTGATTGAAAAGGGAAACATTCTCTATTGAATAGAAAGATTTTTCTGTGAATTGAAAAATCCACGATAAAGGAAGTTATTTTTTGTGAATGTCTAACAGAAAACAACTACTTCCCTGGCTAAAGCCACGTTGGACATTGAACTACATCTCATAGATATTCTGAAAAGACCCTAACTCAAAAGAAAAAAATCTGTAATTGAAAATTTGCATTTTCATTCAGATAGTTATTTGATTTTCTATTCCAGTCTTAATTGGGAACTCATAAAAATGAATGAGGTAAAGAAGAATGTTTTCCAAAGGAGAGTACTCACCAGAAATAATTCGTAACATTGACGCAAGAGAGACATCGCATTCACTAGGTCTTCAATACATTTTTGTCGACGAAAATCTATTTCACGCTTCCATGATCATCAGGAAGACCGGAAGGAATGGGAAACACATTTTCGAAAAGCAATCTCACTTCGCAAAGATGGAAAAAGTTATCTCTCTGATATTCTACATCTGAATTATAAAATGACAATACAAGTTTTTCGACAAGCACCGACTCCAATCAGGTTTATTTTGGCATATAAATACTAAAAAAGCATTCCAATTTTTGCATACTTTTCAAGACACACTGTATATTGAACTCCATTTCAATGCAGACATTTCATGTATTTTGCATTTCCTTCTGGCGTACCTACTCGTAAGTGTGTATTTTTTTCGTGGAAGTCTTTGGAAAACTTACCCCGGGTAGATTATGAGACATTTTTTTTTATTTAACACACGATGGTCGTTATAATCGATCAAAGTCTAACATGGAACAGTCATATCAATAACATTATTTCCGAGGCTACAGCGGCAACCTGGACGTGCCGCAGAGTTTTTGGCAAGGCATGGGGTGTGAATCTAAAAATGATAAACTGGTGTCATATCATACGATTATTAAGCCCTTGGTCATCTGTGTAGTAGGGTGGCCAAAAACCCAACAGTATTCGGCACGAATGCAAAATGTGCAGCGATTAGCCTGACCGGGAATCACAGGGGCAATATTCACGTGCCCCACTGCAGCACTAGAGGTAATGCTGAACCTTTTGCCACTTCACTTATGTGTAATGAAGGAAGCGGCAATGAGTGCCTTCAAACTGCATCCGAGATCAAACTACGGAGCTGAAGATTCTGGAAAATATTCTCCCCAGAATCCAGGTAGAAGCCATCAGTTATTATATATAAACAACCACCATATATTCACAATCTTTTATCAATTTTCACTATTAGCACCTTTTTTTAAAACACATTTTCCAACTTATTTCCTATTATACTTATGTTATTTACAAATTTGATTTCTACACATAGTGGTTGGTTGGTTGGAAGCTGACGAGCCAGAGACAGGGTTGGCACTTAGCTTCCCTTGACACTGCGACCAGCTGGGGTCTATTGTATCATTTAGTCGTCAGTGGTTCCTCATTCAAATAGGTGTGTGCCTTTAATTAGGTTTAGTAGCCTGTTGATAAGGTTCTTCGGATTCATGCCTGTTTCCGGCGTCACAGGGCGTCACAGTCGAAGATAATATGAGAGGCTCAGGATCAGAAGGTCAGCCGTCAGGGTCCGGTTTGGATGCCCCACCATGACTTTGCTGTGTATTTGCCCGACAGTTTGATCCCAGGTGTCTTCTTTTTATCCACTCGTCGATCAGGGTCCTGCATGGGTTTATGCTAATCCCATGTACAGGTTCTGGCTTTTCTGTGACCTGGCACCCACATCAAGGTGACCTTGTTGTGTTTTGCCAGCTCGATGAGGTTCTGGAGGCAGTTCCAGACCAGTTTAGACTTTATATGTATAGAGTTGAGTGCTTTGATAGCACTTTGACAGTCAGATAGAATGTAGATGTGTTTTTTCCTATAATCACTTTCTAGATTCTTCTGAATGCATACCATAATAGCATGTGTTTCAGCTTGGAATATCGTGGAGCATTTGCCAAGTGGTATTATGTAATCCCTCCTTGGCCTTACCCCATGTATTCCTGCTCCCGCTCCTTCAACTGTCTTTAAACCGTCTGTATACCAGACTATGTCCGCAGTTGATTGTGATTCTATACTCGAGGCCCATCCAGATCCGTCAATTCGGGTTTCGAATGGTTTTTCGAATGAGTATAGGGGTTGCATGTAGTCTGAAATCATTTTGAGTTCTTCAATGTTGATTACATGAGTGATTCTGGTATGTCCAGTTGTTCGGATTCTCCAGTTTTTTGTTTGTTTCAGTCTGTATGCACTCATCCTGGCCTCTCCAATGACATGTTAGTCAAGGGGTTCGAGGTTTAGGATGATTTCCATTGCAGCTGTTGGAGTGCTATTCATTGCGCCCGTGATACAGAGACAGGCAAGCCTCTGGATTTTCTCAAGGTTGGTTTTTGCCTGTCTTTGATTTGTTTTCGGCCACCATGAGAGTGAGCCATAAGTTACTCTTGGTCTTATTACCTCTGTGTGAAGCCAGTGCATGGCTTTCGGTTTGAGCCCCCAGGTTTTTCCAAAAGCTCTCCTGCACATCATGAAGGTTATCTTGCTTTTATTGGTTACATGTTGAAGATGTCCAGGTTAGTTTCTAGTCAAGAACAGCCCTAGATATTTCACCTGCTCTACTACTTGTAATGTTTCACCGAATAGTCTGGGAGGTATGAGATCTCCCATGTTTCTTCTCCGGGTGAAGAGAATTAGTGTTGTTTTGTTCGGATTTACCCTTAGGCTCTCTCTGTCACACCACTCCTCTACTGTCCTCAGTGCATTTTGCATTAGCTCTGAGGTTGTTCGATGAGGATGACCAAGTCATCTGCATACCCTTGAGAGTAATACCCTTGGTTATTCAGAGAAATGAGCAGTTCATCTACAACCATGTCCCACAGAAGGGGAAAGAATATGCCCTCCTGTGGGGTACCTCTGGAAATTTCAACCTGCTCTGTTTCCTCGACCATGTTGGCTTGGACCAGCATTGAGTGTATCCACCTGCAGGTAGTTTCGTCAATGCCTCTTCGAGTGGCCGCAGAGACCATACTTTCAAATGAGGTGTTGTCGAAGGCTCCTTCGATGTCTAGGAAAGTGCATAGTGCAATTTCTTTGTTTGCTAGAGACTCTTCAAGCCTTGAAACAAGCTGATGAAGTGAAGTTAGATAGGCATGTTGGTTTTGATGTAAAGGCCGTTCTACAAGAGCGGTTTCCCTTATGTCTCTATCTATCAGTTTTCTAAGCCTTTCAGAAGAAATGAGGATAGGCTTATTGGTCTGTATGCCTTTGCCTGGTCGTATGAGTCCCGTCTAGATTTTGGAATAAAGACCACGTTCACAGTTTTCCAGGTTTGAGGTAGTCATCCCAATGCCAGGCTCAGCCTGTACAGTCTGCACAGTTCTGGTGTTAGATATTCAACTCCGCTATGAAGTAGTATGGGAAATACTCCATCTGGGCCCGGAGACCTGTAAGACTTGTAGGAGTTTATTGCCCACACTACTTTTGGATGAGTTACCGTTCGTTCAGTCACTTCCCAGTCTGCCCTTTTTGCCCTCAAATGAAGGTTTGCAGGGATTTCATATCTGGGGCTTTGGTTTGTGGTGACAGTGGATCCTGGGAAGTGTGTATGGAGTTCTATAGTTTCCTTCCCAGTGTTGGTGTGATTTCCGTTGGGTTTTTTGAGAGTCCCCAATGGATTGATGGGGTCTTTGGAATGGATGCGTTGGAGTCTTGCTCTTTCTGAGGTTTGTTCTATGTCCTCACAGAACTTCCTCCATGACTTTCTTTGTTCCCCTCTGATTTTTTTGTTGTATTCTGTGAAAGTTTTGAAATAATCCTCCCAGTCACCAGTTTTTTTCGTTCGATTGAATAGTCTTCGCGTTTTGTTTCTAACATATGTGAGTTCGGTGTTCCACCAGCTCACTTCACCTTCAGTGGTGCTTCGCTTTAAAGGGCAGTTGTTATGATATGAAGTTTATGGCCTCCTGTAACATTAGGGAGGTTTGCTCTATTTCATGAATCGTATTTGAGTTAGGTTTGACATTTTGAAATTCGTGAGATTTGCCTTGAAGCTCCGCCCGGTACCCCGGCCAGTTGGTATTTCTGGGATCACGACACATTACTGCAGGTTCATTGGCATAGCCAATCTCCACATGTATGTGTCGATGATCTGAGTTTGAAGGTTCCTCAGATACTGCCCATTTGCTGACCTGCCGAACCACCAAAGAAGAGCCCAAAGTGATGTCAATAATTTCCCGTCTGTTACGGATTACGAAGGTTGGCTCATTGCCTCTATTAAGTACTTCCAGGTTACTGGAGACAATAAATTCAAGCAATGACTCACCTCTTGTGTTCGTGTCGGTGCTCCCCCACACTGTATTATGGGCGTTTGCATCGGCTCCGATGATAAGCTGGAGTTTGTGGTCCTCACAGTGTTTAACCAAAGCCCTCACTTGTTCTGATGGGAGGGCTTGTAGAGTCATAAGGCATGTAGACGGAGGCTAGTACTATGTTCCTCTACTTCATCCTTGATGTAGGTCGTCTTGATTGCTATTATGTCC
This sequence comes from Gonioctena quinquepunctata, assembly GCA_018342105.1. Taxonomy (NCBI): domain Eukaryota; kingdom Metazoa; phylum Arthropoda; class Insecta; order Coleoptera; family Chrysomelidae; genus Gonioctena; species Gonioctena quinquepunctata. Next base: position 55,439 of record JAFIRS010001115.1, read on the forward strand.
CTGTAACAGAATTCTATTAGATTCAAGACGTTCAAATCATTCCTGGCAATAATGCAGGATATGGCGTTTCCACAGTTTAGATTATAAATAAGCTTACCCTTGAATGTTCCGAGGCCTGATACTCGCCCTTTGACCAGCCATGGTTCTTGTAATAAGGACACGTCGGTGTTGCCCTGTGCAAATATTCTGCACAGGGTTGCAGCTACACCTTACTATGCTGCAGGTTGGCTGAACTGCCCGCACCATCAGGAATGTTCCTGCTCCGGCTAACTTGCTCAAAGTTTACCTGCGTTAGCCCAGGAATGCGTTCATTCCCTGGCTTGCAGGTTCTCCAAGGAGGTCTCGTCGATTTGGAAGACAAGAGTTAGACCCAAGGCCTCCTCTTGTCTCCTGAGGACAAGCCATTCTTCAGTAGCTATTCCCATGCTTCTGGGTTTTGATGAACTGAAGATATCTTTTTGATTTCCATTTTACCAAATGGCTTTGGAATCCATACCACTACCTTGGAGGTATCCAGGATGTCCTTGGCTAGCCCTACTTTTAGGACAGCCCCACCCAAGGTATCAGTCCGGGGATACTCTAGAGTAGCCAGGATTTGGTGGTTTCATCCGAGCAAGTCAGGACCAGCACGCCCTTGTGGACGTAGCTGTTCCTGAAGTTCGGACCCTCACCCGGCTCACACTTGAGGATTTCCCCGGTGATTGCTTCCTGCAGGAGAATCCCTTGGTCGTCTGATAACTGGTGATCTGGATAACTCTCCAGAGCAACAGCCATCTTCAGACTTCTTGTAACCTCCCTATAGCTGCCCTGCTCAGTTGGGTTAACTTGGAGACAGAGACAGCCACTGGTTGGTCAGATCTAGGTTTCTTCACCCTTGCAGAGCTCTCCGTGGAAGAGGGTTGACTTCTCTGTGAGCGGTCCCTCTTCTTGTTCGGAGTTTCTGGCTGCCATCCGCTCCTGTCTTTTCGGAGAGCCTGAGAGGGAACCTTTTTTTCTGGTGGGGTTTTGGTTTCCTGGGTTTAATTTCTTCCCCAGCTGCCTTGGCCTCCGCGATCCCACCTGTCTTTGCAGCTCCTGAGAGCTTTTTCCGCGCCAGATGTAAACGATTTACCTCTGACGTGACGTGCCTTAGGGCAGGTGTTTCTGGAGGTTTAGCGGAACTGCCAATGCCTCCAGAGAGTTTCCTGCTCTCTGTTTCCGGGAGTTTCTCAGTAGGTGTTCGACCATCTGCTGATCTCTCCTCGGTTGGGTTTGCGGTTTCTGGTGCCAAGTGCGATTCAACTGGAATTTCCTCGACTTCCATCTCCGCTAGTGGTGTTGGGTCTTCTTCAACTGGAAGTTCCCCAGGGTTGTTTTTCTTGTTGGTTTCCATATTGTTCCACATAGTACTATTCACAAATATTTCTTCAAAGTTGACATTTTCCATTTTTCTATGCTAAAATTTTATTATTTTGATCATTTAAAAGAAAAATAATCTGACATTTGCCTGTCATGTTTCCTTTTGGTTCTAAATTTGTATACAGGATGTTTCTTGCATATAAATATAATGTTTAGTTGAATTCTGAATATTTATTCTTAAATTTGGATTTGTATTTTGTTTATAGGTTGTTCCAATTGAATGAACTGATCAAACATAATGATGATAATAGAAAAACTCTACTGCCACCCTCTTGAATTATCTGCATCGACTAGAATATGGCCAAAGGTTTTCAAGGTCCAAACCGTACAGAAAAAATTATAAAACAATCATAGCAGATAAATGTTTGCACTAGCATCTTGGGAGGTGCCTTAGAGTTTTACTACGTTATGCAGTCTCTGACATCCACTTCTACTTTCCACATCTACTCCTCTATTATCTAATTATTTTTGACAACTCCATGTGGAGTGTGTCAAGGAAGACAAATATCATGGTCTTCTTGTTTGTTACTGTATCTTGTACTTTATTTGTCAGTTGACGAAGATTTATGTTTTGATATAATTATCCGCAGCCTTGACAGATATTTTGTATGGCCAAATGCTACTGCATATGGCGAGCCATTGACGTTGCTCTCCTGATGGATCGTCTATTTTGTTCTGTTGTGTTCTTAGAGAAACGACTTTACTCTCAGGAGAGTGGATTTCTAACAAGTATTTTTTTTTGCCGTGATGCTCCCATCTGGGTTCTCGGTGTAGCTCTGCCAGTTTCCGTTGTCTCTGTTGAAGAGCATCCTTGCTTCGGATCTTAATTCCTACTTTTCAGTCCCTCGTTTTCTTATCGAATGTGGAGATATTCAAAAATTGAAGACAAAAGTGGATGAAGGTGTTAAGTTACAATTCTCAATAATCTGCTTCTTTTGCATAAATGAAGGTTTTCTCAGATGTACCTTCAACATTAATGAATGTATATGCGTGAAATTGTATGATATTTGATAACCACTTGGACACACCGTTGCTCAGCTAGTCCTGAATGGAAAGAAATTACATTAAAAAAATTGATATTACTTTACTAAAAAAATATTAACATAACAAACACCTTTAACTCACGTCTTCAATTGTGTGTGTAAAGGTTTGTGTTAAAATATATTCAAGTTGCTAACATATCAGGTTGGTGTCATTTCTTCCCCAAAGAGTGTTGTGACGTCGTTGACGACGCAATTTACAAGAAGTGGCAGATTCCTCCTCAAACAGTACTTACTCTATTAGCCTCCGCATTTCAGAGGGCGGTGCAGGTCCGTCTCCATCAAAATGGTAACTACTATATCCTGCCGTTTCTTCTTATATTCGAGGTACGCTCGAATTGAGACGAGGTCTCTTGTCGTGAATTCTTAATCATTAAATGATATCATGTACATACAATGTTTGTGAAACAGTAATGTTGCTAGAGCATGCCCGCATCGCCAATCCCCCCACTGCTGCCGTTGCAGGATTTTCTGGACACTTTTTCGAATCTCTGAAATGTATTGTTAGCCTTGTTTGTAGAAAATGCAAAAAAAATTATCCTCAACGAATTTTCCAATTTTTCAACACTAGCTTTCAAATAGAGGAGACGGGAGTGGGTTTTTGTTTCCGGATCAAAGTCGTTTCAAGGATAACGCGGCGTGAGTTGAATGACGTGGCCAAGTAACCCGACCCCGGTGGCCACAAAGAAGGAGATTTCCTTAGTAAAAGTGGTCCACGATTATGACAGTTCTGCAATCTCAAATCACAAATAACCAACAATTTGAACAGTCCTCTGATGATGGTTGTGGAAGCAAGCGATTCCGCAGCAAAGGTGGAGGCGGTGAGCGATTCATGAAATGTCACTGGCGTTGGTTACGTACCAGATTACTGTCTGGGTGATGCGCCGTTATGTCTTATATCTTGCGGAGCGTCTACTATAGACATGCATTCCAAAAGCCAGGTTAAAGCGTAGGGTATTAAATTGCGACTACATAAACATACAGTCTCTGTCACACAGTCTCTAAGGTGGTTCAGCGGTATGGACTGTACGGAGCGGGGACCAAACAAGGATGCCCAAAATGATAGCATGATCACCAATAGAAGTATGAGCAATGAATATTGAAGATAATGATGTGAAGTTTAGTAGCACTTTATGACGTATCTTGTTTGGTTTGTATAGAGCCAGTGAGTCTATCTCGATTCGAAAATTATAATTCATTAAATTTGCCTTACGCAAAAGCTACTTCCATGTGCTGTGATCGGAGAATGAAAGAAGTCCTTATTTTAATTCCAGTATTGCCTCCTATGGCGATCGACATTTGATAGTTGAAAAGTTGAGTATACATCCAAATATTTTTCGAAAATGTCCATCACTCATTATTTTTTATATGGATTGTGTTATTGATAATTGTAGAATGCTATTATTTTTGGCGTTGATTGATGTTGTTCGTTTATATTTCATTAGTCTTTTCCAGAGATTCGTTAGATCTGAAATGGATTATCCCTCGATGCCAAAAAAGGAAGGTACCGAATCATTTCGCCACCCCCTCGGCCAACTGTAAGGGTCTGGCTTGAAATTAATCCCTATCGGCGCAACCCAGGAAGAATTCAACCTTAGTTTTCGGGAGGTAAGAATAACCAGCCACCACGTTATTTTGATATATTCAAAAGAGGTTTTGTTTCAGACTATAACCGTCTTACCAGATGATATGTTTAGGATAATTGACTATGTATTAGTACTAATTTTTAGTAGAATTACATTAAAAATTCAATATTATCTCCGATAACCAATTCGGCTTCAAGGAAGGAACTTCTACCCTAATCTCTGCCCTAATCTCTCTTACAAACAAAATTCATAGCGCCCTCAATCAAGGTAAACAATGTCTGAGTATTTTCCTCGATCTGAGTAAGGCATTCGACACGGTCAGTCACCATTCACTACTGCAGTCACTGGAGGATATCGGTATAGGGGGAAACGAACTGAAACTATTCCAGAGTTATATTTTCGAAAGACCACAGACTGTAAAAGTCTATGGTGTTCAGAGCGATGTATCAACCATTGAGTACGGAGTTTCGCAAGGCACGGTGCTGGGACCAATCCTCTTTAACATATATGTGAACGATTTATGTTTTATTCAAAGTTCGAGTGATATTTTCGCATTCGCAGATTTATTCGAGTAACTCATGGAATGATTCGAAATCAAATGTAGAGGATGACTTCCTTCATATAAAGAGTTGATTTGATCACAAGCAACTCACCCTAAACCTTGAGAAAACCACGTATCTCCCATTTAGCATCAATGAAACAACAACACCAACATTCCAAAGCTTAGACTTCATAACACCAAACTAAGTTCATTCATTCTCAGCTGAATACGAAGTAAAATACCTAGGCGTGTTGATTGATCGTCACTTGAAGTGAAATTTACACATAAATTTTATTATAAAAAAAATTAATTATACATTATTTAGATTTAAGTTACTAAAGGAGATCTTATCCATGGAACAATTGAAAACATTATATCATTCACTCACTCACGGAATTCTGAAAATCATCTATTCAAAAACACGGACTTATTCTTCAGAACACCTTTGCACATAATATTATTTGAACCTATCATCAAAATAAAACAAAAAACCTGATTATTTCTCACAAGTAAGAGACAAGACAACTATGTAGTACATACATTTCACGAAAAAAGCGCTTGGACAGAAGTTCTATGAATTTGCTGCCCCAAAACTCTATAACTACATACCCAATGAACTGAAAGACATCATTAATAAAAGGTTGATATATTACATCATCGTCAATCCATGTAAACTTTTCACGGACCTTCTCGAAAATAAATAAATTCTTCCCGTACCCCCAAATAATGTATAGCTAAATAGTTCATGCAAATTTAAGATAATATTAGGTATATATGTATATATGTGTGTGTGTATATGTGTATGTATGTATATATATATATATATATATATATGTATATATGTGTATATTGTGTATATATGTGTATATATGTGTATATATGTATGTATGTATGTATGTATGTGTGTATATGTATGTGTGTATATGTATGTGTATATATTGTTAGGTTAGAAAATGTTTAGAAAATAATGAAAATGATAATTTATTATTATTATTAGGTATTTAAGTTATCATGGTTCATGCTATGTTTGTTTTACAATTTTTCTATACTTTTTACTGTTCTAGAATCTTATAACATGTTCTAGTCAACGCATATGTATCAAAAAGTCAGTCCAGAAGTATCTCTATTGTCATAAGTATGTGACCAACAATACATTCAATTTTACAAACAATGAAAATAATATGGAAATTTAAATTCATGAAAAAACTTTGGATCTCAAGTAGATCAAATGGTATACAAGTTGGAACATCCTGTATGGTAAGTCATATCAGGAGGAAACCCAACAGCGAGATGTCGAAGACAATGTTAGGAAAATAATGAAATATAAAAATTATGAAAACAGAAAAATGTCAAATATGAATTTTATCCAAATTTGTACATAGAATATAAGGTTTAGAATTAGATATTGTGAATAAAATCATTAGAATAAGTTAGAATAAGTTAGAATAACAAAAAATCAGACAGAAAGTGGCAATAAATTTTAAAATTTGTGAAAATAAACAAAATGTGTGTGTTGCCAAGAGAAAAGGTAACAAGCTTGGGGAGATGAAAAATTGATACAGAAAACCAAACCACGTACCAATTTCTGAAGAAAAATTATAACAAAATACAAGAGAAAAATCAAGTAAAACTATATTCGAACGTTATATAACTAATTCAGATACCAGTGGGAGAATAAACAAATAAGAAAAATCCACTCACCCATTAACATAACTAAAAATCCAGTCCATGTCATTACCAGGAACAAAAAACGGCTTTTTGCAGTGTAGCTGTATTTTCCAGTGAGCACGAACACTTCCAAGAGGCAGGAGAACACCACAAAGGAAGAATTGCAAGGTATTCCTAAAGCTGAACTGAATAAAGTGCAACGTATCAGGTCCAGAAACTTATATTGGTGATCTGATCACTGGTGTCCATTTCTTTTGAACATTCGATGATTTTTTATGCTCACAGACTTCTTCATAATATTCGAAGGTTTATTTAACAAGTATTCATCACATATGAACAAGTTTTCACCATTTCATATTACTGTTCTAGTTAGATAAGTTAGATTTCGCAGAGAGTAGGTCAATTTTAAGGATTTATTCCAATAAAAACAACTGTTTGACGATTTTTCTGCAATCTTTGTTTATCTATTGAACAGCTAATGTATTTTGTCATAATATTTCCACAAAATAGCACATTTTGACATCAAGCTGCGCGCCAAGTTGGCACCACTGAATCCTGCATGATAATAGAGATGACTCATACTTCATAGGTGTACCGACTGAGCTGGGATAAGGTAAAAAGAGTGTTGAAAAAGGGTAAGACAACATAGCCGGAGTTTCATTACTGTTGTGATGGGTATTCATTTGTCAAAATTATGATATAAATAAGGAAATCAATGAAACAAATCTACGATAATATCAATATAAATAAAACACTTATCACTACAATCGGCGACCAACGCGAGCCAATAATAAATATAATAAAGAACCTATCACAACAATATATGTATGGAATCGAATTGTTGTTTTCATCACTGTCCTGCCCATTTCATTAATTACAATAGCGTTATATCCTCACAGTTAACTTTTATCTTACAGCCATTGTATTATTATTATAGTGTATATTTCTTTTTTGCAATCAACTGTAAATGTCATCTTTGTACTTGAAACAAGTGTTCAGTCACTTATCAAGATCCCCTTATTCACATATTTCTTATTCTTATATTTTTATTATTATATTTCATTGTATTATTGTATTGTATCTGTATGTTTGTGTGAATAAACAATACAAAACAATTACCTGAAATACTTTCTTTGCATTATAATTGTGAATAATTTGTATTTATCAAGTTGTAGTGAAAATCAACCCGTAAGAGTATCCATATATATTTCAAACAATTTCGTTTAAAATTATCTTGTACCTTTTCAAACTAATATTTAGCGTAGTCCTGAGCCCATAAACTTTCTTTATTATCAAATTATATGTGGAAAAATATCTTCAAAGGGTTGATCAATGAAAAATCAATCGAGTGTTATTAATATTAGAGAGTGAAATTCGAAGTTTGCTCCCCTTCCATCTGAGAATCGCGCATTCAAAATTAAACAATTCAATCATTCTCCGGAAAATAGTAAGCATTAGCCTTCCGATTCCAACTGAAATAGAGCCCCCTGGCAAACGTTGGCACAGCGAAGAGCATTAGGACATTGAATAAAAATTAATTCAGTCTGTGAAAAAAAACCGGATGCTGCAACATCGTGATTTTGCCGGAAGTACGTATCGTCACAGCGGTGGGGATGTAATTGTTGCGTCACTTCCCTCTTAGTGGCATCGTCGTTGCGCAACCACCCTCGATGGAACAAATTTTTATGGGTTTTTCGTGGCACTATTCCAGAGAAGGCGTCGGGTTCTTTGTCCCTTTTCAGTAGCTGATGTGTGTTGATTCATAGGGTGGCACAAAAAAGTCAAACAAGATACATTGCAGAAATTGCAAATAGTTTGACGACAGTCCATTCATTTACAATACGGTATGTATGTGTATTATCAATGTAGGTAATATAATAAGCGGGTGTAGATAATGAGTTGGGTTTTGGAACAACTAAGCAATAACGGAAAAAGTGTATGTTTCTCTGTTACTGAAATATTTAAAATGGGTTGAATATGTAAAACTCTTACATATTTTTGTATATTCTATCAGTATTGCAATTTCTCATTTCTACTCATCATTTAATCTTTGATGGGTTTATCATAGTGACGTCACTATTGAGCTATTAATATCAGATGAATATATATGTACTGATATCTATATGTTGATGAGCAACCAATTATTAAGATCAAAATCGACAATAAGCAAAATCGACAACAACAACAGCAAAACTTTTCACCCTGACTATTGAGTAATTAAGTTATTTCATTAAAGAATTTACGTGGACTGTGGTATTTGAATGCTTCAGTCAATTTTCAATTACATGCAATAGATCATACAGTGCTTCTCAAAAGTCCCCCCCCTCTTATTTTTGAAACGATTATACATAAACAAGTGAAATTTGGAAACTGAATATTAAAGGTTGTAAACTTCCCTACTAGTGATGATAGATGACGAAATCGTCAAAGATGACGTCACAAGGCCATTGTGACCAATAATTTTAAATGGAACTCTACGGCAAGCGACACCTCTTTTGGAAGGTATCGAAAAAACCTATTCAATGATACTAATTTTGTTTGTGTTTATGGCAGTTTTAATGGCTCATTGGTAAACATTAAAATTTAAATTCCATTCAGTATGACATTAATAACAGATTCAAGATTCAGTATCTACTTGAAGAAATTGCTCAAAGTGACCTCCATTCACTTCCTGGCAGTGAAATATCCTATTTTTAAACTCTTCTCGTACTTTTGCAAATGTGTCTGCGGAAACAGCCTCACATTCTGCAACAATACGTTGTTTTAAAACGTCAATATTGTCAGGTTCAGTAGCGTGAACCTTCGATTCAGGGTACCCCCCCAGAAAAAAATTCAAAGGTGTGAGGTCCGGTGATCGAGCTGGCCATTCCGTTGAACCTCGTCGTCCAATCCATCTACCACGATACTCCTTATCCAAATACCGTCTTACTGCACCGTAATAGTGTGGAGGAGCACCATCCTGTTGGAATGTTATTTCCAAATTGCCGAATTCATCTGGATTATCTCCCAAAATTTCAAGGATTAACCGTGCTATTGCGTTTTGCAACAGCTCCAGATAAACCTGACCAGTTAAATTAGTATTTAAAAAAAGAGGCCCAACGATGTGGTTTCCCAGGATACCTGCTCAAACATTCACCTTCTGGGAAACATGGGTATGTGTTTCACGAAACAGGTGAGGATTTGCGTCACTCTAATACCTCACATTATGTGTATTTACATTTCCATTTAGATAGAAAGTACTTTCGTCACTAAAACAAATTGTTTTGACATAGGTTGGCTGTTGGTTAATTTTAGTTTCCATATTTTTACAAAATGCTAGTCTTCGGTCTGGATCGTCGTCGGAGAGTTGATGAAACATTTTTAATTTTATGGATGAAATTTGTTTTTTTTCAACACCCTGTGTACTGTACTTCGACTGACTTCACATGTAGATGCAACGTGAGTTGTTGAGGAAGTAGGATTAACTATTACTTCTGCCAGTATATCAATTTTTTTCTCATCAGAAATTTGTGGTCTGCCAGATCGTGTCGCATCATTAATACTACCCGTTGTTTCAAACTTACGAAGAAGCTCCCTTGAATAAGTCCTCGAAACGGGGCGATCGGGAAACCTCTCATTAAAAATGCGTTCTGCTGCATGAATATTTTGTCCAGTTTCACCAAGAATTAGGATCGCTGCTACTTTATCACCTAAAGCACGTACCATTTCGCTTCTTGAAACACTCAAACATTCGGCTCACAACAGTTTAACAAATTATTAAAATGTACAAAAATATTAAAAGTACCAAGAGCTGCTCAAACAGTTAAACGTTCGATCAACAATACACAAATTATTAAATGTACAAAAACTTGGACAATTACAAAAACGTCGAATTAGGGAGACTAACAAAACGTCAGCTTATTTGACAACTATCCAGAGGCGGAGCTTGAATTTGGAATTTTAGTATCAACTGATTTAATTCATCACAGCTTTGCGTTTTTTAAAAGCGAGTTGCCAAAACTGCCATAAACACAAACAAAATTAGTATCATTGAATGGGTTTTTTCGATGCCTTTTAAAAGAGGTGTCGCTTGCCGTAAGGTTCCATTTAAAATTATTGGTCACAATGTCCTTGTGACGTCATCTTTGACGATTTCGTCATGTATCATCACTAGTAGGGAAATTTACAACCTTTAATATTCAGTTTCCAAATTTCACTTGTTTATGTATAATCGTTACAAAAATTGGAGGGGGAGAGGGGACTTTTGAGAAGCACTGGATACTCTACCTTAGTAGGTTCGTAATTACTATTCAAAAATAACTATTTAAGTTCCTAAACGACCAAATTGAGCTTGTTGTTATAATATCTGAGAAATACTCAGTGTTTATCCTTACTTGACTGATATGTCGCTACAAAGAGTAAATCTTCATCCTGATTTATCAATTGGAAAGATTACTTCTAGACAAATCCATCTGGATGTTCTGGATCCAGAAATAATGTCCACGTCAGCAAAAAATACGACTTAATGATATTCACATACATGAACGTTATTTCAGCCCTATAGGTTCCACAGGTTGATTTATAATTACTTAGTTATTGCTCTGTATGTCCGGAATGAATATACAGTGTCATCCTCAAAGTATGCACCATATGGGAAACTTATTTATTAAGGGTTTTTCGACAAAAAGTTTTTCCTGGTAAAAGTACGTGCATTCCCTAAAACTGGATAGACACCAACAAAATATAGTAAAGCACACGTAATATACGAGGAGCCTTCAAAAATTTGTTTTTGAGACAAGAGTAAAGTACCCTTATTTTGAAAAATCTTGGAAAATATTATTTAGAAAAGGTATTCAGCATGAAAAATACATCTAGGTTTGAAGTCATGGCCATCTAGTGAAGTTTTATTTTTCAACCGATTTTTTTAAAATGGGGAATACGAAAAAAAATTGCTAAAACGATATATAGACAACATCCTGTATACGACGGTTTATTTAAAAAGCCTGCAATATTACAAATTACACAACTATTGTGTTAACCACGGTCCATTTTTTTGAAGAGTGAAATAATTTTCAAAGTTTTTGGTGCAAAGTTATTTTTATCTTTTGTTAACATCGAAAATTGCTCAAAATTACACAGTATTGCAACAAGAACTCAATATTCAATAATATCAATTCACAAAACATCAAAATAAAATAAGTATTTCGGCACAAACTAATTAAATTTATTTTGTGGAGTTTTCCTTGTCCAAAATAATTGTTTTAAGTTGGCTTTGAAAACAAACGAATTTTTGACATTGAGTACTTGACATATTTGCTGAATATTTATTACGTAGTTATTGTTATTGCTTATTTTGTTAACGTTTGATAATAAGTACTATTTAAATAATATTAAGATGCTTACAAATGAAGAAAAAGTTGAGATTATATTGTTGTGTGGGGAAAATACTCCAAGCGGACAAGTTACAGACATTTTTAATGCCAGGCATCCTAATCCGTATGTAAATCACACTACAGTAACCCGTTTTTCAAATAAATTTGAAGAAACAGGCAGTTTATAGAAGTGGAAGAGGAACTGTGTTTAAAAGTAATCGAAAAAGGTAAGACATCAATTAAACAAATATCGACATCTCTTGATGTACCTTTTACTACTGTTAAAAAATGTCAAGAAAAAATTAATTCAAAGCTTTCAAACCAAAATTTATAAATACTTTAAAAGAAGGGGATTTTATTTCAAGATTTGAGTTTTCAGCATGGTATCAGGGAGAATACGAAGAAAACGCACGGTTCCCAATAAATATTTTATGGACTGAAGAAGCAACATTTACAACCAATGGAACAGTATGGTGGGCTACAGAAAACCCTCATTTCACTATAGAGTGCACGGACCAATACTCATTAAAGGTCGAATGTCTTATGTGGAATGTTAAACAATACTTTGATTGGTCCCTTCTTCATTGATGGAAACCTTAATGCCAACCGATATTTGCAATTTCTACAGCAAAATTTATTACCAATTTTAAATAAAATGCCGCGTAGACAAAGAGACATAATTTGGTATCAGTTAGATGGGGCTAGTGTTCACTGTATTGTAGCAATACGACAATTTTTAAATGAAACATTTAATGGAAAAAACTTTTTAACAAAAAATTAAACCGACGAAAAAATCAACTGAAAAGCAAAAAATAAAATAAACCTTCTTAGTCTAAATGATAATTAAGCTCCTAAGCTAATGTAAGTAACTGATTTTGAGTCGGCGCCAAACAAACAATTATCGAAGATCATTATCTATGAAAGAAGTCATCAAAACGCAGCCTTGCATCTCGCTGCCATCATTTTACGCTTCACCTAATTCAATTGTTAGTTTGTTTGGCGCCGACTCAAAATCAGTTCTTACATCAGTTTAGGAGCTCATTTATCATTTAGACTAAGAAGGTTTATTTTATTTTTTGCTTTTCAGTTGATTTTTTCGTCGGTTTAATTTTTTGTTAAAAACTTTTTATTTTTTACTTTTTAGTTCCGTATTTCGTCGGTTTAATGTTTTGTTAAAAAGTTTTTATTTTTCAATTTTTTGTGGCTAAAATCTACCAATTACTACCTACTTGTTTTTTGATTACTTCCAAAATACTAACTTACCCACCTTACTTCAACTATTACCAGTTGAATAATATGATTATCTACTTTTACTATTTGTTGTAATATAAATTATTTTCGTTGTTCTGGTAAGTTTATTTCATTACTTTGTATATCATTGCATCCTCTCATAAAATATACTGATTTTGACGGATGTGGAACAAGAATAATGTCGATTACTATCGTTTCGGACGTCCATCGTCTTAATGTATTAAAAAGGTTTTCACGACGTTTCGAATGCTTGTATCTGCAATCGTCTTTAGGTGAATACAGTATTCACCTGAAGACGATTGCAGATACAAGCATTCGAAACGTCGTGAAAACCTTTTAAATACATTAAGACGATGGACGTCCGAAACGATAGTAATCAAGTTACCACATCGTCTACAACCTTCAAACAAGAATAATGTCAGTAGCGATCTGTCATTGTCAACTACGTATGTGTGTGCCAATGTTCACTAGTGAAAAATCAATACTCCCCTATTTTTCTACCCGTTAGGGTGGCTAGTTCCTTTCGAAATCCAAATATAAGGTATACCCTATCTATTAAAAAAAGAATCATCCAAATCGAAGAACCCAGTACAAAGTTATGCCTGATAGAATCGGTTAACGGACCAGAATTCAGAGGGTGAGTGATCAATATCCTTCATTTCAAAAAAAAAATACGGGTCGAATAGAGAACTTCCTCCTTTTTCGTTTCGTCGGTTAAAAATGAATAGGACGTTACTCAGAGTATCAAATGCCAGTGCGCTCACCAGATTTAACCCCAATGGATTTCTTCTTTTGGGGTTTATTGAAGAACAAAGTTCACAAACATCGCCCTTTTAGGGATACAGAACATTTGAAAACTGTGATTACTAATTGTGTGAGGGCCATACAACCGGAGCACATTACGAATGCAGTCAACGATTGTGTAAGAAGAACCGAACTGTGCATGTTGCAGGATGGACATCATACTGACATGTAGAATACTTCTTTCGGAAACATGCTTTTGTTTTCAAAGCGAATATAAGAATAATTTTGGACAAGAAAATCTCCAGAAAATCAATGAGTTTGTGTCGAAATACTTATTTTATTTTGATATTTTGTGATTTTATATCATTGAATATTGAGTTATTGTTACAATACTGTATAATTTTGAGCAATTTTTGGTGTTAACAAAAAATAAAAATAACTTAGAACCAAAAACTTTGAAAATTATTTTACTCTTCAAGAAAATTGGGACCATGGTTAACACAATAGTTGTGTATTTGTAATATTACAGGCTTTTTAAATAAACCGTCGTATACAGGATGTTGTCTATTTATCGTTTCAGCATATCTTTTTTTTCGAAGTACTATTTAAACAAAAATGGGTAAAAAAATTAAACTCTACTTAGATATCCATGACTCCAAATCTAGATGTATTTCACAATGCTGAACAACTTTTCTAAATAACATTTCCCGAGATTTATCAAAATAAGGGTACTTTACTCCTGTCTCAAAATCAAATTTTTGAAGGCTCCTGGTATATTACGTGTGTTTTACTATATTTTGTGGGTGCTTGTTTGGTTTTAGGGCATGCAGAAACTTTTACCAAGAACAACTTTTTGTCGAAAAACCCTTAATAAATAAGTTTCCCGGATGGTGCATACTTTGAGCATGACACTGTATAATATTATAGATGAGGAATTGAATGCCAAACATGCGAAACAAATATTAGCAGAATCCCGCAACAACCCACATATTATGTTTCAGTTCACGATCAGTATTAACTACTTTTTGGAAGTGGAAAAATGTAATTTCATTCTATGATAAGAATTATATAATTTTTGAGTATAATTCCGTGCCGTCAACATTGCCAACCGTTCTATTTTTGGGACACACTGTTAAACTCCTCTACGAGCGAGAGAAACTCGCATTGAGTGATATTGCACCCCACACGCGGAAATGACCGGCAAAAAACAGTGTTTCGTTTTGGTTACGGGTTGTTAATGTACCGAATCTGTGGCTAATTGTTATTGGTTGTTAATGCCACGTGACCTGACATGACACTAGAGATGTGAATACGAAATTAATGAACGGTTTATTTGGAGTGAGCTAATGGTTTTCATCGGAATTCAGTTCATGGTTGTGTAATTTTCCAGAGACTGATTTTTTGTTGAATGTTAGATCTAGATATTGAACAGTGAAAAAAAGATTATGCAATCGGTGTTTTTTTAACCGACGAAATCAAAAAGGAGGAGGTTCTCTAGTCGACGCGTATCTTTTTTTTTATGTATGATTACGCATAACTTTTCACAGAGTAGTTGAATTCGATGGTTCTTTTTCATTAGATAGGGTATCCTTCGAAGTTGGACCCAAAAAAATGTCATTAAGGGTAGAAAAATAGGGGATATTTATCGTTTTTCACCCATTAACCGATTCTATCACTCATAACTTTGTACTGGGTTATCCGATTTAGATGATTCTTTATTTATTGGGCAGGGTATACTTCAGAGTTAGTCATTTTTCCATTTGGAAAGGAATAATCCGTTTTTTCCATGTTGAACATAAGAGTATAAAAATAAAGAAAACGCAGCCCTAAAAAAAGATAATAAAGATAAAAAAATTATTCTCATTCAATTAAACCTAACTAATCTATTAATTAAAAGAATTTTTCCAAAAAGATTCATTGGGTAGGGTAGAAACGTAGGGGATTATTAATTTTTCATCTGCGAACCGATTCTATTGAAACTTGGCACACATAGGTATATGTAGTTCTGATAACACTACAACATAATGGATACCTGGAGTCAATTGAGTAGGTAGTCATGAGTGGATTTTAGCCACAAAAAGTAAAAATTGAAAACTTTTGAACAATAAATTAAACCGACGAAAAAATAAACTGAAAAGCAAAAAATAAAATAACCCTTCTTAATAATAACTGAGCTCCTAAACTAATGTGAGTAACTAATTTTGAGTCGATGCCAAACAAACAATCAACGAATCATAAAATTTATTAAAAAAATTATCAAAACGCCGCCATGCATCGCGCTGGCATCATTTTACGCTTTACCTAATTCAATTGCTTGTTTGTTTGGCGCCGACTCAAAATTAGTTACTCACATCAGTTTGGAAGCTCAGTTATTATTAGTAAGGTTCATTTTATTTTTTGTTTTTCAGTGTATTTTTTCGTCGGTTGAATTTTTTGTTAAAAAGTTTTTTTTTATATGACATTGTTACAAATTCATTGGTTAAACACCATTCCCGAAAATGCGATGAGTAGTAACGTTGAATTAGGTAAACGTTGTAATTACTTTACTACCGATATCGAGGAGGGTCCCTGTCAAATACTACGAATGTATCAGCAGGCGTTTTCGGATGGCGAAGTGGGCAATAAATCATTGGTGAGACGAAATGTATATTTATTTCACCCCAACTTTATCTGCTTGTGGTAATAAAAATTACATAATTAATAAAAAAAACTTTTTAAAAACAAGCTTTCATTCAAATACCCTAAAAAGTACAAAATAATTGCTTTGGATGTGTGACGTAGTTATTCCGTGAGTTTTAGATTCAAGAGCTTGTCGCGCAAAGTTTTCATTTCGAATACAGATGCGACAATCTTTTGAATCTATAACTCACGGAATAACCTACGTCACACATCCAAAGCAATTATTTCGTACTATTTAGAGTATTTGAATAAAAGCTTGTTTTTAAAAAGGTTTTTTATCAATTATTTCATTTTGTACTTTTTAGTAAGTACCCCTAACACCCACCTACCAATTTTGAATCGAATCGGATCATAATTACAAAACTCGTTCGCCATCTTGAAGCCGCCATCTTGAATTTATACATTTTGACAAAACATTCATAATCTCCGACCTCGAAAACCCCCACATACCAATTTTGAATAGAATCGGACCATAATCACAGAAATCGTCGGACATCTTGATGCCGCCATTTTGATTCTATAAATTTTGTCAGAAAATTCATGATCTTCCACCCTGAAAACCCCCACATACCAATTTTGAATCGAATCGGACCATAAACACAAATCTCGTCCGCCATCTTGGAGCCGCCATTCTGTTTTTTTCTCTCTTACAAATGCATAATGCATTGTCACGGGAACTATGAACACCTGCCAAATTTCACGTTAATCGAACAACTAGAAGTGGGTCAAATTTAACTTGCAAGATTTGATGACAAACATCGGGGCAGGTGAAACTAAATAAAAGCTTGTAATGAGTAACAGCTGTCGGGCCAGCCCATTCAGAGGCATATCTGAGCGTGCTTCAAGATATCTCAAACAAGTGGAGAGGGCTTCGACGTATATGCCAGGTCTCACCAATGATTTATTGCCGACTTCGCCACCCGGAAGCGCTTTAACTAGTGGGAATTCAAAATTAGATGCCAGCCCAGAGCGGCGAAAACCAAGACCAGACATAAGTATATTGTTTGTCTGTTTCCTTAGAGTTTATACAATTGTTTTGAGTTTGTCTTAAAATATTTCCATTTTGTATGCGTTTTCAGTTTTTTTTTTGTGTGGATTCATTTCAAGACTCTAGTGAAGTGCTGTATTCAAATCTCAAGACAATATCATTCGCAAAAACTCACTTTGAAGGAGACAAAGTATGTTCTAATTTGCTTGCAAGAAAAATATTTTCCCAATTACAATATAGTTCGCTGCGACTCAAAAAGTCGACATACAGGTGGAGTCTCAATATACATTAAAAATGACATTGAGTATTCTGCCTATAAATCTTATATACTAGAAGGAAACTACTGGTGTAAAATTTTGAAAATTAAATTCAAACTTCCTATTCTAGTCGGATGTCTTTATCACTCACCTTCGGGGTCTGATGCCAAATTCTTAGATGACCTAGAAGATATTTGTGATAGTTTATTCTCGACAAAACTTCAGTGTATCTTAGTAGGCGACTTCAATCTAAACTACTTTGATGATAGTTTTTATGTTACAAAAATGAAAAACCTCCTCAGCACATATGGTATTTCTCAAATAATCAACGAACCAACTAGAGTTACTAACCATAGCGAAACTCTTATAGATTATGTCTTAACAAACGAGAGTAGATGTCAAGCTCTTGTGCACTTATATCCAAATATAACAGACCATTCAACAATCACTGTAAACTTCAATAACATTCATAACAAAGTAAATCAAACAATAAGAAGATATAGAAATTTCAGTGAAAATAATTTGGATCTCATAAAAATCAACTTGATATCATGTGAATGGTCACTGAATTCTACTGATGTTGAAATTATTTATCAAGAAATATTGAATAATTGTAATGAAGTTATTGATGATATTTCCCAATACATAATTGTAGTCATAGCAGTCATTTGCCATGGTTTGATAATGAAGTTTACAGCAAAATCAAACATCGTGATCGGGCATACAGAGCGTTCAGAAACTGTCCAAATGCAGATAAACAATATAACTGGGAAACATTCAAGAGAATGAGAAATGATGTTGTTAATGTGTTGAAAAGGAAAAAAGATCAATATTATTTTGAAAAAATCGACAGATACAGAAATAACTCTAAACAAATGTGGAAAACATTAGAATATGGCATAAACAAATATTAGAGTATTAACTATATGGAATTCATGGTGCAATAAAAACTATAATATATATAAAACTTTCTCAGAATTCAGATTACTTACATTAACAGACCTACGTAAAATTATACTTTCTATGGATAATAAGTGCAGTATTCATGAAATTTTAAATTCCAAAATATTGAAACAAGTTTTTGAGACTATCGGTCATGTTCTATTGCATCTTATCAATACCTCTCTTGAAGCTGGTCATATACCTGAAAGACTGAAAAGTAGTACTATTGTCCCGATACCTAAAATTCCTCATACTATTTTCAGACCAATCAATACTTTACCTCCGATTGAGAAGGTACTTGAAACAGCGGTATATGATCAACTGATTGAATATGTTGAAAAAAACGATATTTTAATAAATAACCAATCGGGATTCCGTAGAAGGCACTCGTGCGAATCATCAGTTCAACTTTCCCTAAATAAATTCAAAACCGAACTGGATAATAATAAGTTTGTTGTGGCTGTGTTCCTTGATCTCAGAAGAGCATTTGAGACCATTGATAGGTCTATACTACTAGCCAAATTGAATAGATATGGAATAGAGGGGAAAGTGTACAACTGGTTATCTAATTACTTGACCAATAGAAAACAACGTGTTAGAGTGAATGATATATACTCCTGTGAAATTGCAAATGATGTTGGAGTTCCCAGGGTAGTGTTCTGGGTCCCTTCTATTCTTACTCTATTTAAATGACATGCCATTGTTTGTTGATTCCGAATTTCTGAACTTTTTTGCGGATGATACCCTATTGGCATGCAGTCATGAGAACTTAGAAATGGCAATAGAAAGAATGAATACCACATTAGCAAGTGTCAACAAATATTTGAAAATTAATAAACTCAAGCTGAATGTATTGAAAACAAAAGCAATGATAATCACTACCAAATATAAATACAGCCTAATAGACATAAAAAATATTAATCTCAACATTGATGATGAAAAAATTGAAATAGTGAACACAACTAAATATCTGGGATTCCAAATAGATAATACTTTATCATTTGATAATCATTTTGATTATATTCATAAAAAAATTTCAAAGAAATTATTCTTTTTTTCTAGAATTGCCAATAATCTATCAACTGAGTCAAGAATCACAGTTTATAAGACAATTGTTCAGCCACACTTCGACTACTGTTCCTCTATCCTATATCTATTCAATCTGAATAAATTGTCTCAACTCCAAAAACTTCAGAATCGAATGTTGTAAATTGGAGGATCATTTTGAAGTGCGGTAGGATACTCCTATTAAGATTATGCTTAATGTTTTAAATTGGCAATCTATTTCCCAAAGACTGTTTTATTTCACCATGATATTCGTATACAAAATACTGAACAATTTAGGGCCATGTTATTTCAAACAGTACATTGTCTTCAATCATGATCTTCACCACCACTTCACTCGAAATAATAATGATTTATATATTAATAGAACAAATCACAAAAACACCATGAACTCTTTGATTTTCAAAGGTTTCGATCAGTTCAATAAATTACCAAATCTAATTAAAAGTAGCCCATCTCTGAACATTTTCAAAAATGAACTAAAGAAATTTGTTTCAAATGCACAAATATGATATTTATTTATTATTTAAACCAACTTTTTCAATGTATTTTATTTAATGTTTGTTATATATTTTATAGTATATTTTTCAATTCAATTATTGTTCAATATGTACCACATATCTCTTACTTTAACTTTTTTTAGCTGATTTGTATATTAGGATATCCTATTTAAAAATAAAGATCTATCTATCTATGTGTCTATCTATGTGTAGTTTCTGGACAGCTTAGTGAAGTCATCTGGAGTTATTATTAGGAATTATTCTGAAAAAAAAGTTGGAATTGAAATAAAACCAACAAAAACAGTTTTTTTTTCATTTTATCTAAAACAAACAAGATGGCGTAAAAATGTGTCTTTATTGTCGTGTGAATGTTTAAAGTTTCAGCATGTAAGTATTATAAGTTGGCGATGCCCCACTAGTTGGTTGACAATTAGTCATCTCATTTATTTAGTAAATACATAACAATTATCACCTATAGATATACATATATAGTCACCCTTATTCCATACTGTATGAATAATCTTCGGTATGTTGGATAATATCCATTTTTTCTCTTAACTCTATTTTCTTTTTCTCAAGTCCCTTTGAAGGTTCTCTCTTACCTTTTTTTTGGCCACAGACGATACAGGAAGATTTTGGGAAGGAACTGTATTTTTCTTCAAGATCCCAAGAGCCCGTTGTCCGTCTATAGACTCACTCAATCCTAGATTAGTGTAAACCAGAACGTTACGTTCATTTTCTCACGGAAAATAATGATATTCCAATCGTTTTGCCCAAGAATCACATTGAGGTACACAACAATAATGATTTGAACTTGAATCACTCATATTTTTCACTCGAGGACGTACAATAGTCAACAGAACATTCACCAGGTGAACCAGAATTTCTTTAAGTTCAAAATACAAAAATTCAATAAGTATTCAATGGCTAAAATCATATAAACATTAATGTTACAAAAAGTAAACAATGTACTTATCTATAGTTTGAAAAATCGACACGAGAGGGAGTATCCGTTATTTTGAATTCCCAATAGATTATAGTATTCTTTTGTGAAGGAGAGAATGACGTCACAAGATAACAGATTGCAGCGTTGCCAATATGTGCCATATTTCGAATTTTGTAAGGGTGTTCGTATTCTATATTGAACGGTTTAGGTGAGGATTGAAATCAGTTGAACTACATCAGAAAAATATTTTCCCAGTATCCCTTAGTGTCCTCTTGAACGTTGAAGCATTTTTGTGGTTTCTGTCATAGGCAGATAGAGGTTAGATAGATATAGAGATAGATATAGAGATAGATATAGAGATAGATATAGAGATAGATATAGAGATAGATATAGAGATAGATATAGAGATAGATATAGAGATAATAGAATAGATATAGAGATAGATATAGAGATAGATATAGAGATAGATATAGAGATAGATATAGAGATAGATATAGAGATAGATGAGATAGATATAGAGATAGATATGAGATAGATATCGAGATAGATATAGATATAGAGATAGATATAGAGATAGATATAGAGATAGATAGATATAGAGATAGAGATTGAGATAGAGATTAGATAGAGGTGACTCCCAAGGGGGATCACCAAGCAGCCCCACATGGGGGCACGGGTCTCTCCCGGGCACAAACATTTTATTGGACTTTCTCTCGACTAACCATAGCGGGTGATAGGTATAGTCAAACCATTTACAATTGCAGAAGCATAAAAAACAAGTTTCCCAGTCTAGAGGCGGAATCCTTCGAGCAGCAGAGGCGGAGATAACTAATTTTATTCAGATATTTAAATATTTTGAAAATTCGTTAAATCAAAAAAATATGCCATAAACATAGGCAATCAGACCATCATAATTGTATTTTCCCATGGTCGAAAAAAAGACATATTTTCCATCAAAACACAACACTTCTATAGAATATTTTAAAACCTATTTCGATCCCAGACCAGAGGCGCTACTGGCTTCCATTTACTCAGACCTCCTGAAACTGGTGATTTATTAGTCTCAACGTATAGACCTACAAGCATTATCATTGGCTTGCGGTCACTCAAACAGCTGTCAACCCACGTTGACTATCGGCTCTTTTGATCTTCTTTTCATCTACCGTTCGCCGATCGAGAATGTTTACGAGTAGTATAGTTTTCCCAATATCAATTGCAGAAGCATAAAAAAGTCTTGCGGCGAAATCCTGTGAGCAGCAGTGGCGGAGATAACTAATTTTATTTAGATATTTCAATATCCTAAAACGTAATTCGATCGGCACACACCAAGCCCACAGACGCTACTGGTTTTCAATCTTTCAGAGCTATTAAATCACAAATATAACGCGTGATTTATGACCTCCCATCGTATAGACACACCTGCCAGCATTGATGTCCGACTTGATTGGCCCAGACGAATCGGTTGTAGAACAGACAGCAGTCACTCAAGTCCACGTTGACCAGCGGGCTCTTTGTGCCGACGGAGACTGTATACAAGTAGTACAGATTATTTTTCGTTCCGTTTCTTCGCATATACGCTCGTGTTAGCGAAGTGAGTTTTTATTTGCTCCCTATAGAAACAGCTTCTGCAATTGATATTGGATGGACTGTACCTACACATAATTTTTCGTTCCGTTTCTTCGCATATACGCTCGTGTTAGCGAAGTGAATTTTTGATTTGCTCCCTATAGAAACAGCTTCTGCAATTGAAAATGGTTAAACTATATCTAACCTAACCTATCTTGCACGTAGTAGAAAACAAAGTATACATATGTGTCGGCAATTGTGGTGGAGGTTGTCTTTACTGCTTTTAACCTAATTGGTTATAATTAGCGGAGTACTGTATTTCTTATAGCAGTAGTAATGGAAAATGGCATATTCTGCAGAAATTAATTGAAGTTATAATTCTTTTGGCGCGTTTAGTTGAGACTAAAATTGGAGCTACGCGCGCCCAGCCTTACGAAAATGTATGAAGTGGGGCACGAAAGAGGCCCAGACTGTGAGCGTGGCCTAACGGCAAAGCGCGTTTCATCCAGCTATAAACAAACGCTAAGGTACACAACATAACATGTGGTTATATATTTTAAATTTACAGAAAATCAGTTCATGTAATTACCAAATTAAAAAACTTTTCATTCATATTGGTTATGAATAAATTAGTTTATAATTCATTAATTCAGCTTGGAGTACATTTACAATTACTTTTTAACTGAATTCCAGTAATTGTGGTTTCAGGAAGGTATTTTCAAGAGGAATATTATTGCTCGATAACCATTCGTAGATAGCAAGCAACCTTCTTCGATGCTGTTGATGGGGCTTTATTATTCACACTGCTATGATAACTTGCATTACCCATAAATTTATTTCGTCAATAGCAATTATTGAAACCAACGCATTTTAGGTACATTTTTCCATGATAACCACAATTCTTTGTTATCGAACAAAAAAATAAGTCGAACGTAAAAAATAAGCATGAAGTACAATATATCTTGAAATTAAAGAAAATAACTGGGGTATTTTACTTTCATTTCATGATTGTCTTCACCTTGCTTAACTAACCTTAATCTTTTTAACACTCTTAACATTGGATTTTTTCCAGGAACGCCCATCTTTAAATTTACAAGTTTCATCCAAGACTACAAACTGACATGAAACCTCTTTCCTAAGTTATACGTACTATAAAATCTATACCACACACACCATTTTTTTTGTATATAAAACTTTTTATTCGGAATTGTCCATCAAAATGTTCTGAAAATATTTTTTTTTCAGGTATTAAAAACTTTATTCAGAAATAAAAAATACAAAAGCAAAGTTCAAAATATAAAATAATACCAAGATGAAAATCTTGATTGAAGCCCGGGACTCGAAGTGATGGCGCATTTGCTGTTTCAGTTGGAGAAAAACCCGGAAAAACCCACAACACCATCAGAAATCAGATCATCAACTTTTTCATAGAAAAGGACACATGCTCCCTGGGAGCTGAGAGAATCAATCTTGGAAAATACACGGCAGTCATCGAAGAGGTGCCAACAATTAGAATAAGGGTGTTTGCAATATGCAGTATAGTGTCCATTGGAAATGCTGCCGCTATGATTAGATATGGCGTAGATATTATAAAGAGTATTCATTCCATCCTGAGCAGAATATTGGTCCAAATTCAAATTTTGTATGGGAAAATTAATCACATTGTCCAATTTACTGCCATCAGTCGAAGAAACACGTTTTAAATTTATAACTAAAATTTTTGGAAATGTTTGTATACGAATCATCTTTTTGAATTCCCTTTTCATTCCACAAGTTGAACAGTATGGGCTCGCATCGTTAGTCAAAGTCTCCTCTTCTGTCAACAGTTCAATACATTGTGTTAAATTCACGACTTTGTTTGGCAAGTCTGGAATAGGAATTGGAAGTACCCAGAAGGGTTCAAAAGTAACGGAGCAGTAATTACAAAAAGTACATCTCACATAGACTTCAGCTGA
Organism: Gonioctena quinquepunctata; assembly: GCA_018342105.1. NCBI lineage: Eukaryota > Metazoa > Arthropoda > Insecta > Coleoptera > Chrysomelidae > Gonioctena > Gonioctena quinquepunctata. Next base: position 79,916 of record JAFIRS010001115.1, read on the forward strand.
CCGGCAAATGTATCCACAATTTTGGAATTATGAGTAGACAGATATCTTGTCCAAGAAATGGAAGCTTTCTGATTATCATTCGTGATAACAAAATCGTTTGGTGATGGATGAATCTCTGCACTCGCCCTGTTTGAATCTTCATGTAAACCCACCAGAAGGTATCTTAGAAATTCTTCCGAATCTGCTGGGACGTTATGATCAAAGGAAGGAGCAAAATTTCTGAATAGATGGACGGAATGTGAAGTATCCACCATTTTTCTAGAAGAATCAGGACTCCAGATATTTTCCTTCAAAGATATAAAAGAGTTCACTAAATTTCCTTCCATTCTTGATGTAGTAGTATTCAAATCCTCCATACAAAAACCATTCTTGAAAAATTCCAACAAAACCTTGGTGTTCGAGAGACACTGGATCATGCTGTTCATAAAACAGGTATTTCCTACATTCTTCAACCCTCTTAGGCCAAATGTAGAAATGGAGTCTCTTGTTGGTATGGCATGCTCACTCATGTTTAACGAAGAATCCATAGGTTCATTGTTCCTGTAATTCAAAGGTGATAGAGAAACTGATATTGATTTTTTGGAAATAACAACTGAAAATTGGTATGAACAGTGGGGAATAACGGGGATCTTCAGTCAGCACAAGTGTTGAACTATGAAAAACTCTTTAATACGTTGGACCGAGCTTTCGTTTCAATTTTGAAACTTCTTCAGGGTCAGTAATCTGAGTGGTTGATTAATGAACATTAACTTAAAAAAAACGTAAAATATGTAAATATTTGTCGGAATGGTGTTATATCTTTGACGTTTCGAGTTTCAAGTTTTTAAAAGTTGTTTTTCTAAAATGATTGTCGTTATTAAATATTGTATGGTGGATAAATCGGTATAAAGATAGGAAAATAGGAATTGATTGAAATTTTGTAGTCTATACATCATCAATGGACACATCAAATAATCCCACGACATCATGAAGACTTCAATTGCAATATTATTTCGTCGTTGTAGCAGTCGGAGACGATGACGTAATTTTCAAATGTGAAGCCCTTTGAAATGCAAATTCATTACGAGGGAAAACCCACTGAAATGTAATCTTACTTCCTTGAATTTTTTAACTTCTGCCTCATTATGTGAAACATTATGATTTTCGAATGAAAATTTGTTTCAACCTTATAACTATGATTCTAGATAGCTATGACCAAACTAAAACTGTCATATTTCAGATAATTATGCAGTGGTTGTCAATGTCAATAGCAAAAATGAAGTAGCAAATAATTGTCATTGGAAAAACTTCCTATTAGGTAACCAAACTCTTATTGTAAATAAAAGGTAGAAACATTAGATGTATAGCTCCGCACTTAAGTTCTATCTCCACCCTTCACAAATAAACTCCGGGAGGTGGTACAATTTCATCTCATACTATAATAATAACTATGTTAAACAAGCACAAGTTAACCATACTCTTCGGCACACCCTGTATCTAAGGAGTTTGGGCAGTTTGAGCTTCCTGATGCAATTCCATTCCCATGAATTATCCACTGAATATACTTATATATTTCTACATTTTGATTTCCTGATATTTTTTCAAAGTGCCAATTTGTGAAATCGCTTGCGAGTTATTTTTCCATTTCGTTGCCATTTCATACCCACTTCCTTTGAAGTTTTCCTTTTATATTGAATGCTTGACCGTGGTTTTCCTTCCAAAGAGGAAGTGATATAATAAGCTTCGATTTTGTTGGGGAAGGGTTACATGGACATGGAAATTGGGAGGGAGGGGAATATTCTTGGGAAAAATAAAGATTTTTTTTTCTTGTGGGATAGCTCAGAATAAAATCGATTTTTTACTTCCATGAAATGAAAACACATGCCAGCTGCTTCGAACGTATTTGTAGCCACTGGCACACCATGCAGCGAACTTTTTCATATTTTTTTAATCCTACGACTGATTGGTTTTATAATAGAAGTGAATTTCCTGCGAAAAATAGTTCCAAGCATCCACAAAATATGAGCAATAGCTCATTCGATTCGAGATGTAATTCTGAGAAAGATATTCTTTCGTTTTTTTCTGCTGACGAAAATTGCATTGTTAACAAAAAACAATAAGAAATTAAAGGGGTTCAGTTTTTTGGGTATAATAATATATAAGTTTTTTAAAATTACGGTATATAATTTATTATAAAAATATATAATGATAATAACAGATAATAGAAACTGATAATGAATGATTTCACAAAAAAACTTATATCTTGAGTATTTATTGACAAATATGTGACAACACCGCTAGAATACATGATGAAGATGAGATTATTTAAATAAATCCGTGTATCTCATGAACAATTAATGTTTATGACTTAAACCAATTTTTTTGAATAATTAATAATAAATCGTTTAAAGGTACAAAAGGGCTAACTTTCATAGTTCAAAAGATGTAAGAAGTAGATAACGGAATTTTTTATAAACAAATGCATATGAACAGGAAACCATGACAGATACAGACTTGGTGAGAAGTTTATTTAAGAGATCAAATAATGCTCTATAGAATCATTTCGAAATCGATAACTGTATCTTTAATGGTACCGTAATTTTATAAAAATCTATACAGAAAATTAAAAAAAATTATCGACACTTTGAAATGCAACAATTTTTAATTTTTAGTAGTTTCAGAAAAAATATTGAAGAATATTTATAATATAGAAATAATATAATGAGATTTGGAATTTGTTAATAACAAATTGTTAACAAACAATTGAAGTTTTAATAAAAAAAATGTTATTCTATTGAGAAATGCCAATTAATAGAAATATAAAAAAAAGTTTTTGAACAATAAAAAAAATTCAAGAAATATTTTTTTTTTGTAAAGTAAAATTACTGAGCTATGAGTTGGTGAAGATCTTTTCAGTGTCGGTAAATATATTAACAACTTCCTCAGTGTCTTACACCTAAAATTGTTGTCTCCGATGGATTATTCTCTACTATTTGGAGTTTTTTGTAAGTATATAACTTTTTGTTATCAACTTCAGTTACAATCTATTTATCGCGTGTTTCTCCCAGATTTGACGCCATCAGCGTTATTCATTGCATTTTTATTCAATTTGAAGACTCAGAAATCAAAGAAATTGCATATTATATAACTTGTCCACTTCCTGGATAAATTCAGAGTATGTTGTGGAGTTACAAAATATTATTCACACTCGAGAATATTGGACTACGCGACAATGATCTAAATCTATTCCTCTTGAAAATTGCCGTCAATGCGCAAAAATAAATGATAATTTCTGTGATTTTGAAACAGTGGGATGTGGAGAGCCTCAAGGTACTGTATCAGGTCCAATGCTCTTCTCAATTTATGTAAACGATCAATTCCCAATCCAGAATGAAGGATGAAGATCATTAGTTTATGAGAGGGATGGGACGGATTGAAACATGATGTTGAAATTGATCCCTCTCTGATCCAATTTATTTTGATTTCAAGTTGCTAACCATCAATGAAAAAAACATGTTTTCTGCCTTTCGACATTTATGAAAACACACTATCGGATTTTCAGTTTTTCTCATACCTGATAACCATCAAATAGCTTCAATAAAAATATCTTAACGACTTTGAAGAGAAGAACATCATTCATCATATCTTGGTGAAAGTCATCTGACTTTGGGACCACTGGTATCATCTTCGACCACTTAAGATCATTTAAAAACGTTTTCTTAAGGTTGACGACCAATATGGCTTATAAAACTAATCCGATAAAGGAGCCAACATGCATTATATAACTAATTTCTAGTACGAGACAATAGCCGGAGAACTGGCCGGCGGGTACTGTTAAAGATTATAGTTCTACTCTTTGGCACTGTTGTAATAGCTGCCTTGAATTATCAATTATCATTTGGTTTGGAAATTAATCAGGAAGAAACGATTGCTGAAATAGTTATTCCAAAATAACATTCTTTGAAAATAAAATCCAACGTTGTTATATCCATTATTATGCGGTCCAACAAAGGTTAAAAAAATTAACCTAGAGATTCGTATTTATTTTGGCGTGCTTGGCAACATGCCAGTTGGGTTGTCCTGTGAAGGTTACAAAAGGAAATCCTCGTTACGGATTCCACGGCAAAATATATTATTCCAGCGCCAGGGCAGAAGAATCGTTATGGGAGTTTGAATTTTGATATTTTTCTAGTGAATGTTTTGAAAATCTCGCATTGTTAACTGGGCATATATTAGTTTTGAATCCCAGGTTCATATGTATTTTGATTGCTACTTTTGTGTTAGTTTGTTTGAATAAATCTTTGGGAATGAACCGATTTTCATGAAATCAATGAATAATCTTTGGATGCCATAATTTACTGGTTCAACTCTTACAACAGAAGATTCTAGAGTTGAAAGTTGCAGATCATAATTTTTGGGAAAAAAAAATCTGTGACATTTTTACGGTTCATTCTGAATGACTTGGATATTTCTCTTCCTCAATATTCGTTGAGAAAGAGACGAAATTTTGTGGAAAGAAAAAATGGTTCCCACATTAGAAATATTTTATATGGATTGTGTACTGGAGGAAATATCAGAAAACATTCTCTAAGGCATGAAAAATGTTGCGACCCTCCGTGGATAGAAGATGCTGTAGAATCAAAAATAAAAAATAAAAAAAATTTTTTTACGTCCTATGTGTTGTTCGCTGAGTTTTTGTTATAAAATCAGAAATCATTGAGTTATTCTCATATATCGCGTGTGATTTTCAGTAGTTATATCACAAGTGATGGATATTTTGGTGACAATACTCTGATATTGTTGTGTCAATATTGTTGTAGAAATTCACGCAATTTCTGCAACAATATTGGCGAAAAAATATCAAAGTATACTATACCCAAAATATCTATCACAAGTAGTATATGACCAGATTATTTATTACAAACATACCTACACTTGAAAAAAACTTGGACGTCATCTGCCATTGATAGGTTTGGTATAAACAAAGGTAAATGCCTACTTTTTTTATAGCAAGTACCGTGTACATTAACGGATATACTAGCAACATGGTGTATATTCGCTGATATTGGGATTTGATTGGTTAGGTGAATGCATTTGATTAGCAGAATTCTTCTCAAAGTATATAATCGCGGATGTACTAGCAACATGGTGTATATTCGCTCATATTGGGATTTGTTTGGTTAGATAAATGCATTCAATCAGCTGAATTCATTTCAAAGTATATAATCACTAATATAAGACTACAATAATTTACGTCACACATCTGAAGAAAAAATACTTCCATGGAAAAATGCGTACGCGCCTTCAAAAACCCCAAGAAACCATATTTCCTTCTTTATTTCAAAAGCGAATTGTGTTATGAGTCTTCAATGGTTACAAACATAGTACAAAGAGTAATTTTTAATGCAACACATATTTGCCTTCATAAAGAAGTTTATTGGAGCTGCCATTCTGAATGTTTTTGATTTTGACTACAAAATCATAATCTCCAATCCCAAAAACCCGGACTATAAATAACAAAACCCATTTTCCTAAAAACCCTAAATATCAAGGCGCAAGAATACCTATTTTGTATTCGCGGCAAGCTTATGAATTTGTTATTCATAGAATAACCTAGGTCGAACAATCAAAGAAATATGTTAAAATCTTGTTATTTATTTTTAATGTTCCTTCTTCAATGCACTTGTAGAAAAGTTTTTATTTTTTAATTTTTAGTTGATTCTTTCTAGTCATTCAAGAAATCCGTCATCTTATCAAATTCAGACAAAAAATGTATAATCTCCCCAAAAACCCCCACATACCAATTTTGAATAGAATCGGGCCATAATCACAAAACTCGTCATCTCAAATTCATGAATTATGTCAAAAAAATCATAATCTCCGTCCACAAAAACTCCGACACACTAATTTTGAATAGAATTGGACCATAGTCGCAAAACTTGTTCGCTATCTTGGAGCCACCATCCTTAATCAATGAATTTTGACAAAAAATTAATTATCTTCGACCCAAAGAACACCCACATACCAATTTTGAATAGAAGCACCCCATAATCACGAAACTTGTCAGCCACTTTGTTTTTTTCTATAACAAAAATTTCATAATTGATTGTCACCGGAATTATGAACACCTGCCAAAGTTAATCGTACGACTTGAAGTGGATCAAAATTCATTTGCATAATTTCACCCGAACGTACAAATCGAGAAATAAATAATAATCACAGAGAACCAAACAAGGCAAGATGGATAGAAGCTTGTAAAAACATAAGCGTTTTAAGAAAAAAAAATACTATTATCGAAATTTCGAATGAATTCACTGGCAAAGAGGTGCACTACCCTCAGGAGGAAGTTTAGAAAAATTATTTCTCGTGTGCTTATTATCACTCAGGAAAAGCTTCTTTATATTATACAGATTGAACCTCCGGACCCCGTCATTGATTGTTGATTTTTATTTATCCTTCCCCAAATTACTCTCCATGATACGATTATGAATAATCACCGAATCCGAAACTTTCATTTTCTCTATCTTGCTACTTCTAAAGATGTCACATCACATTCCTATTTCATTATATTATTGTAGGCGCTGGTAGAATGAAATTTACAATGGCGCTCTCTATCCGAAAACAGCTGAACTAAGAAATCAGTAAGAATGTAGTAGGAACTGTTTCTCGCTGTGTTTGATGTCCCAATAATGTCCCAAACGAAATTGTCTGGATATTCGCTTTTAATCGGAAGTTGAACTATTTTCATAAGTCTTCCGTTTGAAATAAAAAAGAAGCATGTATTGGCGTATTTCCTTCAATTTTCGACAGAAATAATCTCTATTTTCGAAAAGAATTCAATCTCAATATTCTAATTCTTTCTGAATTCACCTACTAAATTTGAGTTCTCAAAGTGTGTAACCGTTTCTCGGTGCAACTTGAAATAAAAATACACTACATTGAACACCCACCTTAAACTTATGCTATCCAAAAATATCAGGTATTCAAGTGATCGGTTGTACAAAGAAGCAAAAGTATTAGACTTGAGATAGCTTTATTATAAAAGCAGTAATAAAAGTCAACATAATTGCAACAAATGAACTTGTAGAACTAACACATACTTACCACACTAGCAAACACAACAAATATCAGTGTATCCTCGTATATATAAATCTATTGGACATAAAAGTTGTTTTTATCCAAAGGTATATAATACCTTGCCAATGAATATTCTAGATGGTCAATCCATTTCTGGATTGATAAAATAACATTCAAACGTCATATACAAATATTTCCTCAGAGTTTATTCACAACTGGATCAATTGAATCAGGTTGATGAAATACCAAGATAATAGTTTCTAATTTAGAATTGTCTATTTCATTATGTCAAGAGGAAAAATAATTCTGTATTGATTCATTGGATGTTCAGTTGTAGGAAAATATTTTATACCATTTCATCAATTCGCTGGCTGCATGAGATTAGGACCGGGCGATATTGTTGAAAATGTGTACAAAATGTTATTTTTCGGAATACCGAATATTTGAAAAGGGAAACATTCTCAATTGAATATTGATAGAAATATTTTTCCACAAGAGGTTATCTTGACGATGGAAGATAGTGATCTATCAGTCGCAGATGATTCCACATCTGATTTTATGAACATCCTGTTTACATTTCAACAAATCAACCGAATATTTCTTACAAATTTTCACAAATGGACGGACTTCCCAAAAAAAATCCATTGATATGGGAAACATTTAATCATCACAGTTCTCCGTCATTTCTGCCACGATTCCGCTCAAGAAAACGGAATTGCATACCTGGGCAGATTTTACCGATGTTGAGAACGCACATATACATATTTCAACTTTTTGACTAGAGTATGCACATGCGAAAAAAAAAATTTGTAGATTCAAACAGTAAGTTTTTGCAACTTTCATTTGGTTTATCAGTTAGTTAACTGTTGAAAAGTATAATATCTCATACTTAGAGAAAATGGCTCACAATTTGTAACAATTCCACAAAATTTACATCACAACTGCACGTTCATAGGATACTTTTTTTGCAGTTACAGAAAAAATATGCAACGCGTGATGAAAAGTGTTCTTTTCCAATTTGTCCCCCAATATTCTATTCAATACATTTCGGGATCTCTCATATGAACCCACCAACATTTATCTGGCAGCGATTTTGATATCTACATTGTGTGACTGCACAGAATATAATTACATACGACTTTCACCGGCTGAATGAAATATTTTTAGAAAATATTGGAAATATTTGTCCCTGAAAACAGTGCGTTCCTTTCACGTACGTGTTCGGTAAAAATTGTTGGAATTTTAAACAGCTGGCAACACTGCCAGGGTGATTTTTCGCAATAGATGGAACGCGACGTTTGATGCTTGCCGATAACTTTGACCTATCAGAATTTCAACTTTAGAGGTTATTTCTATACAGTCAACAGGATTCCTGTGGTTCATTGCTCCTTAATGTATCACTATTTCGATTTCTTATATTTTTTTTGTCAAAGGAACCATCTGAGACCACCTTCCAAAATTATTCTTATTCATACAGGGTGCATCATTGATGCGTGGCTAACCGAAGTTGTTCTTTTTCAAATGCAACACCCGGTATATTTTCATATATTCCGATCGACTGTTCCATTGGCTGCTCAACGATTTTTTCAATTTTGAATTCTGTTGCGGTGTTGCCGAGTAATTCAAAAGAAATCTATTTTGTAGACTTCTTTTCGAAAAATTAATTGAGAAATCGTTGGTCGATATGATGATGTTCATTGAGAATATCAAGAATTTTGAATAAATTGTAGGATGTTCGATACAACAACACAAACTTAGCCATTTTCAAACCTCGGTATTTTGATTTTTTTCAAATAGAACACCCTGTATATTTTCATTTAAATCAACTCCTTTTCAATAACCCTACACTTTTCCTTCTTCATGTCATGTACCTACCTAAAACAACTCGTTTCCGAAATATTCTGGTTTAAAGGAATTGGTCAATATCAAATCAACAATTCTATAGATTTTTTTATCTACATGTTTGTTCATAGAAAATACTGATACTGAATGATGTTTCAATTATTTTTTTCCATCTTCAAAAGCATTCTTGGCAACTCATGAATAACTAGCATAGTAAAAGAAATTTTCAAATATAACTATTTTTTCTAGTTTAGTTATCCATGACTACCGTTGAAAAAATGACTATCGGAATTTGTAAATAGAGGTAACTGTCAAACTACAATCCAGTTGTGTTAAAAATATTGTGTCATTATGAATTATCATTTAGAGGACATGGTTAAAATGATGTATGCTTGAGGGGAAAGTGATGGCAATTGCTTACTGTCATCTAGATTATACGAATACAAATTTCCTGAGAGAAGACATCCAGACCAGCGAGCATTTCGACACCTCAAAACAAAATTTGAGGAAACCGGAAAAGTATTTTACAAAAAGTTTGATCGTGCTCGTCTTGTAACGAATGATGAAAATACTCTTGATATTGCATTGCATATTACCGAGAATCCCCATGTGAGTACACGTATTTTCAGTAGGGAGTTGGGAATATCTCAAAGTGGTGTTTTTAGGATGGTGAGAAAATGCAATTACCATCCATATCATATGCAGTTAATGCAGGAGCTGACTGAACAAGATTTTCCAAAGCGAATGCAGTTTTGCCAATGGAGTGTAGATAAAATCAACCAAGAACCTGATTTTTTTTAGTATGTTTTTTTCAACGGTCACCTCAATGGAAGAAAATATCTAAGATTTCTGCGAAGTCATTTATCAAATTTATTAGATAATATTCCATTGGCAATAAGGCAGAGAATGTGGCTACAACAAGATGGCGCGCATGCACATTACCACACTGATGTGCGGGAATACATTGATAATGAATTCCGTGAGAAATGGATAGGTAGAGGAGGGCCAGTTCAGTGGCCGCCAAGGTCACCGGACCTTACAAAAAATTCTGTTAGATTCGAATAAATATGATTTTTATGCAAAGCTTTATTCCAAATATTATACCAAAGGCGAACATTGTCAATATCTTCTGTGAAAAAATATCCATCTTTTGGATGTAGAATATCTCGGAAACGACTTGTTTTAGGTACATGACATGGAGAATGAAAAGTGTAGAGTTATTGAAAAGGAGTTGATTTGAATGAAAATATACAGGGTCAAAATATCGATGTTTGAAAATGGCTAAGTTTGTGTTATTGTATCCTGTACAATTAATTCCAAATTCTTGGTATTCTCAATGAACATCATCATATCGACCATCGATTCCCGAATTGTCTTTACTAAATATTTCGAAATGTGAAATTTTAAATGTGGTAATTTTTCGAAAAGAAGTCTACAAAATAGATTTCTTTTGAATAAATCGGGAACGCCGCAACGGAATGCAAAATTGAAAAAATCGTTGAGTAGCCAATGAAACAGCCGATTGGATTATATGAAAATATACCGGGTGTTTCATTTGAAAAAGAACAACTTTGGTTAGTCACGCATCAATGATGCACCCTGTATGATTGAGAATAATTTTAGGTTAATATGCGTTAGTTTTTACAAGCTTTTATTTAGTTTCACCTGCCCCGGTGTCTGTCTGTAATCAAATTTGCAAGTTAAATTTGACCCACTTCTAATCGACCGATTGATTTGAAATTTGGCAGGTGTACATAATTCCGGTGACAATGCATAATGAAATTTTTGTTAGGAATGAGACAAAATGGCGGCTCCAATATGGCGGAAAATGTTTGTGATTATGGTCCGATTCTATTCAAAATTGGTATATATCTTTTTGGTGAAAATTCGAAAATAAATTAGATAGATATTACTAAACTAGTTATTTATCATCATAAATACAAAAAATTCAAAATAAATAAATGAAAAAAAAAAATAAAAACAAGCTTTTATTAGTTGTGAATAAAAACAGAACTGAGAAGATGAAAATAAATATTATAAAAAAAAATTGAAGGAAAGCTTTTATACAAATGCACTAAAGAAGAAAAAATAAATTATTTCATTGTTTGATCTAGGTTATCATGTGAGTAACAGATTCGAAAGCTTGGCACGGATACAAAATAGGTAATCTTGCGCGGCAAGATTTTCAATCTGTTACTCACAGAATAATCTAGATCAAACAATGAAAGAAAATATTTTTTCCTTTTTAGTGCATTTGTATACAAGCTTGTCTTAATTTTTTTTCAATAATTTTTTTCATTACAAGGAATGGCTTTGTCTGAAAAGTGCGTTATTTGAAAACATTATTGGTCCTAGCTTATGGAGCACTGCAACAGAACCACAGTATACAATGATGAAAATACTGAACAGCGCGAACATTGCATCTAAGAGAGGAACTTCAAGTATAGACCAGGGTCGATAATTTTTGAAACAAAAAAAAATTATAGTAGAATTAAACTCATTGGAAAAGGAATAGAATATAACAAAAATGAAAGGAAAAATAATTTACGGGCGATCTGAGGTCGGGAAGTGGAAGGGGGTAAGTTTTTAAGGGTAAAAAACGGTTTATCTCGATTTCCGGCAAAACTACATGTCCTATGGAAAAAAGTTAGATGGCAAAGTTGTAGGTAATAGAAAGATCTACAACTTTGGTTTCCACACGTTTTTCACATAATCCCAAAATGTATGTGACAAATTCAAATAACAAAGTTTTTGGTTTTTTATTTTTACCTTTTACAAAAAAAAAAATAATTTCACGAAATTTGGTGAAAACTTCCTTTTTTATGTCCCAAACACACTGTAATTTTTTTTATTTAAAATATTTATTTTTCCACCTTATTTTGACTTAATATCGAAAAAGTACCCTAATTTTCAATCAGAAATTCTCCCGTCAAAATATCAGGTTTTTTTAAAAAGTCGGTGGGCTTTTTGTTCGTCGAAATCTCTACTTTCTGATAGTGTAAAAAAATATACATTACTATGGTAAATGTTCTCAGAAAATGCAAAGAAATAACAGGTAGTAAGGCCCAGGCCCTCCTAGCCCTTCCCCACTTCTCTATGAAATACCTTTTGATGGGCTAAAATTTTCCGTAGGTCACTCAGGTATATCAGTTATCTTGAAATAGCAATAAATAGGCATCTACGCATATAATTTAAAGAAGATTCTACAACTTTCTCAAAATATTGTAGATGTCTTATTAAATTCGGATTCGAGTTTTTTTCGTTCTTTGCATTTTCTGTAATAGTAATGTAATTTTTTTATACCATCAGAAGGTAGAGATTTCAACGAACAAAAAGCCCACCGACTTTTTAAAAAAGCTGATATTTTGACGGGAGAATTTTCGATTGAAAATTAGGGTGCTTTTTCGATATTAAGTCGAAAAAATAAATATTTTAAATCAAAAAAATTACAGTGTGTTTGGAACATAAAAAGGAGGTTTTCAACGAATTTCGTGAGAAAAAATATTGTTGTAGAAGATAAAAATAAAAAACTAAAAACTTGGTTATTTGAATTTTTCACATAAATTTTGAGGTTATGTGCCATTTAAGTTTTTTCAATAGGACTTGTAGTTTTGCCGGAAATCGAGATAAACCGTTTTTACCCTAAAAAACTCACCCCCTTCCACTTCCCGACCTCAGATCGCCCGTAAATTATCATCAAAAATCATTTTTGTTATATTCTCTTCCTTTTCCACTGGGTTTCATCCTACGATTTTTTTTTCACTTTTTACCATTTTCAAAGGCTTCAGCACTGATCTAGTAGGTAATAGGGATATTGAAATTATTAAAAGTTGATGTCCAAAATTTGCAGATTTGAACACCAATAATAAACATTTACTCGAATTCATCTGTCTGGCTATTTATTATCTATTCTCAGTGTATGATCAGTTGACTATTTTCGAAAGGTGAAACAAAATTCTGTTTCATTTGAAAATATCACTTGCATTATGACATTTAATTGAAAGGAACGTCGTTCTTCTAGGAATCATTATGTATCTCTTTCAAGAATGCCTTATGGAATAATATTAATCCGTAAAAGATACCACAACCACATAAGGCGACATTGAAACATTTTTTCAGTGCCTACTCGCCTCACTTTCCTTTGAGACAGGGTAGATTCATTACATTTAACTAAATAAAAATTAGAAATAAAAGATTTATGAATTGAATATCCATGTCGCATCACCCTGTGAAACCAGAAAACGCGTAGTTCCCTTGAGCAAAGCTATAATTAATATCTCCGTTCCCGCATCTTGAAAAGATCGAAAGATTAGACTGACCAGTTATGAGGAAACGCCAAGGATTTTCTGGTGTTATTCTGCGGCTTTCTCTCCGTTGCTAGGCTACCGATCGGACCCTGAATGACCTCTCAACTCCAGATGACTTTATGTCATGCCCATGCCAGCTATTGGCAACCCTCCGTTTCACTCGCAGAGATATTACAATTTAGTTCCATTCCCGCACGCTATTCAGGTTATCCACGACTTCGTCTTTAGAGGCGAAATTTGCATAATACGTTTCAATTCGTCTGTCATCGTTTCTTTGAAGCCACTTCATTCGTTTTTATACATGGTTGCACAGTGTCAGATCTTTTTCTGAAAGTGAAATTGGGAATTAAGAGGGTCTAGATTTTTCCTACGTCTTTTTGTTTTATTTGCATACGTTGCATGATGGGTTTCGTGGTGAATATGACAGCAGTTGTCGTTATAATTTGGTGGGTCTTATGAAAATGTCGAATTTTTGTTTTTGTTTTTATGAAAAGTATTTGCAATACCTTTGCATGTACAGATTTCGGAAGATTCTTAGGACTCTGAACACGTCGATGATGTAAGTTCAGTCAAATGAAATATCAGAATTGTTTATTATAAATTAAAGGATTTTTAAATATTGCTGAACAAAAAAGTTATGGCTCCTGTCAAAACAAGGAAATGTGTCCTATTCTCTTGTCTCTACTTGGTATTCGCTGTGTGCATTAGGCTGGAGGGAATATATGAAACTATGACAGCGCCCATGGTGGCAGAAGTAGGTAATCACAAGCACAAGCTGAAAACCTTCAGTTTCTGAGGTCCCCTCGTTTATTCACGAATCACTTAAAAATTTTGTACCATACTTCAGATGAATAAATATTATTATCATCGTAGTGGCAACGGTCACGGTTGAGTAGTATAATAACATAGATAAAATAACAACTATTGCAAAAATAGTACGTGTAAATTTTATACATTTCCAACTGCATCACATAAACTGCAACAAAGAGATAAGTGTTCTGTTATTCCACAATATTTCAATCTCTAATTCCGGGACGTGAGGTTTTCATTCGATAAATATTTGAGATGTTTTTCGTTTTCTATTTGATCATCTAGAAGTGGATAGTAAAAGTATTAACCAAGTTCCGTGGGACGGTGTTGAGCCAGTGATGAAAAGCAAATAGCGACCTAAACTGCGAGTTCGGAAACGTGTTGTAAAATGATCAATCTGCCTTATGAAGTGGTCACCTGTTAAAGTGTATTGTATATAGTACCCGACACTAGACACGTTAAACAACTGTCTGCGCTTGTGTAATTGATATGTAGTTCGATATCTGTCCTGCAACATATTTTTATAATGAAGGTTCCTCATACTTCAATTTAAATAACACTCGATCGACTATAAGTATAAGGATATATAACATACAAACGCGTAAGTAAGTATAGTGAATTTGGATATTTCTGATCGGGATAAAATTAAAACGATTGAAGGTTTACTGTGAAAGTTGGGTGTTGTAGCTCGATGGTGAGCACGCGACATCTGGATACTCTTTATTTAAGAAAAACGTTTTAAATAACTCGCCACTGAAATGATGTACTCAAATCCTTCAAACATTTGTTTTTATCAATATTGGTTACTTAAAACCAATACTTACGTAATAAATTACTACGTTTGATGCGGTACTGACGACAAATGAATCTTCATTGATTGTTTCGTTCGTTTCTCTAATAATGGCGACCCAGCATATTCCTGTAAATATGGCGGCTTTTGGAGACTATAACTTCAAAGTGAGAGAGGTTACGGTCACTTCAAAGTTACAACCTAGAAATTGTTATAAAAGGACATGTGGATTCATGCAGCTTCAATTAACAATTATCATGTATCGAGTAACACTTATCAATTGACAACTAATGAAAATGATGACATTTATGCAAACTGAATTAACCATTAAGGTATGAATATTAAGCATGCACGTCAGAGATAAGAGCTCTTTGAATTAAAAAAATTAAACAAAATCAAGAAAAATCGTATAAAGCATTTTATTGAAAACGCATAACCCAATTCATTTTGTATAAATATCATTCACGTTTCAAGTAACAGATAAAACTAACTTTTTGTGAGCCACAATAATATTATTTGAGAAAAGTTAGATAAGTTTTCGTTATCGCGCGGACCAATCTACGGTCATCTAAAAATTGAAAAAAATGCCTCTTTAAAACGCCTAATCTATTTCATTTTGAATTACTATCATTGACGTTTCACGTAACAGGTTAAACAAACTTTTTGTAAGCCACAATAGAATAAGTTGAGAAAAGTTAGGTTAGCGTTCGTCATCGCACGGACCAATCCACGGTCACTTGATAGTTAATTTTAAAGGTAATTGTAACTTTGTAGTGGCTTTTATTGAATGCGAACTGTGGCAATCACTTATGGAGCTAGCAAGAACGTGGCAACCATCACCACATATCACAGTCAAGGTTTGTTGAAAATTATTAAAACGTCACCGAAACTATCAGACTTTATTTAAAGTGATTGTGACTTCTAAGTGATATTTAAGTGGTATATAATGGTTACCGCAACGGTTATTTTCAAGTTTAAAAACCTCCAAGGTGATTCTGCTCAGTGGCCATAATGTTTCAGACACAACAATTGACACTAACAAGTTATAGAACTGTGGAGTCGCTACCATAGATGGAAATTACGTGAGGACAATCATGCAAATTTAATTTCTTAGTTATTCCTACTGTATAGTGGTAGATTTAGTGGTGATTGCGTAATAACCACCGAGTCGAAGATGCAGTATCAGTTTTCGTCACTATGATGCTGCTTCGGATAATCACAGGTCATATTCTGCAAACAGAGAAAGACATAATTATAAGGGTAAAGGAAAAAACTTTTAGAATAAGTGTATAAAGGCAATTCAATTAAAATGCTATAGCATTATTTTATTCTGATGGTAAAATAAATGCTATTTGTTTGATTTCATATTTGCATAGCACAGTATCTGATATGGTTTATTATCACCTGTTTGTTCAGCGATTACTGTTTGCCATCATTACTGTTTGCTATATTTTTTTAGGAGAATGCACAAGTGTACGAAAATGTCTCATAATCCTGAACTGAACAATAATTCCATTTAGGTCAGTCCTGAAAATAAAAGGGAAAATGTCTTAGTTATATCTGACTCACTGTATACTCACCGAATAGTACCAGAAATAATGTTGTATTCACCTACCTGTTATTTTTTTATTTTCCCTAGATTTGTATATATTATTATTGCCATGACATTGTCAATATTTATTTTTGTTTTCAGAACTTGTAGTTTGTTTATAATGTTGTATGGAGGGTTTGTCCTTCAGTTCTGTCAACAATCAGCTGATCGACCTTGCAGAGATACTATCCAGGACATCAATCAATCATTTTCTTGATTGATTTCACCTCTCATGTTTATGACCCTTGGTTGTCGCCCGATTGTACGGTGATATGCATCTTCCGTCCAATGTTCCAACATTCAGTGTGAAAGATAGAGAAAGAAATATCGAGTCCAGATTTGAAGTTCTTTCAAGTACGTTTCTGTCAATTTTTTTTGGGTAGAAAAAGTTTTCAGATTAAAAATCATTCCTTTTCGCCACCGACCGTCATGAGAGAAAGTCTCGTTTTGAATTGACGAAATGTCTGGCTAATGATTTTAATGGGACATTTCCATATTTGCGATTTGGTTTACCCACTGATAATTGAGATGGTATGTATTCTCTTCCGACAGTTTTCATTCAAAGACTGGCCATTTTGTACTATTTTTCTTTGTAATTCAACACGTGTGTGAATGGGTAATAAGTAATCCTATTCAACAGGGTCCTTGGTTTCCTTGGTTTCTTTGATGTTTATGGTGCTGGCGTTTTCTTCGTGACCACCAGTTGTTAGGCACAACCGAGATCTTTGGATACATTTTTTGGTTCCATTCTGTTTTTCCGTTTCTTCTCATCGTTTGTCTGTCTGCCGTCCAGAGAGTCCCAAGTATAGTCCCGTTTTGCTGTCAGGTGATTCCTGTATGTCCTAGACAAAGGAGCTAATCAACCCTCCAACAGGAAAGAAATCAACAGATGAATACCGTTGAAGACTGAAAGACCAACCCTCTTGTAACTGGAAGAAACTATAGGTATCTATTCATACCATGTTAATTTTTTTGTGACCGTTTACTTTTTCAACACATTTTTTTATTATTATAATTGATCATCGTTCCTGGAGAACATACTTTTTTTTTACATAATTGTAGATATATACATGTGTTTTGCATTAAACCATCAATGGGGTAATCGATTTTTATTTCATTAAGTTTTGTCACCGATATACGCTTTTGGTTTCTAAATTCCATAACATAAAAAATTTTGTGGCGCTCAATTTCATTTTTGTAACGATTATCAAATTTTGACTAAGTATATTTTGAACCATGACCCATTTGCCACCAGACGAGGAGCTGTCGTTCGCTGTGTGAAAAAATAATGCCACAATGCTTCAACTTTGTAGTAACATTTGCTAACTAAAGCTTTCTCAATTTATTTTTGAATAAACTGTAATTCCTTTCACTCGCAATTTCTCTAGGCAACTTATCGTATAATCGAGCCCCTGCAAAAGATGGGGCATTTTCGAGCAAAGTTGTTCTATGTTGCGGTATCTATAGATGAGTGCCGTATCTTGTAATATAATTGTGATTATCATCACTTGTCGGGAGAGTAGAGAGTTTTGATTTGATTATTAATAATGTTTTCATGATGTAGATGCATGGTACAGTGAGGATGTTGTTTTCAATGAAGACTGGTTTACAAGAGTCATTTCGAAAATTAAGCGTATTATTCTCTTTTGCGATATCAGCAATCTTTGAGATGAGACCGCATTACCCCAAACAACTATGTTGTAGGATAAGTGGAGATATATGAGGGCATAGTAAATGTTGATGAGTTGAGGCTTATCAAATATATTATTCATCTGTAGAATAGCATAATACCCAGTATTTACTTTCTTACTGATATGATCAATGCAATTTCTGAAGTCTAGAAATGTGCCTAAAAATTTCGTGAATTCCGATGTAATCAGTGTTGTATTACGAAGATTGATTTCTGGGACCATACGGTTGTTTTTTATATAATACTGCATAAGGATGGTTTTGCTATGATTAGGTATTAATCGATTGGAGACGCACCAGCTGCTGAATTTGTTATTCAGTTCGTTAACTCTCTCATCGAATTCGCGTTCATTTTCACTGTGAAATGCTACAGATAACTTATTTTCATAATCAGCGTTGCACTCGTTCATCAATAACATCATCAAGAAACATGATCTAGTCAGAAAAATCGAAGGAAAAGTCTTCATTCAGTATGACACAGGACCACAAGACCTATTTCATAATGTCAATTCAAGTCAGGGCCTACTCGACGGGCACATGCCTTTCTCGGTCCTCTGTCACTCGTCTAATTCTAATTGCATATCAGATATCGGTAAAACTAACAAAACGCCGTCGATCAAGATCTCATCTATACGGAGTTATAAATACCATGTCCTACAAGGTATTGAATACCAATTAAAAACTATGAAAGAGATACCTGATAATTGCTTGACATTCCATCCCTCACAAGATGGCTGACACCGGACGGTTTTGTATTACTTCCGGTACCGCTTTCATCATTTTTCAGTTCGAAATTATCCAGTCGACGGTGAAACAACGAAATTCACACAGAAAATGGTCGATCGGGTAAAGATTGGGTTAGGTTCAAAAGATAGGACGGTGATTGGATTTGAAGTGAATTCGGGAAAAGCAGTTCTTGGCATTACAACCTATATACTGGGTGATCAAATGACACTATCAAAATGACAATATTTTAGAAATCAAATATGAAATTGTGTGATACTTCATGAGCTACACTGGCAGTCATATTAAAAAAAGTACTGAGTATGTTTTCATACAAAATCTGATGAATGAAAAATTTCCAAATTTTAAATATTTTCTCACCCAGAACCTCGAACAGTTCAACAGTAAGAAACAATCAAAATATGGGGAATTATCACAAGTCTGAATATACCATTCAAGATTTTAAAGAATGGGTTTCTGGGAATCGGAAATCACAGTATATTTATGAGAGAAATCCCATTCGATATGAAAACTGATTCAGCCCAGTGTTCTATACTTGGATATCTCTACCTTATGAATTGATGATATATTGTCATCAATGTTTTTTCTGAATAAAAACTTTTTAACAAAAAATTAAACCGACGAAAAAGTCAACTGAAAAGCAAAAACTAAACTAAACCTTTTTAGTCTGGATGATAATTGAGCTCCTAAACTAATGTGAGTAACTGATTTTGAGTCGGCGCCAAACAAACAATTATCGAAGATCATTATATTACTTTGAAAGAAGTAATCAAAACCCAGCCGTGCATCTCGCTGCCATCATTTTACGCTTTACCTTATTCAATTGCTAGTTTGTTTGGCGTCGACTCAAAATCAGTTACTCACATTAGTTTTGGAGCTCAATTATCATTTAGACTAAGAAGGTTCATTTTATTTTTTGCTTTTCAGTTGATTTTTTCGTCGGTTTAATTTTTTGTTGAAGAGTTTTTATTTTTCAATTTTTTGTTGCTGAAATCTACTAATTACTACCTACTTAAAATACTTACTTGCCTAGCTTACTTCAACTATTAACTATTGAATAATATGATTTTCTATTTTAATTATTTATAGTTATATAATATAAATTAATTTCAAAAGTTCTGATTAGTTGATTTCATCACTTTGTATATAATTCCATCCTTTCATAGAATGTAATCATTTTGACGGATGTAGGAGGGTCTGTCAATGTCAACTACATATGTGTGCCAAAGTTCACAAGTGAAAAATCAATCATACCCTATTTTTCTACCCATAGGGGTGGATCATTCCATTCCAAATGGAATATGATCAACTATGAGGTTTACCCTTTCTAATAAAAAAGAATCATCAAAATAGGAAAACCCACTACAGTTATGCCTGATAGAATCGGTTAACGGACCAAAATTCAGAGGGTGAACTATCAATATCCTTCATTTTGCCACCTTTAGGGATGGATTTCGTTGTTCAAATTGGAATGGGACCAACTTTGAAGTATACCCTATCCAATGAAGAAAAAATCATCGGAATCGAACTGCTCTGTGGAAAGTTATGCGTGATCATATATAAAAAAAAGAAAAATATACGCGTCGAATAGAGAACCTCCTCCTTTTTGGTTTCGTCGGTTAAAAAACCCAAACACGTGGTCAGTTTTTGATATACTCCTATTTCCCTTCTAACTGAATGAAAAACATTTACAGAGTGAACCGAATATTGCTAACGAAAAAATGAATAATGAGGAAGTGATCCAGGATAAACCTCGTAATTGTTCTTGAATTGTGCCTCAGAACTTATATTTATTTTGTTTTTTGCAGCAACAACTTGTTACATTTATGAAAAGGTCTCTTCGGGATAATTTTATTTCAGGTAGGTATATAAGTTTTTTTCCTACATTTGGTTATTTTTTTATATGAAATGGTGCCTTGAATGGATGATTCAAGATTCAATATATTTAGGTATATTTCAATCTGAACAATGTTCTGATTTGGTTTCATCTCGTGAAAATGATAATCGATCACTGAAATATAATGGAAATATCTGAGACATTTTTTCATACAGAATAATCTCCGAATAATCATTGTTATTATATTTTAATTCAATTCTCGAGACAAAATCTTGATATCTGCATTCCTGGGTCCAAATATGACAATATTATGTCAAATAGATAGAAAGATACATATATTTATCTTGGAAATCTCGAATCCTGTCGAAAAGTCACCTAACCACAGTAACTTTCACTATATTTCAGTACTTATTCATCTTGATGAGACGAAATCAACTGATGGCGCTCATTTAGATTCAATGACACAAAAATGAACGAGTTGAACGCAACTTCAAAAATATATATAAAAAAGTGACATAATCTTTCACACAAAATTCGCCAGAACTGATTAATTACTGTTTATTCAGGCTTCATATGTATTTAACTCTTATTTAGAAGAACTTCTAATGAAATTTCATCTACCTCCACATCCGATAACTTTGAAAATACGTATGCGTTAATAACTCCACATTGACAGAAGAATATATTCATGCAAAAATGTTTTTGTTAATGTCGGATAATATACATACAGTGCTCGTTTAAAGTCCAATCCTCCCCACAACATATTTTCTGAACTAAAAAACTTTAATTGATAAACTTTTGGGTAACTGAACTAATGTATATTTGAAAACTATATATATATATATATATATATATATATATATATATATATATATTTGTTATGATGGGATGTATTTTAGTGTTTATATATTTTGTAGATTTGTTTCAAACATTTTATTAATGAATCATAACAAAATGAAAACTCCGGCTATGTTATCTTACTCTTTTTCAAAACTCTTTTTACCTTATCCCAGCTCAGTCGGTACGCCTATTAACAATGAGTCTCCTCTCTCTAGATGAGCAGGTTCAGAAGTGCCATCTTGTCGAACGGCTCGATATCAAATGCTGTTTAGTGAGGAAAAGTGTGGTTAGATAAGATAAGATAAAACACAGATTGCAGAGAATAATCGAATGAATGTTTTTATTCAGATAAAACCTTGAAAACGGACCTATTCTGCGAAAACTACCTTATGGACTAAAATACAAACAATAATGTGATATGGTGCAAATTAGTATGAGTGATTATACCAGTTGAAAGCTGAAAGTTACTGTCAGTCCTTTATCAGATAGTTATGGAATTTTCAATCAAAAAGAAACACAGTGAATCAGATACTCAATGTTATTTGATTAACTGAAACGTTGCACTTTAGCGAGTTCTTGTGAATAGAATACCTGTTATTCTTCTTCCTGTGATGTGTCCCAACCTCGTGGAAGTACTTTTGAAATTAGAATGACAGCTTCTTTGCGTCCAAAGCAAATTTTTGTTCCAGTAATTGGCTTTTACAGGAATTCTCTTCTGTCACCAGGTAAGTGGAATTTTGTGATAAATTATTGCTCCCACTTGTGCCTTATTGGAATTGCTCTCATTCGGGAATCGTTTAGCAGGTTTTTTTCTTGAATTGACTATTATTTTATCTTCTCAAATTTTGTACGTGGCTTTCTTTTTCTCAAATTTTTCCGATCTCCTCCAAACTCGTTATTTTCTTCCATGGCAACACACAGATTTTTTCTTTTTCACAGATTTTAGAGTTTAGTGCCACTTTTACCTAATTATTTGTCATTCTAATTACTATTCATGATTTTATTGATGAAAAATAATCCTAAATCTTATATACTATGTACAAATTCATATAAAATTTATTTCTGACAATTTCTGCTTTCATATCTTTTATATTTCATCACTTTTTCCCACACAACTCTGTCGATATCTCATTGGTAAGTTTCCTGTTGATGAGATTTATCATACAGGATGTTCCAAACTTATACATCAGTTGATCTACTTTAAATACAATGTTTTCTATAAATTTCAATTTTCATATACTTTAATTGAGAATTTTCATGAGATATATTGTTGGTCACATACTTTCGACAACAGAACTACTATAAGGCTAACCTCTTGATACATATGCATCGACTAGAGCATAGTATAAGATTCTGTAATAGTAAAAAGGTAAAGAAAAATTGCAAAACAACATAGCATTAACCACGATAACTAAATTACCTACTAATATAATAATTATTATAAGTTTAATTATTTTATAACCTTTCCTAACATAACAATATATATATATATATATATATAAATATATATATAAATATATATATATAAATATATATATATATGGGATACAACGAAATTTGTTAACAAAGTGGAGGCCATATTGTTCAACCGAATGAAACAAAATTTGGCACAAAAATACATTCACCCTGAATGCTCATTTCATTTGAGGTTCATTCGCTCGTGTCCATCAGATACTATTTGAGTTTTCCTTCTACCGACAAAAAGAACATCATTGTATTTTAATATTTCTCGATTTCAAAGATTAACTACATGTAAAAATAAATATAAATTATTATTTTTCTAAGTGATATTGAGATTGAAACTCAAGCAAGTATTGTATACAGTGCGGCTTTTTATAGCCTTCCACCCCCCCTCTGTTAAATTTTGAACGGTTCGACATAGAACAATTGGGCACAAACCGTTTTGAATGATATCACCGATACTACTTTTCTGGAATTAAAGACATTGTGATTGCTCAATAGATGGCGCGGGGGAGCACATCAATTTAAAAATTTCAAATTGCATGGGGGGGGGGTCAAGTAGCACAACGTTGTGAAGATAATTCAATTATCTTTCCAACCATTCAATTTTTTTTTTATTTCGTCCGAACTTTCTTTTACAATATGCATTTGAAATGTCAAGTATAAGTGCGGATCTGAATGCTACCCTTACCCCGATAACGTTTGAACGATTTGATGTGAAACAATGAGACATGAAATAAATTGAATGGTATTACCGGTCCTACTTTTTGTGAGAAGATACATTACAATTACTCGACAGAGGGCGCTGGG
Organism: Gonioctena quinquepunctata; assembly: GCA_018342105.1. Taxonomy (NCBI): domain Eukaryota; kingdom Metazoa; phylum Arthropoda; class Insecta; order Coleoptera; family Chrysomelidae; genus Gonioctena; species Gonioctena quinquepunctata. The sequence goes on from JAFIRS010001115.1 coordinate 103,693, forward strand.
AGCACATCAACTTGAAAATTTCGGAAGGCATAGAGGTCGAGTTGCACCTCGCTGAAAAGATAATTCAATTCATTTTTCAACCAATAATTTTTTTATTTTGTCATTTATTTTTTTCACAATATGCATTTAAAATTTTGTTATACTTGACATTTCAAATGCGTATTGTGAAAAAACGTATTGACGAAATTCAAAAAAAACTAAATAGTTGGAAAGAGAATTGAGTTATTTTTTCAACGATGTACCTTTTGATCCCCCATGCTATTCAAAATTTTTAAGTTGATGTGCACCATCTATCGAGTAATCAAAATGTCTTCCATTTCAAAAAGTAGTATGGGTGATATCATTCAAAATGGTTGTTGTCTCATTGTTCTACGTCAAACCGTTCGGAAGTTAACAGTGGGGGGGGGGGGCTATAAAAAGCCGCACTGTATATCCCTCTGTGTTGGTCGTACTTCTTTCTTTTGATTTGAGTGACATCACATGGAAATATTAGGAATCATTTAGGAAGATTTGATCCTTCACCAATTTTTGTTGAAAAGTTTGGGGTTTATACAAAAATAGAAATGCAGTTTTTGATTCCAATCAAAATTAGCCTTTTTTGACAAATAATTCGTTAGCTTGATCAATTTCAATTTCAGAATCGATAAATAAATTCTGAAATCTACCGTTCCGACTGGCCGCGTCATCATTTTTGTTTTTGGATTATGAAAGGTTATTATTCCCAAAACAGTGTCAAGGATATGGAATAAGTTTGATGAAAGAAAAAAAAAAGGTTTCCAATAGCGATCATTTTGAATGAATTTGACGAAAATAAGGCTATGGGTGCACTCAGCAGTCCATGCTGAGGGCAACGTGGACGTCACTGAGTCCACGAACATGTTGAGTGTGTTGGTGTATTTCACAAGAAATGTCGATGAGACTCTTTTACTAAAAATCCCTATTTTCAGTGTGCCTTTTTTCATCCACCAAATTTTCTAGTTTCCTGTGCATACCTGCCTTCTATGATTTGAGAAACGTAGCCTGTCAACTTCTTACCATCAAACTTTAAGAAATTCACGACATTTCATCTGGTAAAACGAAACGATCCATCTTCGGCGTGACACTTCAAAAATGTCATACTCTTAATTATCAGGTTAAGACAAAGCGGGTTTCGGCATCGTCTACAATCAGGATCGGAATCTAAAAATGATCAGAGAACGGTGTTAAACATGGGAAAACAGTATTCTCGACTATACCCCAAGATGATCAGCATTTTGGGATGAGAATATCTCGAATGCCAAGCCCGAAATGCCAGTTATGTGTATGCTAATAGATGACGATGGTCAGATAGCGCCAGACAGAGCCGTATTGAGTAAAAAATGTCCCAGTTATTTCTCAAGATAGTGTTCAGGTAGATATTCGAAGATGAGCCATTTTGAATTATTTTTCTGTCGAACCTATCCCGTTTGATGGAATTCTGTAAAGATAAGAGCCGCCATTTTTCAATATCAAGTGATACACTTGAATTGCATGTTCAATTCATTATTGATAAAAAAAAAATTCGCCAACCATCGAAAAAGTAAAATGGTAGGTGCAACATATTTGAAATTAGCAACTGGAAGGTGTATAGAACTTATACGAAGTAAAAGATGGATTATGTTAGGCTTCTTGAATGCCATCATCAATGGTTGCAATGAGTACATTTCACTCGATCAAACCATATATGTCAGTGTTTTATCGTCTTTTCATAAGAAAGTGTAATAAAGGAGGTACCCTTACTTTTTTCATTATTTGAATCAGAATCAGATAGAGATACCCTATGACTATTCATAAATGAATAGTTATTCAATCACATCATTCGGATAAAGATAATATTCCGAAACTGGGACCGTTTTTTATTAACAATACTCGATTAACTTAATGTCCGTTTATTACACTTAGAAAACACAACACAATAATGCACTCTGACAATAAAATATTCAATTACAGTTTGCTACTAAAATATACCGCGTACCGCACTGCACTAAATTCACCTTGAACTCGCTATGACTGAATTACTACAACTTGTTGGCATGATTGATTCCTTCGGCGGTAAGCCCAACTTATATTTCCTCGTCCTTGGCTTCCAGGATCTTCGGACAGTTCGTAGAAACTTCTAGATCATTCGATGGGAAAGCCGTCGTCACATTCCTGAAATTCCGTTACATAGTCTGGCGTGTGCGAGATAAACAACGCAGGGACGTACTCAATGTTTTCAAATTTTAGGGAAAATATCCTCATGTCAGTATCATTCAAAACATCATGCTATAATTAGTCTTTACTAGACGAGCAGTAAACTATTAAAAAAATTAATACTGTGTCAATAATTCAACTTCTTTAGACGCATCAAATTATGTTTCTTTACAGCGTTTTACAATACATATTTGAGAACTATTTTTACACGCTTTATATTAGCTTTACTTGTATGTTTGTTTGTTTGTTTGTAACCGACTCTTTGGGCGCGATTTTGACCCACTTCCAGACGTCCGAATGATTCGAAATTTGGCAGGTGTACATAATTCCGGTGACAATGCATTAAGACATCTTTGTTTGGAAAAAAAACCAAAATGGTGGCTCCAATATGGCGAACGAGTTTTGTGATTATGGTCCGATTCGCTTCAAAATTGGTATCTGAGGGTTTACGTGGTCGGAGATTATGATTCTTTTGTCAAAATTGAACAATTCGAAATGGCGGCTCCAAAATGTTGGACGAGTTTCGTGATTATGGTCTCAAAATTGGTATGTGGTGGTTTTTGGAGTCAAATATCATGATTTTTTTGTGAAAATTGAAAAATGCAAGATTACGGCTTTAAAATGGTGGCCAAATTTGTGATTAGGGTCTGATTTCATTCAAAATTGGTTTGTAGGGGTTTTTGGGGTCGAATATTATAATTCTTTTGTGAAAATTGAAAAATTCAAGATGGTGGCTTCAAAATGACGGCCGAGTTTTGTGATTATGCTCTGATTCTATTCATAATTGGTATGTGGGGTGTTTTTGGGGTCGAAGATTATAATTACCTAATTTGATAAGATTATTCCATTTTTCAATTTGCAAAAAAATTATAAAAATTATAGTTTAAAAAAACTAAAAAAACACGCTTCTATAAATAAACCACACTAAAAAGTAGGAAATAAATAATAGTTTTAGAGGTAAAAACGTTTATAAAACCAAACTAAATATAATAAGAAAATTTATTTTATTTAAGCGTGGTCATGATCAATAATTATATAGTACATTACACCTAGGGTATGTAGAATGTTCAGATCAAGGTATTGTTGGCCGAGCTGATACCATGCCCCACGCTTTTTTTAAATAAAATAAATTTTTTCTTATTTTTATTTTTTTAGTTTGGTTTTCTATAAAAGCGTGTTTTTTAGTTTTTTTAAACATTATTTTCTCCTAGAATTCTAATACCTTATCTTAAGTGCTATTTCAGATTCTATGATCAGTTTTTCTCATATCGTTGTTTGTTTATGTTGTTCAAATGTATTGAAAAATTATTGCATTGAAATTATGTTTTTTTTTACCCATTTAGGTTATTCAGATATCGATTATAATAGAAATGCTCATATTAGGAATAACTTACAATTATATGTACATATACATAGCAGAATATCAGTAACAAATGTGATTTTGGTGAAAGGAGCCCCAGACCATTTTATACCGGATAGGGTACTGCCTATTGTCAGAGTTAACAGATTATTAGTGGCAAAGGACCACAGTCCAAGCTTATTGTTTCAAAATCTGGTTAAAACGAAATGTGTCATTAATAACTCTGAAATATTGAGTGGGGAACAGGTACCAAATATTTTGTTCGATGTTTGTAACTCCTAAAATAATTTATTATTAATGTATCCATATCATATTTATTATTTTTTGGTATCCACTCTTAATGATATACTCAATTCAAAAATATATTTTCCTGTAAAAACTACCGAAGTCGCGTAGAACGGATGAAAATACATTGATGTGGATGTTTAATTTGACACTTTTTATGAATAGAAAATCGCTAAAAAGTTGTGCGCGACGACCTTCATTATTAATAGAACCCTTAAGTTTATAGAACCTTAATTTAGAACATTTTCCACAAAATGCCTGCAATTGCGCGTTCTTGCCCGAAAAAATCATAGCCAATATTTTCAATGCATTTCTTGAAAATAAAGAAACAAACTCCATTCTAATTCATTTCAGTTTCTACCGATATTGAAACCGAATTTGTGAATAGTTCGGACTGTGGTGTCAGATCTAATCTTTATTAATACTTTAGCTTCAACACTGCCATGCGTTACTTTGGCAAGATGTGAAACAAAACATAGTTATGTATCTTAGACATAGTTGACAGACGAAGCGTGATCATTCAGTATTATTGTGGTCGTAGAAATAGTATATATGTTTTTTTTCACTATTCTCAGAAGTTGATATGGTTTTTATCCCAGAAATGTCAAGTCTTGACATTTCTGCCCACATGAGGACAAGATAGTCACGAATAGAAATTGTAATAATTCTAATTTTAATGCTTAACTATTTATTTTAAACTGTAGTGTATCCTTCATAATGTGTCAACCATTATACTTCAACACCTTTATACTCATTCTCACCGAATATTTTCCCTGATTATGGAAATAATTGATGAAATTTCCGAAAGCTTGGACAACCTTTAAAGAGTACTTTTTTATTTGCTGCAAAACCCACTATTTACTGTTCCATCCCTAACTGGTCAGCAAAGACTAACCGTTTCTCTCTTTCTCTCTCTCCCTCTATATATATATATATATATATATATTTATATAATATATATATATATATATATATTGTTATGAAATGATGATATAACAAATTATTTTGTTATTATTTCGCCCCACGTTTTGGGTGCCAAAATTGTAATATAATAATGATGTATTAAATAAATTGTTATTATAAAATGATGATTGCTAATAATTTCTGTTCGTAGTTGGGAACCAAATTGTTATGAAATGTGATTTGTACAAATAATATATTGTTGATAATTTTTGTCCCTCTTGGTTCAAATTGATATGATATAGATAAATATTTTCTCCCTGTATAATATATTTTGCAATGTAATAATAATTGCTAGCTAACGTCACTGTTCTCTCGTCACGTTGCTGCCAATTGTTATCACTTTTATTACCACAGCTAAACTCAGTTGGTACGCCTCTTGTCTCAGATAGCCGGTTCAGGCAATTGAGCCACTGCTTGATGTCAATTTCCATTCAGTGTTTATAAGTAAGATTGTTGATCATTGTGGAAAACAAACGAGAAAGTATCGAAAAACAATTATTTCCTTTATTCAGGAAAACTTATATTAACCTGGCCTACGATAGATAACTTATTCTATGGTCATTCTACAAATTTTCATGGACAATCATGAGAAACGGTGACGAAAATTATACACAACCTCACTTTTACTTTGAAAGTTCTTTAGTAGTTCAATATCAAAATGAAATAGAGTTCTTCTGATATGATACGAGTTATTTGTGAAGTTATTCAGTTTGTGATGTGCACTAGTAAAGTTTATACCTGACGCTGGAACTGTCGCTGTTTCAATACACACCAAGAATTTGAATCCACCTTCAATCTACTGCTCTCAGGCTTCCCAATACCAAAAGGAACTGTACAAATCCAGAAATCAGCTTTGGAATATTTGTATATGAAGTACATACAAGGTAATGTTGTTTGCTGCTAACATTGATGGAATTATTGAATTTTTTCTTTTTTAAAGTACGAACGTGGCGTTCTTTTCAAAAATTTTTTTTTCAATCTCCTTCTGGCTTTGTTCTCCGTCTCCTGGATACCATCTCTCTTTTTCCCTATCATTCAATTTTCAAATTCGCGCACTTTGTTGTCACATTTTCACTGTTTGGGGTCATTTGTCAAAACTTATAAATAAATTATTTTTCCTTTCCTACAAACTATGTACAATATTCAGTGATAATTGTCTCTGACACTTTTCCGTTCTTATTTTCTCACAATTTCTAATCTTACATCTGACCATACTGTTTCCTGATTGGCTATTGTCATCAAGAAGTTTGTTGTTCTCCCATTGGCTAGATACAATTTCATATACTGTATGTTTCAAGCTTATAATTTTGTTGATCTCATTTTATTCAGGATGATTTTGTAAATCTAGCTTTTTTGTTGTCTTTTAAACAATTATGGGTTATAATCATTATGACAGTGTATGAAATTGATTGTATATAGTATTTGGATATTTTTATCTATTAATATTATACAGAGGCCTAATAAAGGAAATAGAATTTCAAAATTATGTGAAAACAATATCTCTTGAACTAATAGCTATTTAGTAATTATTCTTTCTATGGTTTTTTTATGAATTGTTTCCTTTTTTTCTTTTAAAATATATAACTGGTTTTTCATAACATAACAATATATACATATATGCATTTTGAAATGTTTTTTTGCTATTATTATCATTTAATTTTCTACTGTGTTATAGTATATACATCTAGAGCATTTCCTCTACAGAACTTGTATCCTTTTTTTATCACAGTGCCAAAGTAAACTATGAATTGCTTGGTAATTTTTTTAATAAATTCTCTCTGTAATTAAAAAATGCGAGAAATTTATGAAAAATTAAATAAAAAATATTTCAAGATGGTAAAATATTTCAGAGTTCCAATACCTTTATTAAACTAAATTTTGAGGCTTTCTTAAAGATGAAATATCAATATAAAAAAGGATCTATCGCCAAGTTGCTCCAAATACTACTTAAAATTTATTTCATTGCTGTTCAAAATGGTCATATCATGAAAATAAATGGAATGTACATATCATGAAAATAAATCTTCGTCTTCACTACTTGTCCATCCTTGGTCGTTAGAATAAGTGATTTTTCTGCAAATCTTTCGTTTTCTGAAAAAAAAATTAAATTAGAATGACTATATACACAAAAATAGGCATGCTATGAAATTCTTTATTATTTTTAAGTGATTTTTGAAATTTAAAATTCTTCAATTCGTGTCAAAGATATTGCGTAACACAATAACCGTCAAGCCAGTGCTATTCAGATTTCTCATCATGATTTTCCACCCATTTCTGCCTGGTGTCAAGCTACTTGAATGCTTGTTATGTATTAGGTTCCCCAAAGATGTTGCTGTTATTCAGATTCACATGGCGCAAGCATAATTTTGAAAAGTTTTTTGAATGGGACGTCTGTACTTTTAGCTTTGTAAGTAAAGGGTACGCGGGATGTGATTGTAATACATCAAAAAAAAAATGCTAGAACAGACCATTCAAACCAACAAGCATTCCCAGATCTTGAAGCTGCCTGAGTGACAAGTTTAAGGAATTTATCATTTTCTTTTTTTCCATGACATGAAAATTTATTTTGATCTAAAAACATATAATTTCATATAACTACCTACTAGTATTTGCTAGTAAATGCTCTACCTAGATGGATGATTTCTTACCCTCAAATTCAAAATTATTTGAAAACGGAAGATTCCTTATTTGTCTGGCTTCGATTTACTCATATTTTAAGAGTAATATTTGTTATAAAAATCCCTATCGTACCATTTGAATTAAATTAGTTTTTCATACAGAATAGAAATAGAGCAGAAAATTAAATAATAATTAGAATAGCACATGTAAAAAAAACTACTCCAAAATGCTACAACCACTTTCTCAGCATTCCCCAGCAGCTGATCATAAACGTTTTCACTCGCTAGCACTCACGCTTGACTGGAAAAACCAAAATGTTTGCTGATGATACAACAATAATATATAGTATCAGAAATTTACCTGAGATCAAAAATAACATGATAGATGATCTCAAAAAAATATCTTCATGGCTTATATCGCGTAAATTATCATTAAATTTTGAAAAATCATCATTTATGTTCATAACAAAAAGATCCTCGAACGATGATGTGAAAAATCATATTAAATTCAATAATGAAAGTATAAAGTACTATTCCAGTCTAAAATTCTTGGGACTATATATAGATGAGAATTTATCGTGGTCCAAACATATTGATATATTAAGAAAACAAATTCCCCTATTATTGGAATTTTTTTCAAAATATGAAATTTTTCATCCATTGAATATCATTCTTGTCATTCTTTGCTCAAGCCACTTCAAACTTGACTATCGAGAACAAACAGTTAATTTATATAAACCAAGAAAATTTTTAGATATCAATTCGTTATACAAAATAAGACTGTGCACCTTCATTCATTTCGTGAAAAATAATATAAAGCATTCTAATCTGGTATTTAAAACGAATAGTGAACAACACAGTTATCCAACCAGATTTTCTAATCGATTTGTTACAATGGTATGAAATTTTACAATGATCTACCACACCATTTGAAAACATATGGCAAATTACGATTCAAAATTCATTTAAAGAAATTCCTTCTCCATTAATAATTTGTTTTTCTTCCGATTCTATCATTTATATTATTCTTCTATACTCTCTGGAGTAGGATCTAGTGTTTTACTTTCTTGTTGTTTAGTATTTATATTTTCCCTTTCATAAACTTGTACGTTTCTTGGGAAATAAATTGTTATTATTATATTTGGTGAGCGAGTATTCAATAAACTGAGCTAATATAAATTTTACTAATATGAAGTTGACATTTCTCATGCAGCATGGTAAATTTTAATCAAATATATTATCGAAGCATTCCATTCTATCTGCATCCCTTCCGAAACATTGAATGTGAAAAGTTGTAACTGGAACAAAACCAGAAAATTTCATCAACAACAATTCACTGTTACTCGCAAACAAATTAACGTTGCAGCACTATCTCAAATGAAATGAATTCTATTTGTTTTTTTTTTTAATTATATATTCACCGGTGGACCTTTTATTAATGAACTCCTTCTCGAACTATGAGCAACTTTGGATTACTATTGGGCATCGCAAGCACTTCATAGATAATTTCATGCTCTTCTAACGAAAATTAGACTAACTGAACTGTTTCATTTTGACTATTTTTGTTATATCACTTCGTACGACTTCAGAAGGTATAATCAAAAATACTTCAGTGTTGTGTCCAAGAGAACAGTTCGCTCGCAGGCAAAGGCACCAAAATATGGGAGCCTATCAGCGCAGTGGATTGTGTGCGCGCAATTTTGATAACAATACACTTATTTTTCCGAAATCATGTGAATACAATACTTATTTCGATTAACATAACTTCATGGGAAAATTTCAGTTCAACTACGTATCTGATTCGTTGATAAATGAATTTGGACGTATTCAATTTCTCCTCTGATTCACAGAGTATTGAGAAACATTTATCCGATTATGAACAACTTTCATGAATAACACTTCGTGTGTTTTGAAAAATATAGATAGGTACTTTACGTTTAAAACTTCCTGAAATTTTAGAACCTCCCTTGTATTCTAAATAACATATTCAAAATGTTGGAAGATAAGTAGAGAAATGACGTTTTCTGGGAAATGATATTCTATTTGTATACAAAAAAATCTGCCGGTCACTATATGCATTGCCCAGTAGCCGATTGAAACACCTCTCACAATCAATGCACGTTTTGAAAAATGGTGGTTGTGTTTCCAATCGTCGAGATACCTGACAAACGTGTAAAATCTAAACATGGTAGTTGAAAGTGTATCATAAAGAGCAATAAATATAATCGGTATGCCCTTATAAAAAGCAGCAGCGACATCGTTGACGTTGACAAATGACGGCATCCACCCGGCCGCTGCAGCGACTGAAAAACTTCGAACATGGCATCGAATAGGTTTGAAATAACGAGTGACACCGGCCAGGCATCATGTCTACTGTAATGTATGAACAACACCTTCATTGTAAACCGTTAACGTTAATTAGAATTTACTATTAACACATTTTGTTAAACAAGCAATCGGCGAACAATAAAGCGAAATTCAATCCATGGGCGTGCGTTCTTTAATTCGTATTGCTGACACCTCCAAGAGATTAATATCGAAATATAAAATTTACAATAGGGTTGGCTCTAAATAGTTATTTACCTAAAAAGTACGGAAAGTGGTACTTTTCCGCACGTGACGGCAGATGAAAGAACGACGCGAAGCGGAGTTCGGTCAAGACGTTAAGTGCGGAAAAGATCATTTCCGCATGTGTTAGGTACAACATTTTTCCTACGAGTATAATATATTATATCTGAAAATATTATGAGAAAGAAAGGATACCTAATATAATTTTAATTTATTTTCAATTCAAACTAATTATGAATAATATTAAAATTGTACAATTGTTTAGCATTATGCACATTTAAGATCGCCTCTCCTTAGATGTATCATGAAAGAAAGCTTGTTGAATTTCCGCTGAATTATTGACAGGTGAGGATGCTGCTTCGCGAGAAACTGATGTAGATGGGGAGCTGGAGTTTGGTATTGGAAAGTTTGAACGTTTTTTTAGAATATGATGAGCAATCTTCTTCTTATTTTCGAGCTAATTATCGATGTATGATTCTGCCACAGACGTAGTTTTGAATCCACCGTGCCTTTTAATGTTGGTGATGTTGGCCCCAGAGTCGGCCATCATTGTGGCTGACGACCGCCCGAAACAATGACCGGTGTAATTTCAGGATTTGGGAAGCCCAAGTACATAGCAATGTTTGATGGCATTTTGCCAAAAGTATTAATAAGTAGCAAAAAGCACCGATGATAATTGTCAGCAGGACGCAGACTGGCATATTCTAGGTAGCTTATTCTTTCATTTTCGGGGACGTAAACCACAAATTTTCTCATAATGTTGGCTTTTGTGTTCGGAGGTAATAGCAAGAACATTTTTCTTGTCCCCAATATCGTCATATTCATCAATTCTTCGCGACGGCACTCACCAGCGATTCCAAAAATGGTAGCCACATTCATCACGAGGAAGTTGTTGTCCGGAGCATCAGATAAGAATTGATCGATTTTCTGTTTTTCGAAAACATTAGATTTCTTATGTTTGAAACCTTCGTTCAGTCTTTTTATATATGAAAGAAAAAGCCATATAAAGGGGATAAGATATGAAATGCATAAAGCACACACAAAGTCGTCTTCACAAAAGGTTCAATATAAATTGAAACAATCGGTAGACCGACAGGCGAAAACCAACTACTTTCATAGCAAATACCACGCAGAACGTTGAATGATATTCACCTGACAATCCATGCAAACTTCCATATAAATGGATATTGTTCGCAAATGTTTCTTTCTAATAAGCTCGATTATGTTTAAATTCATGTCGTGTCCGCCTAACAACCTGCATACCGGTTTCAGGCTTTTTTGGCCTTCATCAGTACGGAGTAGTCACCAGCCAGAGATCCAGAGAGCTCTGGTCGAAGCGAGACACAACATAAATAAAATCATCATCGAGCTTAAAACATCTTTAGGTGCGTCGGAAAAGATAACTTTTAACCGGCGACACCTAGTGACAGAAATAAACACTCCATACAATTCTCCTACCCCGATAGGATTCTAAATGAAAGATTCCTTCTCAGTAGGAGTGGCTCAAAATGCCCGACTGGCATGTTTTAATGAAAGAAAAAGCCATATGAAGGGGATAAGATTGAGCTCGAATTAGGGTACCGCAATCACTACTTATCTACCCGATCATATGGTAGCGAGGGAATGGATGAACTTGTCATTCACTACCGTCAACCAATTTAGGAAGTTATACTCAAAAGTTGAAAAATATCCACTAATTTCAAAATATCTTTGGATTCAAACGATTAAAATGAAATTTGCAGAAACACACGCATATACCTTTTTGAACTCAGTTCATTTGACATTTTCAAAGACACATCATAATATTGCAGTGTCATTCAAATTTCTCCGTATGAGCAATACAAGTCAACTACAATGGTTTCACAGAAAAAAGAAATTGTCTAAGAACTTGAGTACCACCTTTTTGTGATCAGTCGAGGAGTCTCACATACAGAGACGTGATATGGGGATAAAATATGCATATTCGTTTGAATAATTTTGAGTATTTTGAAATCGTAAGGAATAGCTATTTGTGCAACCAGTTGGAAAAGCACTATTATTCGTAATGAGCAAATTTCTGCGGAACGAGCGAAGCGAGTTCCGCAAAAGAAAGCAAGATTTGGTGGAAATGAAAAATGTTTGAAAATGTGTATGTATGTGTGTATGGTAATCTAAATTGTCTAGTTTTAAGTTGATATTTCATAAATTGTACACTGAGCTTTTAATATTTTAATATTTTTGTAGACATCTTTCTCGAATAAACTGTGACAGATTTCATTGTTCTACTGTGTAAGTGAATTTAAAAAAAAAAATTCTCGTTAGTCTAAATGTATTTATTCTGTTTATACTTTTTTATTTATATTGATTTTTCCATGTTATGTAACTCAGTTATATTGCATTGAGATTACCGTACTCTCAAATGTATTGTTCCTACGACCTACACGTTCATAAATTCTATTAAATTCCTTTGTATTTTCTGCGAAACAAGTGCTACAGCACTAATCGCTAACCAACTTTATTCACATCTATCTATATATTTTATTGTAAACCCATTCTCTCTGAATAAAGTTATTATTATTATTATTATTATTATATTATTATTAATTACTTTAGAACAAGTTTAACTTTTGTATCCAGTGTTTTGTTAATATATATTTTATCTTGTACACGACTCCTAACTATCAACCTCGGATGAGTCTCGAACCAAACATCAACCAAAATTTTTCATCGAACCGAACCTCCATGAACTTGTCTGCTATCTATCTCACTTCAGTTTTTCGGTTAGGTATATTAACACCCAGACTGGCCAGCAATATATTTGTTTAGACTTTACAACGAAAAATAGGTTTTGGTGATCAACTGAGTTGTTTTAAAAAAAATAGAAAATAATAATTAATTCTATATGCCTCCACTTCAAGACTTGAATCAGCCGCGACTTCCATGTTGTTAGGGTTAGGCACTCCAAGGAATTGTTTCTAGACGGGGTTCGGCTTGAAGTTTGTTTCAATACGTTAGATCAGACTGCTACTTGGATTTCTGGTGATGAATCAGTAAGTAGCGACTTTTTTCTAGGTAGCAGGCAAAATGTATGTCCACACAATTTCCCTTCTATTCTCGAAGTAACGCAGTATCTGCCGTTTCTCACATGGATTAAAATCGTACAATATGGGCCTTATTCGAATAAGATACTATTTTCGAAAATAATTCGCGCTTGGAATCCACAATGAGCTATGGAATAGCAACATATGCATGATAATAGAAGCCGCCGAAAGCCTGCGCCTGCCTTCCTTGTAACGAAGATCCAAGTTAGCAATATATTGCTTGCTAACATTAAATTGGCGCCAGGAATAAAAATGAATTGTCAATTTTGCAAATATTTGGTGGGACATACTTCTAATTAGGAGTTTGACATATATGTCCTTCTATGATCTGGATCGTGAAATTTTGTTGGAAAATCGGGTTCATCGTACTCTCATGGAACCCAATCATGACGACATTCGTCCAGCTACATTGGATGAACTTAAGGCCCATATAAAGGGACTAAATCCCTAAAAAGCTCCTGGTTACGACGGAATTACTATCGAATGATTAAATATTTCCCGGATAACCAGGTGCAGTCATTATTGAATATTATTAATAATTCACTGCGCCTTAACGGCATGCCGTTGTGCTTATGATTCCGAAACAAGGACAAAACCCAACCTTTTCACAAAATTATTGACCGATCAGTCTGCTTTGCAGTTCGGCTAAGCTGGCTGACAAAATCGTTGTAGAAAGGCTTGACGAAGAAGTGGAGGATAGAAATGTCCTACCCAATGAACAATTTGGTTTTAGACGTACTCACTCCACTGAGCTTCAGGTGATGAGGCTAGTGGAGGAAACTATTTCTTCCTTAAACTCAAATAACAGCGCTCACATTGTTTTACTTGATATTAGCAAAGCCATCGATAGGGTTTGGCCTTCTTGCTAAGCTAATAGATTTCCACCTGCCGCTGAGTTTGATCAAGTGGATCAAGTCGTTCCTCTTGGGTAGGACATTTCAAGTCAGGGTCGACAATTCTCTCTCGGATTCGAGAGAAATTGAGGCCGGCGTTCCTCAGGGGGCAGTACTGTCTCCTATATTATACGCCCTCTACACGACAGATATTCCAAGAAGCGAACATGTGAAGGTCTCCTATTCTACTTATCGTAGATTTGCAGTCTGAGTTTTTGCTAGAGCTCCATAGAGGTCCATTATTCATGTCTTGATATATAACAAATGATTCTGCAGAGTGGTTTTTGAAATCGGTAATTTTGAAGATGATGAGGTAACCGTATCTTCAATAGTAGAGTTCCGCTCTGAGGCAAGCTTTGACAAGACCACTTAGATCATCGTGTGATGCTTACATGAAGTACATATGATTTTGTTATATGTAAATGTCAATGTTGATACTAACAGTGTTGCAAATGAATTGACACTGATCCGAATTTTAAAAAGTGACGCATCACGAATGTTTTTTGGAACGCGTGCAAACGTGTGTGTGTGTTAAAAAAAGGTGAGCAAGGTGAAAATCAGCCACTTTCTAATATAAATACAGGGAACACAACTCAAGCGTTAGGTCTTTTTAAAAATGTAAAAAACGTTACTTTGTCATAGTGACTCTGACACATTGATGAACAACAATTGGTTATTGTGGCGAAAATATCAAGCTCAAAGGTAGTTCGTTTGTTATATGTTATGATATTTGAAAAATTGTGTTCACAAAATTTAATATTTTTTTTATGAAAAATATCATTTATCGGCTAAATAGGATAATTTTAAGTTATTGAGCAGATCAATTAATTAGACGTTGAATATATTATGGAGTATTAATTAAGATAAAATTTTTCCACACTAGTTCGGGAAAGTGAAACTTTCTGAAATAGGATGCATGCGGTAAAGTGGAATTTAAGCACGCGTGTAGAAAAAAACTATTACAAAGGATTTTATGGATTTTAATGAGAACCTATAATGACTGAAAACAATCATGAATGAAACCCTTTCAATAAAAATGTCCGTCATTGAGTTGAGATTCCTTTGGTTGATTTTGTGTAAAATTTCGATCAATTTTTTCTACGAGTATGTCTTTTTTTAATGATTTGACGTGTGGAAAGAATCACTTTTCCGTTGTAGTGCGCTAATAGTTATTTATGCAATAAATGCAAAAAGTAAGTTTAATTAATTAGCACTATCGATTTGTATTGAGAAAGTTAGGAACTTACCTATGTTAGGAACAATTCAACTCAAACTTTATTTTTGATAACGTGCATTTTCTAGTAATTCCGTAATCCAGTATGCAATGAATATGATTGAAAATAATATAAAATATTCCATTGTTCAAAATGTATTAAAATATCACAGAAAATGGACTAAAAATGGCGTCGATTTGAACGTTTATGTTTGTCATGATCACTAAACGCTGTAGTAGAATAACAGATGAGTGCAATGAACATTTTACTAGTGCGGAAAAGTACTTTTTTCTAATTTTGATATTCAAAGTGACACTTTTCAAAACTCGTTGACGCTATCAAATGTTTGACTTTTCATCACCAGTTGCGAAAAGTAAAATTTTTCGCAACTGGTGATGGAAAGTAAATTTCCCCACCAGTTGCAAAAAATACTGGAATAAAATTTGTTATAATTTTAAGGGTAAACTACTTGAGATACTTCTTCACTGCACTAAAAAGTGAAAAATAATTTTAATATTCAACGACTATGCCAAAAAGCGTGGGGTGCTTTGTCGAAATCAATTGAAACAGTCCATGATCCCAGAGCCGGTAAACCTACGTCATTTTAGCATGGCTGAAATTTTGAGTATGAGTAGTGTGATAGTGTGATATGTAGTTGAGAACGTATGCGTACTTGTTAGCTTGAAAGCGGGGCTCTTTTACAGGTAGCGGGTACAAAAGTACATAAAAAACTTTCTTACTTACGTTAAAGTATCGTAATGCCTTTGAAAATTAATGTCGTCCAGTTGGCCGAGCGGTCTAAGGTGCTAGACAAAGCTTTGGATCTCAAAAAATAGCGTGGGTACGAATCCCCACGTCGGACGATTTTTTTTATTTTTAATTTTGAAATTGAGAAATGGTTTGTTTTTCATTTGAATATTCATCGTCGTTAAATATTAAAATTATTTTTGAATTTTTAGTGCGTTGAAAGCGTGTTCTTCAGTTTTTTAAAATATATATTTTTTATATTTCTAACATGAATTGAAAAGGATCACATTATATCAAAATTAGAAAAAATATTGTGGGAAACATGTTGGGAAACACTATTTTTCGTAACATATAACAAACGAACTACCTTTGAGCTTGATATTTTCGCCACAATAATCAATTGTTGTTCATCAATGTGTCAGAGTCACTATGACAAAGTAACGTTTTTTACATTTTTAAAAAGACCTAACGCTTGAGTTGTGTTCCCTGTATTTATATTAGAAAGTGGCTGATTTTCACCTTGCTCACCTTTTTTTAACACACACACACGTTTGCACGCGTTCCAAAAAACATTCGTGATGCGTCACTTTTTAAAATTGGATTAGTGTCAATTCATTTGCAACACTGTTAGTATCAACATTTGACTTTTGACATTTACATATAACAAAATCATATGTACTTCATGTAAGCATCACACGATGATCTAAGTGGTCTTGTCAAAGCTTGCCTCAGAGCGGAACTCTACTATTGAAGATACGGTTACCTCATCATCTTCAAAATTACCGATTTCAAAAACCACTCTGCAAAATCATTTGTTATATATCAAGACATGAATAATGGACCTCTATGGAGCTCTAGCAAAAATAAGTAGAATAGGGAGACCTTCACATGTTCGCTTCTTGGAATATCTGTCGTGTAGAGGGCGTATAATATAGGAGACAGTACTGCCCCCTGAGGAACGCCGGCCTCAATTTCTCTCGAATCCGAGAGAGAATTGTCGACCCTGACTTGAAATGTCCTACCCAAGAGGAACGACTTGATCCACTTGATCAAACTCAGCGGCAGGTGGAAATCTATTAGCTTAGCAAAAAGGCCAAACCCTATCGAAGGCTTTGCTAATATCAAGTAAAACAATGTGAGCGCTGTTATTTGAGTTTAAGGAAGAAATAGTTTCCTCCACTAGCCTCATCACCTGAAGCTCAGTGGAGTGAGTCCGTCTAAAACCAAATTGTTCATTGGGTAGGGCATTTCTATCCTCCACTTCTTCGTCAAGCCTTTCTACAACGATTTTGTCAGCCAGCTTAGCCGAACTGCAAAGCAGACTGATCGGTCAATAATTTTGTGAAAAGGTTGGGTTTTGTCCTTGTTTCGGAATCATAAGCACAACGGCATGCCGTTAAGGCGCAGTGAATTATTAATAATATTCAATAATGACTGCACCTGGTTATCCGGGAAATACTTAATCATTCGATAGTAATTCCGTCGTAACCAGGAGCTTTTTAGGGATTTAGTCCCTTTATATGGGCCTTAAGTTCATCCAATGTAGCTGGACGAATGTCGTCATGATTGGGTTCCATGAGAGTACGATGAACCCGATTTTCCAACAAAATTTCACGATCCAGATCATAGAAGGACATATATGTCAAACTCCTAATTAGAAGTATGTCCCACCAAATATTTGCAAAATTGACAATTCATTTTTATTCCTGGCGCCAATTTAATGTTAGCAAGCAATATATTGCTAAGTTGGATCTTCGTTACAAGGAAGGCAGGCGCAGGCTTTCGGCGGCTTCTATTATCATGCATATGTTGCTATTCCATAGCTCATTGTGGATTCCAAGCGCGAATTATTTTCGAAAATAGTATCTTATTCGAATAAGGCCCATATTGTACGATTTTAATCCATGTGAGAAACGGCAGATACTGCGTTACTTCGAGAATAGAAGGGAAATTGTGTGGACATACATTTTGCCTGCTACCTAGAAAAAAGTCGCTACTTACTGATTCATCACCAGAAATCCAAGTAGCTGTCTGATCTAACGTATTGAAACAAACTTCAAGCCGAACCCCTTCTAGAAACAATTCCTTGGAGTGCCTAACCCTAACAACATGGAAGTCCCGGCTGATTCAAGTCTTGAAGTGGAGGCATATAGAATTAATTATTATTTTCTATTTTTTTTAAAACAACTCAGTTGATCACCAAAACCTATTTTTCGTTGTAAAGTCTAAACAAATATATTGCTGGCCAGTCTGGGTGTTAATATACCTAACCGAAAAACTGAAGTGAGATAGATAGCAGACAAGTTCATGGAGGTTCGGTTCGATGAAAAATTTTGGTTGATGTTTGGTTCGAGACTCATCCGAGGTTGATAGTTAGGAGTCGTGTACAAGATAAAATATATATTAACAGAACACTGGATACAAAAGTTAAACTTGTTCTAAAGTAATTAATAATAATATAATAATAATAATAATAATAACTTTATTCAGAGAATGGGTTTACAATAAAATATATAGATAGATGTGAATAAAGTTGGTTAGCGATTAGTGCTGTAGCACTTGTTTCGCAGAAAATACAAAGGAATTTAATAGAATTTATGAACGTGTAGGTCGTAGGAACAATACATTTGAGAGTACGGTAATCTCAATGCAATATAACTGAGTTACATAACATGGAAAAATCAATATAAATAAAAAAGTATAAACAGAATAAATACATTTAGACTAACGAGAATTTTTTTTTTTTTTAATTCACTTAAGTAAAAAGTAATCTTTTTTTAAAATGTCTACAAAAATATTAAAATATTAAAAGCTCAGTGTACAATTTATGAAATATCAACTTAAAACTAGACAATTTAGATTACCATACACACATACATACACATTTTCAAACATTTTTCATTTCCACCAAATCATCAATTTTTTTTCGTTGTTGACTGTATATGAATGACTTCAATTCTTTCTTATATGATACCAGATAGTTGTTTTTTTGTATATGGGTTGGGACAGTGTCATACAATTTTGGAGACATATAGTTATAGGACCGTTGGCCGATAGATTTGTGTCTGTTCGGAATTATGTGCTGGTTTTTTTGCCTTGTATGGTAAGGATGACTCGGTAGGTTGAAGTCATGTTTATTTTTATGGTATCTGATATTAATGTTGTAATAAAAAACTTGGCGGAAAATAGTGCAACAGATGGATATTTAGCTTCTTCAGACATAATCAGCTTGAGAAATCTTTTTTGTAGAAGTTCTAGGGGATAAATATGGGTCTTCAAGGCTCCTCCCCAGACAATTATACCATATCGTAGATGACTTTCGAGTAATGCGTGGTATAATACTTTGAGTTGTTGAGAATTTAATATATCTTTGAGGTATTTGAATTTATAAATGATCATTCTTAGCCTTTTGCACACATAATTAATATGAGCATCCCATTTTAGATGAGTATCTATTATTATTCCCAAATACTTAATTTTAGTTTCTGGTAAGATAGTATGGTGTTGCTTCCTTATGTCAAACGTGAGGCTCTGAAATGATGGTGAATTCGACCGATTGCAGCTGAAGGGTAAGTAATATGTTTTTTCCAAATTAACAGTTGATAGCTTGTGTTCCAGCCAGTTTTTGATTGAAGGAAAATCCGTTTCCACCATTACTTTTAGTTCTTGCCAAGAACTTGCCTCATGAAAAATTACTATGTCGTCAGCAAAACCTAAAATTTTTCCACTGCTCTCAATGGAGAATATGGCATTAACATATATATTAAATGGAATGGGACCCAAAACGGTTCCTTGAGGTACACCATACTCAATTTTTCTCCTATCACTGAGTGCTTCTAGTTTATTAGTTCTAATGGGCAGTATATGGGTCTGAGGGAAAGTTTCGGCGTACTAGTGCCCCATTTCTCATGATAATATATTTCCACAATTTAGAATGAAAAAATAATATATCAACTCTTCATTAGCAATCCAGCTATATGCACCTAACGGTGGTCGTGAATTTGCATCTATCGTATTCCCATTTGATATTCCGATACTATTTCTTATAACTCCCTCCATTTTCTTATTGCCGCCTTCTGATCACTTTGAATTGATTTTTCTGCTCCCTGAAAATTAATGGCGCAGATAAAGCATACTTTATCTGATCTGTAGCAATTTGCTCCTGTCAAACGAACACTCTTTGAACAATTGCTCGGAACAAACGAACAATTAAATGAAGACAAAATTGGAGTTGCCAGTTCAAAGCAACTAGCGGTAAAAGTTTGAACTGTGGGAAGTTACGATGCATACGTCCATCAGAGGCGCTAGGAGTAGGTATATTTTTTAATGTGAAGAAAAAATTGGCGTTTTCTAGGTGGTAATCTTCGTGTGTAAATCAAAATATTTTAGAAAAGGGACACATGCGTGTTCCCTATTATGTAAAACAGAGCACCGAGTGATAAATGACACAGCTGTTATCCAGAGCCGTTTTTTGGCGCCCATGTATTCAAAACGTATTCGTCCTGTGATTCAAATACATAAATTCTGGCATTGAAACGATGACGTCAGATATAAAATGATTCAAAACGTATTCATAGAGTTTTGCAAGTCGAATTCAGTTTCAAAACATAATCTATTGTTTTGTGATTGTCATAATTTATAATAATACCCCAAATAGATCTTGGTAGTGGGACATTCCATTTCCACAAATGATAGTGGGAGTTTTATTGTCTACTGACTTTCTAACAGAAAAATTCTTAGTTTAGGTTTGATTATTGAATCGTATTCGAAATTATGCATTCTTGCGGTTCGTGATAATAATGACGTCACGTAAAATCGTATCCAAGTGCAAGATTGGAAACGTTTTTACGCCACAAAACACCTCAGACTGACCCAGAGATAGGCGTTTTCAGGACACGTCACGCGCAAGCGCATCCGCGATGTTAAAAAAGCGGGTAATATGAAAATTTCGGACACTTTATCTTGCTTGCTTGTTTTTTGGCCTGTCTACTACGGGCAATATGCCAGTATTGTAGATTATAGCGCATATGCACAGGTTATACACGTATAAAGTGTCCGAAGAACATGGCGGAAATTGAGGCATGCGCACAACATGTTTTCTAGAATAAAAAGTCCTATTGAGAGTGCTTTTAGGCACGGCCGGATTAAAAGGTATGGAGGCCCTGGGGCAACAAAGGAGTGGGGGCCCCTAATTATTTTTCAAACAAGTTTTTTTTTTAATTTATTGCGGAACAAATCAAATTATTTCGACACGAGCATATGTAAGTATAATAAAATACAAGAAATAAATCAAATTACAGCGTAAACGAAGGGATTCTTGCGAGCTTTTTTCGACGAAAAATCATTGATGATTTCGGTCAAATCCAGCATCCGGAGAAAATCATTCTCAATGCTAAGAAGCGACAACTTTGATAGGCGGCTTTGTCTCATCGTAGCCAAAGTGGGAGGACTGCTCTTTGCTTTGCTTAGATTTTTTATATATAATTTTGCATATCCTTCGGTATTTGTTAGGAAATTTTACATAAAAATGTATATTGTGGAGGCCCCTCTCTTGTGGAGGCCCCTTTCTTGTGGAGGCCCCGGGGCTGCAGCCCCGTTTGCCCCCCTCTTAATCCGGCTCTGCTTTTAGGCTCTGCGGAACGCGTAGTCCGGAAATGTTAAATTCAAGTGTTTGAGCCAACCATAACATTTTGAATATACCATAATGTGTTGTGATTGGCTCAAAATGGTAATATGACTTTTCCGCTATCCGTATAATCTGAAAACACTCTCAGTTCTCGTTCTTTTAAGCGGAAAACCTTCAATAATCTGCTATTATAGAGATAAGGCAGATATATATATCGTGAACTGGTGCAAATTTTCCATTCTATAATTCATTGTGTATTTTAGTATTTCCGAGAAATACATAGTATTCGCCCAAGTTTCTCGAAATACTTGGGCGAATTATTTTCATTTCAATTTTGATCCTGACTTGAAAAGTCCCACTGAAACGACCTCTGAACGCCTCTGTACCAACAATGGACGTGGAAACTCCAACGTGCTCACGATCAATCAGTCAATTGTCTGCGCATGTGTATTTGTTATTCCAAAAGACAATCGCTAGATGTCACCTGTTTTTTACGATAGTTAATTTCAGACATGTTTCTCTGCAATTGTCACTCTGTCCATTCCAAAGCCGCTACGATGTTTGCTATAAATCGCTTAAGAAACAATTGAAGATATTTTGTTTAGATACAACCGTTTACGTTCTCTTGGGAATTTTTAATTACGCAGTTTTTATGACCGAACAACAGATTAAATGAGTATCGTGAAAACGTAAAAGGATTTCTTTATGTGCCACTTACATTTATTTATTTTAGCCGGACTCGAAACTGTTTTGGAATTCCTGTCGGTCTTGACTAATCATATATTGGATGGGAAATTTTCGACATCTCAGGGGTTACATGAAAAATGGCGAGCGATTATTTCTGATACGATGGAAGGAAATTACTTGTTCTAACTGTATCAATCATGAATGGAAGTAGATCGTCATGGTGTTCAAAATACTCTTTTGTCGATGTTGTTTATTGAAGACAAAAGATGAAATTCCTATTCACAGGGCCGGATTAGAAGGTGTGGAGGCCCTGGGGCAACAAAGGAGTGGAGGCCCCTAATTATTTTTCAAACAATTTTTATTTTATTTTTATTTATTGCGGAACAAATCAAATTATTTTGACACGAGCATATGTAGGTAAAATAAAATACAAGAAATAAATTAAATTACAGCGTAAACGAATGGATTCTTGCGAGCTTTTTTCGACGAAAAGTCATTGATGATTTCGGTAAATCCAGCATCCGGAGAAAATCATTCTCAACGCTAAGAAGCGATAACTTTGATAAGCGGCTTTGTCTCAACGTAATTCGCCTATTTTTTACATTTTTCATTTTGGAAAATGAGCGCTTTCCAGTGCAATTCGACACCATCAAAACTAAGTACATTCTCAGTTGTAATATCACAAGAGAGTGAAAATAATTCGACAGATTTTCAAAAACTTGTTGCCAGGCAATAGACAAGGGAGACCAACTGGCTCGAGTGGCTATTGCAAAATGCCAACAAGTTTGAGAAAGATATCTAGATAATTATTTTCTACTATATCGAACTCTCGTGTGGTATTCTTTAGATTATTTTCTGATGTTACGATCATAAACACATTTCCTCGCAAAATTATATAATGTACTAAACCGGTTTTGATTCATTTATCACTTTTCATGAAAATTGATGACAGACGTCAAATTAAAAATATAGGTTATCCGACAATAAAAACAAAATACCTCAATTTATTCCCGCGACAATTTTCTAGGTAGAATATTCCCACTATTGATTGGCCAAAACGTATATGAATTATTTCAATTGAATGTTTCCATTGGTTTCTAGCAATGTCAAAAAATAATCACCGTAATTTCATTGTTTGGGAATGTAGCTCTGAAATTTTGGTTTTCAAGAATTTGATAGTAGAACAGCTTAGATTGGTCTTTTTGATAGTCCTTTTTCAGAAGGATTTACATTTGTTGCGGAATGTCATCCTTTCAGATTTCGGGGATTTCTCTGTTACAAGCGCGCCACTCGGCGGACACTTGTCAACGCCAATAAATAGGAAAAACAGGTATAGACGGGCAAAGTGTTTGTAGAATCGGCAGAAAAATAGTCAACAGAATTGCAACTTTTGTTTTATTATGGAATGCGCACTTAAAATTCGATGCAATCATATTCATAAATTGAAATATTATTTTCTTTTGCTTATGATTATTGAATTTCATTGTGAATCCAGATCGCTTGTGTCATTCGAAGGATACATTAGACAAAAAATCCTCCATTTAATAAATTTTTTTTCATTTCTGAAATTCAATTGTTCTTGTTTTTACAGCTAATTTCGATACGATATAATATTTTGTATAATAGTATGATGTTTTACTTGGTGATTGTTTCTCGCATATACACATGATTCATCAGATCGAAGATTAATATTAACCATGGATTTTGACAAGAATACGAAACACGCTTTTGAATGTTTAAAACGAAAAATTAGAGGACAAAGTGAGAGAACTGCTCTTTCGTTGTCAGATTTTTTATATATAATTTTGCATATCCTTCGGTATTTGTTAGGAAATTTTATCTAAAAATTTCTATTGTGGGGGCCCCTCTCTTGTGGAGGACCCGGGGCTGCAGCCCCGTTTGCCCCCCTCTTAATCCGGCTCTGCCTTTCATGTGTATGAAACCTACTACCTATGTACCTACATATAATTGCACTTATTTTTTAACAGAAGATTTTAAATCGAAACTGCAACGGTAGATACTTCTTCGATTAGATTAGGATTTCTTGTCAAAATGTATGAAAAAAACAGCAGCTTTACTTGTAGAAACGAATGCATCCTTCTTATGAATTACTCGATAGTCGTATAAGGACTGAGGAAGACACTCAATTCTTGGATGATTAGACATGTACATAATGACTTCTGAATCTAATTTTCATTATCTATATGAAATGGAGGAGTAAACAGTCAGAAATCCAATAAAGAAGGATATTTTCAAGATATTACTCAACTTAAACATTTTGCAGATGTACACATATCAGGTGTCTACGAATCTGTTAGACAAGTCATAACGTTCTAGAATATTGGGTGTATCAAAATGAGATTTGGTATAGGTAAATGATATGTGAAGAGGAGAGTTTTACCATATTTTTCACTTTCCGGTTACGTCCAGTTTCACCGGAAATGGCTCCGGTTTTGAATTTCCAAATGGAACACCCTATATATTGTAACATTTTTGGATTTCTGGGACAATTCTGGATCAAAATTTGACATTTTGAAAAGTATTGACGATTACTCAATTATTTTAGAGTCATTTTTAACATTACATCTAGGTAGCCATGATTGGACAAAAATTAATCTGAGGACCTCAGATGATGTCAGAAAATTACAATCGCAAAGTTTTAGTGACTACTATGATAGATAGGAATAAGACAAGTTGGCAAAATTACATTTTCGTGTCTAACTATTATTTTTCAAATGGCGACCATTTTTTGACAAGCACTTGCCGACAATAGGATTTTTTGACGAATCTTACCATACTAATTTATTTGCGATTGGATAAAAAATAGGAACATAAATTAAATATTACCAAGGAAAATACTGAATAATAATTTATTTACTTTTGTCAAGTGTGCTATGGATAATAATTCATTTACTTTCTCTGTAGTAAATTTTCAAAGTGCATTTCTCCTTGTTCTAGACACATTTCAGCTCGTTCAATTGTTTCTCTCAACAAATTTCGTAACATTTGAGGCGTTATACTTCTAAATGCTCGTAGAAATCTTTCTCCTAAGATTTCAAGAGTGGCTGGGGCTGTTGGATAGTAATCATATCCCCAAATAAAGAAATCGAGCACAGTGAGATCCGGTTGGCGGACAGGCCACCGTACTGGACCATTGGGTGCAACAACTTGAATATTAAAATGCTCTATTGAGTAATTAGGACCTTCTCTGGTATTATGAGGGGGTGCTCCATCTTGTTGGAAGTAAATTCGCCGTTAAACTGCTAAAAGTAGATTATTGAGATGATCCTCGATTTCATTTATAAGAAAACCTAAGTACCTAACCCCTGCTAACTGACTTTGAAACACTATTGGCCCCATTATTCTGTTTCCAACGATACCAGCCCAGACATTGATGCCAAACCTCTCTTGAAAATTGCCGTCTCTCATTGCATGTTGATTTTGTTGGGCCCAGTACCGAGTATTTTGCTTTTTAAACATACCATTATTTGTAAATCGTTGTTGGTCGGAAAATAGAATGAAGTTGATAAAATTTGGGTTATCTCTAGGATTTTGAAGCAGCCAATCACAAAACACTACCCGTCTATCGCCATCATCAGCATAAAAATGTTGATGTAACTGATACTTGAATGAAAGAAAAAGCCATATGAAGGGGATAAGATATGAAATGAAATGCATAAAGCACACACGAGGTCGTCTTCACAAAAGGTTCAATATAAATTGAAACAATTGGTAGAACGACAGGCGAAAAACAACTACTTTCCTAGCAAATACCATGCAGAACGTTGAATGATATTCACCTGACAATCCATGCAAACTTCCATATGAAAGGATATTGTTCGCAAATATTTCTTTCTGATAAGCTCGATTATGTTTAAATTCATGTCGTGTCCACCTAACAATCGCGGATTGTTAGGCGGACACGACATGAATTTAAACATAATCGAGCTTATCAGAAGAAACATTTGCGAACAATATCAATTTATATGGAAGTTTGCATGGATTGCCAGGTGAATACTATTCAACGTTCTGCGTGGTATTTGCTAGGAAAGTGGTTGGTTTTTCGCCTGTCGGTCTACCCAATTGTTTCAATTTATATTGAACCTTTTGTGAAGACGACTTTGTGTGTGCTTCATGCATTTCATTTCATATGATACTTAAATGCTGCATATCCGTGCTTTTTCGGAATTTTTTTGATGATTCGTGACTTATCTGCATTTCTTAACTAATTTCTCTTAAAGAAGCCGTTTTATCAACCTCAACCATAGCCAGCACGATAATTCAGTCTCTTCAATTACGATAAACCTCTAATCCACCTCTCGATTTCCTTCTGGATGTTGCCGATTTGGATATCTCTGAGCATACAACTCAGCGGCATTCATTGAATTTCTATGACATTCTCCAAATATTAATAACATATCCACTTTTTCAGTTAGAGTATACATCATTTTGAAGAAAAATCAACTTAAATTTAACGAAAATTAAGAAACTTTTACTGTCTGCTCATAAAGCTTATGTCACTGTCATAACCTAAGTGAGTGTTTTGTTTTCCAAAGAAGACACTGCAAAATATTATGCATCATGGCTATCCATGGTACACTTGACAAAAGTAAATAAATTATTATCCAGTATTTTCCCTAGTAATATTTAATTTATGTTCTAATTTTTAATCCAATTGCAAATGAATGAGTATCGTTAAATTCGTAAAAAATTCCTTTTTCGGAAAGTGCTTGTCAAAAAATCGTCGCCATTTGAAAAATAATAGTTAGATACGAAAATGTAATTTTGCCAATTTGTCTTATTTCTATCTATAATACTAGTCACTAAAACTTTGCGATTGTAATTTTCTGACCTCAGATTAGTTTACGTCCGTTCATGGCCACCTAGATGCAATATCAAAAGTGACTCAAAAAAAATGAAGTGGGCGTAAAAACTTCTCAAAATGTCCCATTCCGATCCAGAATTGTCTCAGAAATCCAAAAATGTTGCAATATACAGGGTGTTCCTTCAAAAATTCAAAATCGGAGCCGTTTCCGGTAAACCACCGGAAAGAGAAAAATATGCGAAAACTCTCCTCTTCACATACCCATTCGTTATACCAAATCTCATTTTGATACATTTAATATTCTAGAAGTTATGACTTGTCTAATATATTCGTTGACACTCGGTATACTCCAGTCAAGGGTAACTAAAAAAGGTCGCTGCCCTACAAAAGGTGCGGTAGAAATGTTTTTGATATATGTTAGTTAGTTCCAGACCCCGATGAAAAACCAAGTTTTCGATTTTGAGGGATGGGAGGGGGGTCCGGCGCGGTTGGATTAAAGATACAAATAATTGGTTTTTCGAAATGATTCCTCAACAAAAATATGTCATGTAAATTTGAAGAAGATTGTATTCCCCAAATTTTTGCATCAACACTTTTTTTTAAGTCTGTTGTATAATGATTTACAGCGACGGAAACGTGAACATTCTTCCAAAACATCGTCCAACTCAATCTTTTCACCAACATTATATAGCAAAATCTTCTTCAAATTGAAGTGATTTTCTTGTTGCTTATAATATTGTGTACTACCACTGTGGCATGAGTTTAAAATTCGGGCATAACAAAATCAATGTTGTGGATGGGGAGTATCTTTTACATAAAGTTGTATGGAGTCGTTATGATTCTTTCGAGTCAATTTGTGAAAAGTACGTTCAATATGTACGAAATCACTACGATTCAAATCAGTCGTTGTTTCCGATGGATATCCATGATGGTGACAAGAAAATCACGAAGAGTGCCGAAAGACTTCACCGAACGAAGGAGCACATGTCTGCGGAAGTTTTTTTCGATGAGGCAATGACGGTTCAAGTTTCTCAAGAATGAATTTGGCCAATGAAAAATATTAAGCCCATCTAATTTCGATACTGACAAAAAAATCGAACAGGATACTTTCACTGTCAAGCAGGCTGAAGAAGATGCTGATGTCTTGATTGTCGACAAAGTGATTTCCTTCTGCTCATCACTCGACGCTGTTTTTATTGTTGGCGATGACGTCGATCTTTTAGTTCTGCTGACAGCATTAGGATCATCCAAAACCAACATGCACTTTCGCAAACCGGGGAGAGGAAAAACTGCTCAAAGAGTGTATTCCGCGAATAATTTGAAAGTGAAAGAAGCAGCCCAAAACATGCTGTTTTCACATGCGGTTAGCGGCTGTGACATCATCATCCCTCTTCGACCAAGGAAAACAACATTCGTTTGCTTGTTCAAAAAAAGTGTTCATTGAAAAATTGTAGGAAATTTAGTCTTCTTCAAATTTATATGGGAAAAACCTGGTATTTTCAAGTGGGTCCCGGAACTAAATAATATATATTAAAATCGTTTCTACCCCACCTTCTGTAGGGCAAAAAACCCCACATACTGGACTCATATTCCTAGAGTTTTGTACTTTAAACAACGAAGCCGTGCAGTTGAGAAGAGATTCGGCATTGAAGATGCCTTATACAGATTTGGGAATAGAATCGTGGACATAGGATTTACAATGGGTTAGAACGAGAGGTACTCGAGTCAATAGACCAGTACAAAGTATGACCGATATACGCGATGGATAATCAAGTTAAACTAGACCACTGTATAATGTTTTCCCTTCCGACTGTTGCTCTTCGAGCGATAGCGCGTTAAGCCTCACATTCACAATTCTGAATATTGTGATTGCGACTGAGACTGAAAGTTGCAACGTAAATTGTGCTATGGCCTGAGGCGCCACCGTAGGAGGAGACTTGTTGAAAACTCGGCTCGAGAAGCTTTCGTCTCAACCTATTGTAAAATCTATAGTTAGCGATTTCATTTCCGAATCTGTGTAAATGCTGTCCCAATGAATAATAGAGCCAGCAGCTCACGTTCTGTGTATCATGCATAGGGTAAGCATTTACAACTTTTTCTGCTATCATGGTTTACGAATATGCTCATAGAAAAGTGTTAGAAATTGAAACTTCAATCAAAACCATTTAAATTTTCAACTTTGAGTCAAATTCAAAATTCCATCAATAAGTAGGCATTTTTGTTTCATTCTGCGTCATCCTATTTCTGAGAGAGTATCATCTGGTGTTTCCAACCAGAGGTAGATTATTTCAACTAGCTCAACACCTATTAACTCAGAAACGTCATCTCATGCTCCCCTCCCCAGGACGGCATATCCCTCGCTTTATCTTGTGCACATTGATATAGCGCCCGTAGCTGGGAATATACTACTATGCTGCAGTTGAACGGGCTTTCAAAATATAATTGTTTCCTGGCAGGCGGTCACCCATCTACAAACCGCGCTCAGCATTGTTTCACTTCGGATATCGAAATATTTTCAACATTCTGAAAAACCGGCCCCTACCCTAATGAAATATATTTGGAACATATTGAATGAAACTTTTTTTTTTCAGGAGAATAACTTTTCTCGATATGGTTTTTTTGGGTTTTTTAAAACCTATTGGTTTTGTGAAACCTTGTTTCCTGTGAAATAATACCTCTGGAAACACTCTCTCATTTTTTCGAACATTATAATCTACCACAATCTGAAAAAATCATAATCAATCAGGATCAATGAATCATGTTGAGGGGTGAAAAGACCCTGGTTACTTTAGCAATGAATCCAGCAATATTTTTATACGTAACCCTGCTAGCACCATATTCTGTCGAACGTTCATGAAGGAGAATAACTGACAATATCATCAAGAAATCCAAAGTACCGAGCGTCGGGGGCGGTTTGGTGGCGGTAATATTTTTATGTAGACACTCTGCCACTTTCAAATTTCATCAGAGCGTTTTTGAGGGAGAACAATGGGCGATGTCATCGACAAATCCGAGTTACCGAGCGTCAGGGGCAACATTTTCATTGATCCTGCCATCATTATATTCTGACAGAGCGTTCATGAAGGAGGATAAGGCACGATTCCATCAACAGAAAAAAATTACAAGGCGTCTGGGGCGGTATAGTGGCGGCAATATTTTTATAAGTGATCCTGCCACCAACCTATTGAATCAGAGCCTTCATGATGGAGAATAATGAAATATTCCGTCGAGAGAAAAATATACCGAGCGTCTGAGGCGGGTTAGCCTCAGCAATATTTTTATTAGGGTTCCTGCCACCACCATATTTTGTCAAAGCATTCATGATGGAGAATAATGGAAGATTCATCGAGAGCAAAAAATTACCGATCGTCGGGAATGGGTTGGCCTCAGTAATATTTCTATTAACGGTCCTGCCATCACCATATTTTGTGAGAGCGTTCATGCAGGAGGCTAATGCATGATAACATCAACAGAAAAAACATAACCGAGCGTTGAGGGCGGATTAGCCTCAGCAATATTTTCTATTAGAGTTCCTGCCACCACCATCATTCGTCAGATTGTTCATGAAGGAGGCTAATGCACGATTACATCAACACAAAATAATTACCGAGCATCGGGGTCGGGTTGGCATCAGCATTCTTTTTATTGGAGTTCCTGCCACCACCATATTTTGACAGAGCATTCATAATGAAAGAATAATTTAGGATTCCATAGAGAGAAATAAATAACCGAGCCTCGGGGGCGGGTTGGCCTCAGAAATATTTTTATTAGAGGTCCTGCCACCACCATATCCCGTCAGAGCGTTCATGAAAGAGGCTAATGCACGATTACATCAACAGAAAAAAATAACCGAGCCTCTCAAATAATTTATTATTGTCCACATTTTGTTAACTGCTTGATTTAATCTATTTCTGTAGTACAAATCTTTGGATAGTTTATCAGTCTGTTTGTAGATACGACGGTAGTTATTGAAGTAAGACATGGGCAAAATGTTATTGCTGTGGAATTTTCTAATGGTGTGGAAACAACGTAAATTACAGGAAGAATTTTTTAGTCCTCTTGTGATCCAAGGTTTCGATTTATTTTTCTGAAAAGCGTTGAGTGAATCTCCAGCCTCATGTATAGAATTCCAATCCATTTTTTATGCGACGAAACCAAAAAGGAGGAGGATTTTTCACTTGTGAACTTTGGCACACATATGTAGTTGACATTGACAGACCCTCCTACATCCGTCAAAATGATTACATTCTATGAAAGGATGGAATTATATACAAAGTGATTAAATCAACCAACCAGAACATTCGAAATTAATTTATATTGTATAACAATGAATAGTTAAAATAGAAAATTATATTATTTGATAGTTAATAGTTGAAGTAAGCTGGGTAAGTAAGTATTTTGGAAGTATCCAAAAATTGAGTAGGTAGTAATTAGTAGATTTCAGCAACAAAAAATTGAAAAATAAAAATTTTTTAACAAAAAATTAAACCGACGAAAAAATCAACTGAAAAGCAAAAAATAAAATAAACCTTCTTAGTCTAAATGATAATTGAGCTCCTAAACTAATGTAAGTAACTGATTTTGAGTCGGCGCCAAACAAACTAGCAATTGAATTAGGTGAAGCGTAAAATGATGGCAGCGAGATGCACGGCTGCGTTTTGCTTACTTCTTTCAAAGTAATATAATGATCTTCAATAATTGTTTGTTTGGCGCCGACTCAAAATCAGTCACTCACATTAGTTCAGGAGCTCAATTATCATTTAGACTAAGAAGGTTTATTTTATTTTTTGCTTTTCAGTTGATTTTTTCGTCGGTTAATTTTTTGTTAAAAACTTTTTAGTGACAAAGAAATCGGAATTTGGTATAGTTTCTTTTGCTGAAAATTCGCACTTGTATCTTGCCCTTATGTGCGGTTTTTTTATCAAATATATTTGGGATGAAACAGGTAACTGCTCCATGATAAGATAGTCCAGGATTGGTAATAGAGCATACTACATCACTTATGTTCGTGCAGACATATAGTCTGTAATAGTGGATGAGAATATAGAGACACGAGTGGGTTCATCTACATGCATTACTAAATTGAAACAGTCTAGCAGATTCATTATGATTTGGGTATCAGTAGATGCTTTATTCGTAAATATTGAGGTCCCCGGCAAGTGGGGGTAATTGTGATAATAAGAATTCCAGTCGTTCTATAAAGATTTTGAGATCTACTGAGAGAGGTCTATAAATACACAGTATGTAAATATTATACATTTGCGAGTGACTTTTAGAAAATTCAAATTGTTTTTTTCTACAATCAGGTTATCATATTTACAAATATTGACGAAAGGAAAACATTCTAAAAACTGTTTTCTGACCATTATCATAGCTCCTCCATGTATTGAATTCTTTCGACAATATTTTGAAATTATATCTTACTCAGAAATATGAAGAGGTTAGTCATCTTCCAACCAATGATCTGTCAGAGGAACAATATTTGGTAGGTTTTGTTGTTCTAAGAATATAGAGAGTTCGTCTGTTTTATTTCGAATTGATTGAATATCGAGTAATAAAATGTCCTGTCATCACCATATTTGGTCAGAGCATTCACGATGAAGAATAATGAAGGATTCTATCGAAAGAAAAAAAAATTATCGAGCATCGGGGGCGGGTTGGCCTCAGCAATATTTTTATTACAGTTCCTGCCACCACCATATTGGGTCAGAGCCTTCATTATGGAGAATGATTGAGGATTCCATCGAGAGAAAAAACTTTGCGAACGTAGAGGGCGGGTTGGCCTCAGCAATATTTCCATTAAAGTTTCTGTCACCACCATATTTTATCAGAGCGTTCATTAAGGAGGCTACTGCAAGATTACATCAACAGAAAAAATAACTGAGCGTCGGGGACGAGTTGGCCTAAGCAATATTTTTATCAGAGTTCCTGCCATTGCCATATCCTGTCAGAGTATTCATGATGAAAAATAATCGACAGAATATTTCATTATTCTCCATCATGAACGCTCTGATTGAATATTTTGGTGGCAGGATCTCTAATAGAAATATTGCCGCCGCTAGACCACCCTCGATGCTCGGTATTTTTTTTTTATGTTGATTGAATCGTGCATTATTTCCCTTCATGAACGCTCTGTCGAAATATGGTGGTGGCAGGATCTTCAATGAAAATATTTTCACCGCCCCCGTCGCTCCGTAACTCGAATTTGTCGATGACATCGCTCATTGTTCTCCCTCAAGAACGGTCTGACAAAATATGAAGTTGGCAGATTGTTTAATAAAAATATGACCACCGCCAAACCGCCCTCGACTATCAGAAACATATATGCCTCTCCATACACAGAATCAAAAATTGCTACATCTTTTTTACGATTTATTGAAAAGCAATTCAAATATGATCTCTCCTGATTGTCTTATTCTGTACAATTTATTAATTGATTGTTTTTTTTATTAATGGATGAGTATACACTTGTATACATTTCCTCATTGATTTGAATTTTTTCAAATTAAAAACTCACCGAAACATGCCAAGAACTTAATTGTTATATTTTTTTTAAATTTTGTATTGAGAAAAAGAGTGTTAGTTCATTTCGCATGTGAAATCGAGTCTTAGGGCTATCCTTTAGATGTTTTAGACTTCTAATAATTGAAATAGTATAGAAGTTAGTTAACATCATGAAAAACCCATAACCTTAATGGTTTTTTTTAGATAAATAATTCGATAGTGGTTATTTCGCTTGAAAGTGCGTATATATCGTAGATAATATCATTATTTTTTGGAATCTTTGATATAGTTCCACAGATTTGATTAAAACCCCTTCACAATATGGTGGAGAAATCAGATGTATCATTATGATTTTATTTGATTTGGTTGATTTCGAAGCTTACGTCGAAATATCTGAAATAGTCAGTTTTTTATATAAACCATTCCGTCAAAATATAAAAGTATGTATATTGTTTTTTTTTATAGAAATTCGAATTTCCTATGCGTCATATCTTATATAGCGTAGTACCGGATTTTAGCTGTAATACAAGATATACATAAAGGATGGTAAAGATGAACAGAACAGTTCAATTTTATTGTTGCGCGTATTTGGTAATTTCAATATTCTGTTAAGGGATATGTTTTATGATATTGGAAAATGTAACAACAGAATAAAAACTTCTTCAGTTCAATGAAGCAGTGCTTTCGTTTTGCTTATAAATTCGATAATGGAGCAGTAATATATCAAAACCTACCCGGGACACGTATCATAACATACGTGTATATGAGAAAATTCTCGAATCACTAAGATTATGATCAATGATTATCATTCGCAGAAAAATTTGAAAAGCCTAGAAACGTTTCTTGAAGCATGATTCCACCAACAAAAATGATCGAGCAGCTCACCCATGATGCAACAATTTCACTCGGTATCGCCCAATAGTAATAACATGTAATTATCTGGATTATCTGGTGGAATTCTATTACGATCTAACGACTGCACAAATGATCCACTCTTTGCTTTTTGCTTCGTAATTACATGCCATAAATCTGCATATCATCTGTTGGATGTTGTGGGGATCAACTGCCCTATATGCATCAATAATTGAAGAATAAACAATACTCGCACGGATTGCCGCATTGAGCAGGGGCTGAACGCAAATTTTAATACCCTCGAGGAGGCGCTTGCGCTTTTAGTATATTTCTCAAAGACTTCGAGAGAAACCAAACAAAAATATATTGCGGAATTTGGCGAAGTATTCAAGATGTTTCGTTTCTAATTTCCTGTTTTTTCTTTTCATTATATTTTTTTATGATTTACAAAATGATGTATGAGAAAATGATTTGGAATCTTTCTCTTTTCTGTTTTGCATATGGTATTCGCATGAAAATTGAGATATGGCTTTGAAATCTCTAATGTAGCATTCTCCATTGTGTAGTTTTATTTTTCTTAGGAAACTGCCCAAACAGCATTATTATGACGGAAACTGATACTGCAACTTCGACTCGGTGATTACTTTTTAACAAAAAATCAAACCGACGAAATACGGAACTGAAAAGTAAAAAATAAAATAAACCTTCTTAGTCTCAATAACTAAGCTCCTAAACTAATGTAAGTAACTACTTTTGAGTCGGCGCCAAACAAACAAGCAAATGAATTAGGTAAGGCGTAAAATGATGGCATCGAGTTGCGCGGTGACATTCTGATAATTTTTTTGAAGTAATTTAATGATCTTCGTTGATTGTTCGTTTGTCGCCGACTCAAAATTAGTTACTTACATTAGTTTAGGAGCTTAGTTATTGAGACTAAGAAGGTTTATTTTATTTTTTACTTTTCAGTTCCGTATTTCGTCGGTTTAATTTTTTGTTAAAAAGTTTTTATTTTTCAATTTTTAGTGGCTGAAATCTACTAATTACTACCTACCTCTTACCCACCTTACTTCAACTATTACCAGTTAAATAATATGATTATCTATTGATTTGTTGAAAATATAAACAGGATGTTCATAAAATCAGATGTGGAAGTAGTTGTTTTCTGTTAGACATTCACAAAAAATAACTTCATTTTAATCGTGGATTTTTCAATTCACAGAAAAATCTTTCCATCAATATTCAATTGAGAATGTTTCCCTTTTCAACATGATTATCTATTATTACTATTTGTTGTAATATAAATTATTTTTGTTGTTCTGGTTAGTTTATTTCATTACTTTGTATATCATTCCATCCTCTCATAGAATATAATGATTTTGACGGATGTGGAATAATGACAGTAGCGATCTGTCATTGTCAACTACATATGTGTGTGCCAATTTTCACAAGTGGAAAATCAATGATCCCCTATTTTGCCACCCGTAAGGGTGGATAATTTCATTCCAAATCCAAATATGAGGTATACCCTATCTATTTAAAATAAAATCATTCAAATCGAAGAACCCAGTACAAAGTTATGCCTGATAGAATCGGTTAACGGACCAGAATTCAGAGGGTGAGTGATCAATATCCTTCATTTTGCTACCCTTAGGGGTGAATTTAATTTTTTTAATTCAAATGGGACCAACTTCGAAGTACACCCTATCCACTGAAAAGAGAATTATCGGAATCGGACGTCTTAGTAAAAAGTTATGCGTGATCATACATAAAAAAAATGATAAAAAAAATTAAATATACGCGTCGACTAGAGAACCTCCTCCTTTTTGGTTTCGTCGGTTAAAAAACAGCTATAAATCACATGGTCTTGAGAAATAACATGAGAACGATCATGCTGAGGCCTGAACATTTTTCTAGTATCACAATACCAATAACAGTTACAATAATAATAAAGAACGACTGAACAAAATAATGAAAAATTAACAACGAAAATTCACCAGGTAAATGAAATATATGGGTAAATATTCATGTTGAAAAGAAAAATGTTCTCAACTGAAAAGGGAAACATTCTCTATTGAAATTTGAATAGATGATTCCACATCTGATTTTATGAACATCCTGTTCATAATTTCGAACAAATCATTCTCCATTGAATATTGAATACAATAATGAATATATTGAAAATAAAGAGACTATTCACTAGTTCGTGATAAAGATGCTTTGAAGATTAAGATTGAGAACTAGTGCTAGGGTATCGATAATAAGGTGATTTTTCAAATATTATATATTGCTGAAAACGACATGAAATATAATATAGTAAGTATCGGGTGGTCATAAACTAAGCGACTAACTAAAATATGAAGAGGTTATCTTGACGATGGAAGATAGTGACTAAAGTTTATCTTTCAGTCGCAGATGATTCCACATCTGATTTTATGAACATCCTGTTTATATTTTCAACAAATTAATGAAGTATTGATTATATAAAATAATTAGGTGATTATAGATGTAATCAATATTGCTGGAAATGTCCAACATTCACATAATGAGTGGATTCATATAGAGCAACGAAAGTGAAATAGGTTTATGAATTATTTTCTAGTATACTATTACATATGTATAACAGTAAGAGGATATCAAGGCTTCCAAATTAGTAATAAGTGAAGTATAGAGCATAGGTTAGGTTAGCTTAGCTTGAGAGTGATATGAGTATGCTGATAGACTCATTCAATCAGAAAAAAATATCAATCAACTAGGAAAAAACATAGTTCCTCACATTCGCCTGCTACTTTTCCCACCTCCCACCTGATTTTGTAAAATATTTATGTATATACACTTTTTACGCATAACAATATAGTAATGATAAAATTCAGTTTTGTAAATGTATTACGCGACTTATTCCAACTCCATTTAGTAAAACTGCAAAACATCTGATGAAATTCACTAAACTTCAATGGGGAATTCGTTTGGTAAAATTACAATACAAATGTTGTAATTTTATCAAACAAATTCGATTGAAAATGTTTTGTAATTTCAGTATATTGCATCGTAAATTTAGTATACAATTCAGATGACTACAGATTCGAGTACCATGAATAATTTCTGACATCAAATATAAAATTAATTATTATAATTACTTACCAACAATTCTTTTTCTTTTAACTTTCAATAAATGTCCTTTGATTATGACCAATAACTTCTTCCACTTACTTTAGCAATAGTCCTACGAGTATTATCAACTCATCCCTATTTGAATAGGTGATTTTTCATTAACACAAGTTTAAACAATGAGAATTATAAAGATTTGATTATTTAAAAGTTGCTTGCTTTCTGTGGACTGTAGAATAACCGAACGTTTCACTAATTCAAGTAACACTAAACAGTAATTTTAGTAACGGACCTGACCAACAGTTCGGTAAAATTACAATACGTGTAGAGTTACTACATGAAGATTGTAATATTACGACGCATCCAAGTAGGTTTCCTCACATGTCTTGGTATATTACTCGAATTGTATTATATTGTAACGAACCTAGGCCGGACCTGTCGCCTCACGCGTTGCCATCGACAACGATGAGGTCATCCCCGGAGATATTCGAGAACAATCCAGTCGCTCTGCCGCGGAAAACAACGGTCAATATTGGAAACAATTGGAACATGCTGGTCGCCAACTGCCAGAATTCGAATGATCGGGAATTCTGTAACGGAGATAAATATGCAGCCCTCAAGATGGCACTCACAGTCTGAACGAGCCCATACGATCGAGCTATACAGTGGCGTAATATAAATTAAGTTGTAGATTTAAGTGTGAAATAAATTATTAAAACCAAGTTAAGTTTATTTACGTTACAATTGGTGTCGGAAGCGAGATTTTGAAAATAAACAAGTGA
Organism: Gonioctena quinquepunctata; assembly: GCA_018342105.1. NCBI lineage: Eukaryota > Metazoa > Arthropoda > Insecta > Coleoptera > Chrysomelidae > Gonioctena > Gonioctena quinquepunctata. Next base: position 142,013 of record JAFIRS010001115.1, read on the forward strand.
TCTTGGAGTGGATAGTCAGAAAAATAAATTGATAGACCTTTTTGTACGCCCATAATAGACAGTGGCCCGGTTTTCGCGAAGTGGACAATTGTGCGTGGGAATATAAACTGATACACTGTTCGCGTGAAACAGACAATAGACTGGTGGCCCGTGGAAAAGAATTCGCGAAGTGAATTTTTAACAAACTGATAAACTTTTCGTGTGAAACAGACTGATACCTCGTCAAAGACAAAATGTGTTCAAGAAAAGTGCGCCTTGCGGATTTGAAGGTAGCGGAATTGAAACAGGAATTGGAGGAAAGGGAACTGGAAACAACGGGTAAAAAGCAAGTACTCCAGGAAAGACTTGCAGAAGGACTTATACAAGAAGGTGAGGACCCCGAAACATTTTTATTCGAAGTTCCCGGAGGTGATTTGAGTCCGATAATAGAATCCTTGAAATGAGAGCTGCAACAAAATTCTAGAAATCTGGAAGAGAAGCTTGAAGAAAATTCTAGAAATCTGGAAGAGAAGCTTCAAGAAAATTCTATAAATCTGGAAGAGAAGCTTCAAGAAAATTCAAGAAGCCTGGAAGAGAAGCTTCAAGAAAATTCTATAAATCTGGAAGAGAAGCTTCAAGAAAATTCAAGAAGCCTGGAAGATAAGCTTCTAGAAAATTCAAGAAGCCTGGAAGATAAGCTCCTAGAAAACACAGAAGGCTCAAAAAAAGAACTCTGTGGTGTGGCGAATCGTCTGGAAAAAAGAATGGGAACCGTCGAGGCAGAGATGGACAAGATGAAGGAAATAATCAGCGATGAAATCAAAGACGGAATCGAGGCAGAAATGGACAAAATAAAGGAAACGATCAGTAAGCTGGAAAAACAAATTAATAGTGCGTCCTCCACAGAGATGGTTAACGAAAATGCAATGCTGGACTTGAGTTTGAACGTGGATAAAGTTCAAGAGGGTATAAAAGATGTCAAGGTCATTTCAGAAATAGGGAAGCTTTCCATGAAGCCGCCTCAGTTCGACGGAAAAACTCCATGGGCAAATTACCGCCGGCAGTTTGAAGCAGCGGCCAAAGCAAACGGATGGAATGCAGGGGAAAGAGCTGTAGCACTGACACTTGCATTACGTGGAGAAGCGACAAATATTCTACAAACTCTCACCGCCCAAGAACAGGAGGACTATGATCAGCTGATTAAACATCTAGAATTACGATATGGCCACGCCCATTTGGAACACGTATACCACTCCCAACTGAAAAATCGCTGCCAGAAATCGGGCGAATCCTTACAAGAATTCGAAGCTGACATTGCACGCTTGGTTCGTCTCGCATATCCAGCCACACCGGAGAATGTAATGGAGCGATTAGCGGTTCAGGCATTCTTGGATGGACTCCGTGACCAAGAAACCAGACAAGCGTTGACACTAGCTCGTCCAACACATCTCGTAGACGCACTGGCACGCGCTTTGGAATTTGAGGCAGCAAAGCAATCCTGCAAAAACCAAAGTAAAGTTCGAAGTATTGAAGAAGACTCACAGGAGAATGATGACTTGAAGCTGCCATAAGAAAAGTGATGAAGGAAGTTTTGCCTGAGAAAAGACAGATAAGATGCTGAATTGTGGCAAAATTGGACATGTGCGTAGCAAATGTCCAACATTCGAAAACACGACTCCGATGCAGGAAAACCAAAGAAGGTCGACGAGAAGGGCAATCGTCGGCCTGTGTCCAGCAAGCCCCGGTTAACAACGCATATGTCGCTATCCTGAAACGACAGAACAGGGGTTTTCGTAGACGGTCTCATCAATAACGAGCCTTGCACCATGCTGCTATATACAGGTGCGACTAGGACAATTCTCGGACCTTCCTTCGCCAGAACACCGGAACGAATTGAACTGACAACTTGGAAGCTACGCACAGCAACAGGGGAGCCAGCTACTGTATATGGCGAGCTACCGATTGAAATAATTTTGGGCAGCACTAAAGTGAAACATCAGGCACTTGTAGCGGACATCGAAGACGATGCAATCATCGGAATGGACATCATGAATTCCAGAGGGTTGGAATTGGATTTCAAAGACGGCGTCCTACGTGTCAACGGAGAAGAGCTGGTACTTCATGGGAGAAGTGAAGAGTTGATCCGTGTGCTGTTGGCTGAAGATGTAAGCGTACCTGAGAGGGCTGAAACCATCCTGGAGGGTCGCCTGGACGGGAGTGCGAGCAGTGGACACGTGAAGATGTTCGAGCCCAAACTTCATGATGAGAAAATTGACGGGGATTGCCCTAGGGGAAAACCCTGTTACGTGCTGAAAAATTTGTACCGGTAAGGGTCATGAATGTCAATTACTTTCCAGTGACCTTAAAGAAAGGAACAATTTTAGGGCACTGCTCGTCAGCTTCATCTGTGATCCGGGGCGTACGAGGTACGATTAGCCAACCCAACAACTTGCCCACAGAACTAGAAAATTAGTTGCCATCTCTTCCAAAGACATAAAACCAGCTCAACAGCCCAAACTAAGAGATTTAGTCAAAAGTACCAAGACGTCTTCGATACCGGACAAGGAAAGGGGTCGAACTAATGTGGTCCAGCACAAGATTGATACTGGGGTGCCCGACCGATCCGGCAATCAGCAAGAAGACTTCCTCTTGCCAAGAAGGAAGAGGCTGACAAAATAGTCAGCGATATGGGAAAAGAAGGAGTTATCGAACCATCTGACAGTCCCTGGTCCTCTCCAGTCGTACTGGTGAAGAAAAAGGATGGATCGACACGCTTTTGTGTAGACTATCGCCAACTTAATAATGTCACGAAGATGGACAGTTACCCTCTCCCGAGAATAGATGACACCCTAGACACGTTGGCTGGTTCCACGATTTTCTCGACCCTTGATCTGAAGAGTGGATATTGGCAAGTAGAACTGGCTCAGGAAGATCGAGAAAAGACTGCTTTTACCATCGGCTCAGGATTGTGGCAGTTCACCGTTATGCCATTCGGGCTCTGTAATGCTCCCGCCACATTCGAAAGATTGATGGAGACAGTGCTGAAGGGACTCTCATGGAACACGTGTCTAGTGTATCTCGACGACATAATTGTGGTCGGCAGATCGTTCGAGGACCACGTGAAAAACTTGGAGGAAGTATTCCTGCGACTGAGGAACTCCGGATTGAAGCTGAGCCCTAAGAAATGCCATCTGTTCCAAAAAGAAGTACGATACCTCGGCCACGTTGTCTCTGGGGAAGGAGTAGCAGTAGATGACCAGAAGATCAAAGCTGTTAAGGATTGGCCCATCCCAAAAGACATTCACCAACTTCGAAGTTTTCTTGGTTTATGCATATACTATCGCCGATATGTGCTGGGATTCGCCAACATCGCTAAACCACTGACCAGGCTCACGGAGGGTCAAACAAAGTTCCAGTGGTCCGAAGAATGTCAAGACTCATTCAGGAAGCTGAAAGGAGCTTCGATCAACGCACCTGTACTGAGCTATCCCCTACCCAAAGGGAAATTCATTTTGGATACGGACGCCAGCAACGTGGGACTTGGAGCTGTCCTATCTCAGATCCAGGAGGGACAGGAGAAGGTCATTGGTTATTTCAGCAAGACGCTTAGCAAACCAGAGCGCAATTACTGTGTCACCAGGCGAGAGCTGTTAGCTGTTGTAAAGGGAGTGGAGCACTTCTACAAGTACGTGTATGGAAGAAGATTCCTGTTGAGAACTGACCATGCAGCTCTCAAATGGCTCTTACAGTTCAAAAATCCTGAGGGTCAAGTAGCACGTTGGATCGAGAGACTCCAAGAATTTGATTTCGAGATCGAACGTCGAGCCGGAACTAGCCATAAGAATGCAGATGCCTTGTCGCGAAGACCATGTCCAGATGATTGCTCACATTGCCGACGAGCAGAAGAGAAAGAAGCAACACTTTGTAGAACCGCGGCAATGGATGACAACTGGAATGACAGCAAGATCCGGAAAGACCAAGAGAAAGACCCCGACCTTGGCTTAGTCGTCAGCTGGAAGAAGGGCAATCGAAGACCATCATGGCAGGAAGTCTCAGGATACTCGCCGGCTGTTAAGTCCTATTGGGCACAATGGAACTCTCTTATTCTGGACAATGGGATCCTGAAACGTGTGTTGGAGGCCGAGATTGGTGGGGAAGACAGACGCCAAATAATTGTTCCCAGGAACAGAAGAGAGGAAGTGCTGCGGGAAATCCATGATGGAGTCGCTGGAGGACATCTGGGAGTGACGAAGACCCTGCAGAAAGTGAGGCAACGGTTTTACTGGGCCAATTGTCAAGCTGACGTCCAGGACTGGTGCAGAAAGTGCGCTATATGCGCTGCTAGCAATGGACCTCGAATACGACCCAAGGCCCCGATGCGTCAGTACAACGTAGGCAGCCCGTTCGAGAGAATCGCCATTGACATCGCCGGCCCGTTTCCCGTATCCGACCACGGGAATAAATACATCCTTGTGGCAATGGACTACTTCAATGAGTGGGCGGAAGCCTATGCCCTGCCCAACCAGGAAGCCATCACCGTCGCCGACGTCTTGGTGAAAGAGTGGATATGTCGATTCGGTATTCCAATGGAGCTGCACTCGGATCAAGGCAGAAATTTCGAATCCAACCTTTTCCAAGAAATATGTCTACTGCTGAACATCGGCAAGACAAGAACCACGGCCCTACATCCGCAGTCCGATGGAATGGTGGAACGGATGAACAGGACGATCAACCGCCACTTGTCCAAGAGACTGGGACCAGTATCTTCATTTGTTCCTGATGGCCTATCGATCCGCAGTACACGAGTCAACCGGTTAAACTCCTGCTAGTATTATAATGGGCCGAGAACTGCGACTGCCTTGTGACCTGAAGTTTGAGATACCGCCAGGACAAGACACTGCGGGAGAGGACTACGTCAGCAAACTTCGGCAGAGAATGGACGACATCCACGAACGAGTCCGGTTGAACATCCAGAGTGCCAGCGATAAAATGAAGAAGACCTATGACATCAAGGCCGACGCTGGAGGATTTAAGGTTGATGACCTGGTTTGGCTGTACAACCCCAAACGTCGTCGTGGACTATCACCAAAGTTGCGGAACTCCTGGGAAGGCCCGTATAAAATCGTGAAAAGGATAAACGACCTTGTGTACCGAATCCATAAGCCACCCCGAGGGAAACCAAGGGTCGTCCATTTCAACAGGTTGGCCCCTTACGCTGGAAACCATGACCAAGTTCGCACCCTCAAGCCACCGGAGGATGATATGACGTTCGAGAAGTTTATGTCCTTGTATTCAAACGGGCAGAAAGTTCTACATGGGGTTACTAGAGAGGAGTCACGAGACCATTTCGAGGTGCCTGCTGACTACGCACTAGCGCACTGTGTGGCAGAAGATCTTCGAATGTCCAGGGGCATCGCCGTAGTGTTCTCCAAGAAATTTGGTCAACTCCAAACACTGCGGGAGCAGAATCCAGAAGTTGGTGGGGTGCTTCAGTTGAAGAAAGGCCAGAGAAACATCTACTACCTAGTTACCAAGAGGCATTCCCAAGATAAACCGTCCTATGAAGATGTCTGGAAGAGTCTCACCAAACTAAGAGATACTATGGTGGACCAGAATCTGGTAGATCTAGCAATTCCAAAATTGTCCTGTGGTATTGATGGGTTGGACTGAAGAGTCATAAGAAGTATGCTGGAGGCGATATTCAGATCCAGCGGCGTCAAGATTTTGGTTTGCTGTAACCCTCTTCCACGACCGATCATGAAGACCGTGGAGTGTTACTTCCATCGAACTTCACGGTGCAGATATGGGGAGTCATGCAGATATCGTCACACTCCAAGGATGAAATTTCGGGACGAAATGTCTTTAAGAAGGGGGCAATGTAACGAACCTAGGCCGGACCTGTCGCCTCACGCGTTGCCATCGACAACGATGAGGTCATCCCCGGAGATATTCGAGAACAATCCAGTCGCTCTGCCGCGGAAAACAACGGTCAATATTGGAAACAATTGGAACATGCTGGTCGCCAACTGCCAGAATTCGAAAGATCGGGAATTCTGTAACGGAGATAAATATGCAGCCCTCGAGATGGCACTCACAGTCTGAACGAGCCCATACGATCGAGCTATACAGTGGCGTAATATAAATTAAGTTGTAGATTTAAGTGTGAAATAAATTATTAAAACCAAGTTAAGTTTATTTACGTTACAATATTTTGTACTAGCTGACCCGACAGACGTTGTCCTGTCCAAATTGCTATGTTCCCTAAAATGTTTTTCCCGAAAACTCTCGTCCGCGTAGAATGTCTTTTTTTCTATGTTTTCCTTTATGTTGTTCCATCTAGATTATGCTTTAGACTCCTTCCGCTTCCTGTTGTCCCCTTATCTCATTTTCCCGTTATCCCATTTTCCGTTACCCCTCTTTTCCCGTTTATCCCCGTTATCCCCTTTTGTCATCCCGTTATCCCGTTTTCTCGTTATCCCGTTATTCCCGTTATCCCGTTATCCCGTTATCCCGTTCTTACTCAATCCAGTCAACAGATACCGCCATCTGTTAGAATCGTTTGGAGCTAACAGATAATTAATAAACAAATAATTTGCAATAAAATAATATTGCGGCTATAAATTGAGATGTGAGCTATCCTATCTTCCAAGTTAGATCAAACTGTTAGATCAAATCGGTTAAGTAGTTTAGGAGTCCTTCGCGGACAAACAACGTGACGCGTAATTTATATATATTAAGATTGGCAACACCCTGATCTGTAATTCAACTCATATGTTGTATTGTAAAACAACTGCAATTTTACAAAAAAAAAAACACCAGGGTATAGACATTTGGAACTTTCACATAAAGAAAACGGTAGGAACCCTGAGGAGTATCCTTTATAAGTTCTTATATTTCAAAAATATATTGAATACCTGTCAAACGAAAAATCTTTATCATGCTCAACTCTTTTTTTACGCTGTCACAAACCACCTGAATCATAAAACTTGTCAGTAGCTTTTATAACATTTTCTAAGTAGCAGCACTTTTTTTGTTTTCAGGGGGTTGTAAACATGCGATAGCTTTTTTAATGTGGTTATATAGCTGGAACAAAGAACCTGCTGTTACCGAAGTACTGTGCTATAGGAAAAATCCGTTTTATCCCCAGTAGGAACAACAAAAAAATTCATAAAAGTCCTAACTGAATTCGATAATTCTGCTGTTGTTTCTGCGCTTTACACAATCGCTGCGAAAAAATACTTTTAACGCGAATGTTAAGTGACAGCTTAGGAAGAACAAATTAACGTGCAGTTTACTCGATATTATTATAATATCAAAGAGCGTGAAATCATGCGTTTGTCTATTGATCAAATCGTGATAGAGTTAAAAAAATCGAATCAAACTTCCACTGATGAATTTATTATTTTCGCGAGCACTGTTTTGACACAAAAATTGTGAGAATTAGCAGAACTTTCGGGTAGGTCTCAGAACGACTGTTCATTGAGGCATCCTTATGGAGCTGCAGATGTACAGTATCCTCTGCAGCTTTTATGTGTGGGCTTTCCGTCGAGCAGGCTCCAACTCGGTGATAAAGACTTAGACGCTCCTTTCCCTGTGATCTCGTGGTCTTTCAACATGCAGAGAAGGGGGATCCAAGCTCCTGATGACTTTAAAGGCTCCATCCAGTACCATCCTCAGAAGTCCACGGCCTCCCTGGTGTCGGGGGAGGTACAACCGTGGAAGGGACGATTTCGAATGCAAACTACGATGTAGGTTTATCATTTTGCGAGTCTTCACGTTAGTTTCACGCAGCTCTTCCAGTGTCCACTTCACTACCTTAAAGGAGTACATTAGTATCGGAACGGCAATATGTTGGTGGCAGAAACTTTTTTACGAATAAATTAAAAAAACACATCGATCTTAAATAACTACAAAACAGCTTGCGGGATACTTGCTGGGATTTCGTATATTCCGTAAATGACCCTAACGTTAGGACAGATGTATGCATCGATATTCTCACTGGTGCTATAAACGAGTCTAGCCCTGTAAGAAGAGCCAGAAGAAAAGATACTGAGATTGCACCATGGATAACAAATGCTCTTGTTAAATCCGCAGACACAAAAAATAGAATGTTTAGAAACTTATGGAATGATCCCGATAAACTAGAACTAAGAACCTGTTATAAAAAACATAAGAATCAACTTAGCAATCAAATCAACAGAGCTAAATTTGACTTCTATAAAAAAAAATTACAAATTCTTCAGATACAACAACATTATGGAAAAAAGTGGAAGAAATATGCAGTACCCAGAGAAACAGACGTAATATTAAAGAAATAAAAAATAACTCAGGTGAATCGATAACTAACATAAAGAAAAAATCTGATAAGTTTAACAATGTATTTACTTAAATAGGAAAAAAAATGGCGAACAATATAAAAAAAAACAATTATTCCCCGTAGAAAACCATTTCCCCGAAAAAAAAAATGCTGACGCGGTGGAAATTTAAAATGTTTGAACGTTCGAAAATGTGTATGTATGTGTGTGGGTGTCTTCGTGAGTGTAAGTCTATACAGAGTGGTCCAACGAAAAGTATGCACCTAGCTTTTCTCCTTTGTTTAGAATTGAAAGCAAAAATGCTCGGACACGTGGAGTTTGCTTTTGAGGGGGACACATTTTAGACATATTATTCAACCTGTACCTTTAACGCCCTAAAATTCTAAATGGAAAGTGGGGTCGAGTGATATATCATTTGAAAGGGCACAAAATTATCTTTCTAATGATACCCTATTTATTGAAATTTATTCGAACAGTTAATGCGAAAACGGCTTTAAGAACAGTTACCCGATAATTTTGGTATTAATGAAAAATACAAATAAGTTTTGGTTATTAAGAATCAAAACATTTACAATTAGTAGTACTTACGTTTCAATGTTTGTTTCTTGTAACAGTGCTTTGTAAAAAAAGTAAACAAGCTGTTAAATTGATTTATTAAAACGTTACTTCAACAAGTGTTGAAAATGTGACCCACTTGCTTCCATACAATAATACAGATTTTGTTCAAATCTATTTCTAACATTTTGTAGCATATCAGGTGTTATGCTTCTGCATTGTGCTGTAATCCGTTGGCGAAGATCTTCTATGGACTCGGGCTTCGTAGCAAAACATTTATTTTTCAAGTGTCCCCATAGAAAAAAGTCCAAAGGCGATAAATCAGGTGACCTGGCAGGCCATTCAATTGGGCCTCTCCTTCCAATCCACTGTCCGGGGAACCGGTTATCTAAAAATTCTCTTACAGGAGCAGCATAGTGCGGAGGTGCTCCATCTTGCTGGAAATGAAGCCGATCGGCATCATGATTTTGGTCATCTTCTATTATCTGTGTTATAAAAGGATCAATTGCATCGTCAAGCATGTTTAGGTAGACTTCACCAGTTAAATTTCCAGGAATGAAAAGTGGTCCTATGATATGACTTCCTAATATGCCACACCAGACGTTTATTTTTTGAGGGTATTGGGTATGAACCTCACGGAAAAAATGTGGGTTACTGTCATCCCAGTAACGGCAATTATGCCTATTCACAGCTCCATTCAAATAAAATGTACACTCATCGGTAAAACAAATGTTAAACAATAAGTGCGGATCTTCAATTAAACGCTGGCTCATTTGTTCACAAAATTGCAGCCTTCAACCAGGATCATCCTCATTTAGTTCCTGTACTAATTTAATTTTGTACGGATGAAATTTGTACGCTTTTAAAATCCGTATTATGGATGAACGGGAGACTCCTGAGGCTTCAGCTAGTTGACGGGTACTTTGAGTATGATCCAATTGAACATGCCCCAAAACAGCGACTTCCACAGCTTCATTTCTGATGGGGTTCTGCGGCTGGTGTTTCACATTACAAACAGAGCCGGTATCGACAAACTTTCTAACTAACTTGGCAACATACGAATCATAAACATTTTTATCGGGATGACTGTCCTTAAACAAGCGAGCAGTTAGTCTAGCACAACTATTATTTTGAAAATAAAGTTTAACAATTTCAACTCGTTCTGGAATGGAATAAACCATTTTGTACAGTGAAATTAAAATAACTTCAAAAGCGACCAGACTGAATCAATGAAGGGACTAAAATAAAAGTTTGCCTAAATTCTTTTCCTACAGTTATTTGCAGTTTTTTTCGACAAAAAAACGCAAACGATAAATGGGGATTTTTTGTGATGAAAAAAAAATTACATTGAAATGTTGCTTTCGGTAAAATGAAGTAATTTAGAAATATTGTAGTTATTCTGATTCCTAATAACCAAAACTTATTTGTATGTTTCATTAATATCTAAATTATCGGGTAAATGTTCTTAAAGCCGTTTTCGCATTAACTGTTCGAATAAATTTCAATAAATAGGGTATCATTAGAAAGATAATTTTGTGCCCGTTCAAATGATATATCACTCGACCCCACTTTCCATTTAAAATTTTAGGGTTGTGACGCCCCCTCGCTAGGGCGTTAAAGGCACAGGTTGAAAAATATGTCTAAAATGTGTCCCCCTCAAAAGCAAACTCCATGTGTCCGAGCATTTTTCCTTTCAATTCTAAACAAAGGAGAAAAGCTAGGTGCATACTTTTCGTTGGACCACTCTGTATGTTAGTCTACATACGTGCTATAAACCTCATAACTAAACTGACTATTGTTCCAAAGAATTGATTCAGAATCCCAATTTTAATATAGTATTTTCCATATTCTCACAAATTTGATTGTCTAGTATTAAGTTTATATATTATCAATTGTTGTTAAATGAATATATATTATTATTACTATAGTTAACTCATACTGTTCGGAGTTTTTAACATATTTGTTTTTACTCTACTCAATAGACTGTGTTTAATTTTTACTGTGATCAGGTCTTATTGGAATTTTGGATACATTGCATCGTCGATCCAATTTCCTGTTCAATAATTCTATTGTATTGTCTGCGAAACAAGTGCAACATCACTTATCGCAAATCTACACGTCTATTTTTGTAAACTCTTTTCTTTTTGAATAAAGTAATATTATTATTATTATTAAGTGTTCCATTTATTCATTTTAATAATTGATTTCAACTTCATATTTGATAAAATTTGATTATACCACTATATGAACAGATATTAAAACTACCACAATTGATGAAGGAAATAAACTTTTTCTTTATTCACTTATATTTTATTTTTCCAATTAGGGTCTTCGTAACTCCTCCCTCACAACCGATACTAGGTTTATCAAGAAGTGAGTTCTGAAAACTAGTCTTTTGTGAACTATTCGATCTCAGGATAGTAGCAACAAACAAGGTTTGTGTTGCAGATGAGTAAAGATTCAATATTTTAAAGATATCTTTCTACACCCGTACTATAATAATACACTCATATCCCCATAATCCGTTTCATAATGAGATCCATTATGATACAGATTTCTTTTTATTGGTGCCCCTTTTTACCCATTTAAAGCACGCCTCAGCGTGTTTAAATCGAACTTTAAAAAACGCGCGTTTTTTAAAGGTAACCATGACAACATCAACAAATCGAGAAACGTGAATTCTAAATGAACAAATTTTTGATTATTGATCTGACAGGAGTACCTTGTAACGTCAAATAAAATATTACTCACAATTCGTTCATTTATATGTGCTCCTCCATCCATTTGATGAACTTTTCATATTCTTTTTTATATATATCACTGGATTTTCGCGGTATTAACCGCGATTCTGCATCACTATTCAAAAAATCGATATTAGAATCATTCATTTTTGAGCTCTGGTGACAACAAATATTGATCTTTGGCAACAAATTGCAAATGAATGTTTTTCTCATTTCCATGACAACGAAAGGTATCACATCACGTCACATCACGAATTCAACCTTCTTGCATTATTAGTTCTTATTTCTATTTTTCGTAGTAATAATACCAGTATATATGATTTCAAAGTGCACCAATAAAAAAAAATAACGTAAAGTATTCGTGGATAACTGGTCTTAAAAACACTTGCTCTATTTCGAGCACCCCGGCTGCGCCGTCGTGCTCGAAAAATCGCGCGTGTTTTAAAGCCCTTTTTATCCACTTATACTTTAATATACTATTTCATAACGATACAGATTTTTAATCAATAGAAAGACATAATTTTTCAATCAAGCATGCTGTGCATTTGACCTTTGTCCTAGATTCCTATCTAATTGTTTCATTTGTCAAAATCAGTAGGTATTAAATTTTCGTAGAATATAGCTAAACTTTGATAATAATATTATCAAAATGTCTGATATCAGCGATATAGAAGAATTACCATCGACTCCTCCACACATATCGGAGAAAGCAGAAAATGCAGTACAAAATATTTTACCCTAAAAATTAAGAAAGTGCTCGAAAAACTATATCAACGGTTAATGGACTGGAGAAATACAAATAATATTTTGACATTCTCCGAAAATGTTTTGATTGCTTATTTTCAAGAATTGATGGAAACTATGAGATCATCTAGTACATGGACACATCATTCAATAATAAAATCGTTGGTAAATATCAACCATAATATAGACATTTCTAAATATAAGAAGCTACAAGCTTTATTAAAGCGAAAGTCCGAAGGATATGTTGGAAAAACTCAAAAATATTTTCACCTGAACAAATAAAAACCTTTATCGACGAAGCACCCGATGAAAAGTTTTCATTTATAAAAGTAAGTATCTACCTAACATTGCATTTTTTTAAATTTTGTCATGATTACATTTTCCATTCGACTCATGCATGATATATTTCATTAATGTCGAGAAAACTTGATAAGTTAACACGTGGCGAAGCGGGCTGAGGCGCTAGATTTGACCTATAGACAACAGTATGAGACGCGGGTTATCCTGATTTTTATTTCATTTTTTTTTTCTTTATTTCAAATTGTTGTATTTTTTAATTTATCTTTTTGTTTTAGGTAGCAATGATTTTTGGAATAATGGGAGCATGTCGAAGGTATGAACTGCATGACCTAAAATGTGAAAATGTCAAAGATATGAATGGAATCTTGATTGTTAATGTGGTAGAAACTAAAACAAAAGTACAACGAACATTTACAATTAGCGGCAAATACTACGAAATTAGTAAAAAATATATGAATCTACGGCCAAAAATTTGCCTCACCCCTTCTTTTTTCGTTAATTATTTTAATGGAAATTACACAATTCAAAACATTGGTGTTAATAGATTTGGTAATTTAGGGAAGCAAATAGCAACATATTTAAATCTGCCTGGTCCGAATTTATATACAGGGCATTGTTTTCGAAGGACATCTGTAACCGTATTAGTTGATGGCGGTGGGGATATTACTGCATTAAAACGTCATGGTGGCTGGAAATCCAATTCAGTGGCGGAAGGCTACATTGAAAATTCGGTTCAGAATAAAATCAGCATTTCCAATACAATATTGAATTCTATTGAGACTAGCAATAATGAAGTAAATGTAAATATCCCGTTCACTTCCTGATCACTGGGACCTGGAATAAACTTTTCAAACTGCACAATAAATAATCTCCATATTTTTAAGAAATCATATTAATTACAATGATTAAGTTCAATATAAACATAAATAGGATGTTTATAGTTTTCCTATGTACATGGTAATACCCGAGGTAATCCTTTAATTACAATTTTGTAGAATTTTTTATAGAAATACGAGTAATTACTGTTATTGTGTTCAATACAAATATAAATATAATATTTATAGTTCTTCATTATTAATCGGGTGTAGAAAAAATAGCGTATGCAACTCTCATGTAATGGTTATTAATACACTCGCATAAACCATACGAAACGAGCCGAAGTTAATGCTCGTGTATTAATAACCATCATTACATGATCGTTGCATAATATACTATTTATCCAGGAAAAAATCTGATTCGATGACTTTTTTGTATATACTCGTACCATGTCAAATGCTATCCCTACTGCGACGTCCCTGTTCGTTTCAGCACCTTCTACTGGTCGAGGGCTCCACGTCTAGCCGATGGCGGGCGATTCTGACCATCATCAGCGGGAAGCGTTATGGGACCACCCATCCGAACACACTCGCGGCCCGCAATTACGTTGCGGGGGGGCTCGCAGTATTCGCTTCGTTCGCCACCGCCGTCTCGAATCGGTCTGTGTTTCTTGGTGTACAGGGTTTGACCATACTGATGACAACTCATTTACCTATCCAGATATGGATACTAGTATAGTCAAATATCCCAATAATCTTAACAGTCCCAATCAACGATTTTCTCAACGGATGGATTATCGTTTGTTTGTTAATTCTCGTCTCTTCTGGTATTTGGGATTTAATTTTCGAGGTCGGTTGACCAGTTCCAAAGTTTTGAAAGGAATCGAAAATTATAAAGTAGAACCAGAAATCTAAGAAGTTCGTAAATCAATATTAGCCGACGACCCTCATTATTACCTATTGTTCGAAATATAGATAAGCAATAAAAGTGTGTGTCCCTTCAAAGATTCCCAGGTCCGGATTGAAATATCTCATGATCTCATTTGTTGACAGTTTTGTATTTGAATTAATTTGAAAATAAAAAATCTCGTAAAGTTGATTTAGAACCCTTGGTATGGATATGTTTAAATGTGTGTAAATAATAAAATTTACTTACCCGGCCACCAGACTTTCAGTACTGATGGGCTATTAACGAGATTATAGCGATAAAAACAACAAGAAATAAAAAGGGGAAAGTTAAACAACATTTAGTCATTACCTACCTAATATTCCGTTGTGTCAGTTGTGTCTATTTTAAAGTGTCTATTCGATTTTTGTGTCGTGAAAGATGTGGCGTCCATGGGCTCATCCTGAAGCTAGTACCACTAGTCGACAAATGTTACACCCTCATGAGAAACAAATTATATCAAATGTTTATACTTCCCTTCTGGAACGTGGAATGTCCAAGGATCAAGTTGTGCAAGAAAGTGCTTCTTTAACAAAAACATGGTATTCCACAGTGTTTAAAATATTAAGTAACCCTATTTTAAAAAGAAAGAAATGAAGATTTGACTATTTATTGGCAATAAACGAATTTAGAGAATATGGTAGAACAGTAGTGTATTTGGATGAAACTTGGTTCGATACACACGATATTCCAAACAAGAGTTGGGTAGACTCATCTGACTTGTGCCAAACTAATGCGCCGTCTACCACAGTCGAAGACTAGATAAAGCACCATGTTCAAATGACACCAAAGTCACTATACAAGAATATATGTTAAATAATGATATATACTATGAGGAAAAGTACACAAAAAACAGTTACTAGTTTTACGCAGTTATTCGATGAAAAAGAAATATTTTTGGCTGAAAGCTTGGGACATACGGTGCTCAGACTTCCTCTTCATTTTTAACCCAATTGAACATATATGGCATCAGCTTGAGTCAGCAGTTCGAAGAAATAATACTTCTCCAACCTTAAGTTCAACTGTGTTAGCTCTTATTCAAACAGAAACTGCAAACATTCCTGATAGCAGCTGGGCCAAGTGTGTTTCCCATATTTAAAAGATGGAAAAGTCATATATGGATATAGAAAAAAATCCCAAAGAAAAGTTTATTATCAATTTGGATGAAGACAGTGAAACTGATCTTCGTGAGTAATTTTGTTTATAAATACCCTTTATCGAGAAACTGAACTTTTTATAAAGTGTAAAGTTTGACATTCAACATTAATTAGGTATATCATATATCATTATATAATATAATATAATTATATATATATATATATATATATATATATAATTATCATATATTATATATAAATGAACAATTCTCAATTATATATTCAAGATATTTTTCTTAATAATTTAACCCAACCTATAAAACAAAATTTAATGGCTAGGGCAGGATCCACCGCCTGCTGATAACTCAAGTGGTTGGTGATTTACGACCTTCTTAGATTTCTGGTTATTTTGAACCTCGAGTGGAGGAGTCAGTATATATCTGCATTTACCAAGAAAAAAAAACATTGGTGGTGTACCCGATGAATTTCAAGAACCTGATTCAACAATAACCATTTTTACAAGCTTTTATTTTGTTTCACTTGTTGGTTCGTTCGCGTACGTTCGTTTGTTAGTTTGGGTCAAATCTTGCAAGTGAATTTTGACCGACTTCTAATCGTCCGATTCATTTGAAATTTGGCAGGTGTTCATAATTCTGGTAACAATGCATTATGGATTTTTTGTTAGAGAAAAAAAAAATAAAAATGTCGGCTTCAAGATGGCGGACGAGATTTGTAATTATGGTCCGATTTGATTCAAAATTGGTATGTGGGGGTATTCGGGGTCAGATATTATGATTTTCATGACAAAATCCATAAATACAAGATGGCGGACGAGTTTTTTAATTATAGTACGATTCGATTCAAAATTGGAATATTGGGGTTTTCGGGGTCGAAGATTATGAATTTTATGTCAAAATTGAGGTCCGATTCGATTCAAATTGGTATGCGGCGGTTTTCGCGGTCGGAGATTTTGATTTTGTTTTTAAATTTATAAATTCGAGATGCCGACCCCAAGGTGGAGGACGAGTTTTATGGTCATATTTTATCCGAAATTGGTATGTGGGGGTTTTCAGGTTCGGAGATTATTATTTTTTTTTTTTATTGGTGCCCTTTTTTACCCATTTAAAGCACGCCTCAGCGTGTTTAAATCGAACTTTAAAAAACGCGCGTTTTTTTAAGTTACCATGACAACATCAACAAATCGAGAAACGTGAAGTCTAAATGACAAATTTTTTATTATTGATCTGACAGGAGTACCTTGTAACGTCAAATAAAATATAACTGACAATTCGTTAATTTATATGTGCTCCTCCATCCATTTGATGAACTTTTCATATTCTTTTTTATATATATCAGTGGATTTTCACGGTATTGACCGCGATTCTGCCTCACTATTCAAAAAATCGATATTAGAATAATTCATTTTTGAGCTCTGGTGACAAAAAATATTGATCTTTCATAACAAATTGCAAATGAATATCTGTTTTTCTCATTTCCATGACAACGAAAGGTATACTGATGTCACATCACGAATTCAACCTTCTTGCATTATTAGTTCTTATTTCTATTTTTTGTAGTAATAATACCAGTATATATGATTTCAAAGTGCACCAATAAAAAAAAATAACGTAAAGTATTCGTGGATAACTGGTCTTAAAAACACTTGCTCTATTTCGAGCACTCCGG
Organism: Gonioctena quinquepunctata; assembly: GCA_018342105.1. NCBI lineage: Eukaryota > Metazoa > Arthropoda > Insecta > Coleoptera > Chrysomelidae > Gonioctena > Gonioctena quinquepunctata. Next base: position 159,191 of record JAFIRS010001115.1, read on the forward strand.
CTGCGCCGTCGTGCTCGAAAAATCGCGCGTGTTTTAAAGCCCTTTTTATCCACTTATACTTCAATATACTATTTTGTCCAAATCTATAATTTGAGATAGGGACTTCAGGATGGCGTACAAGTTTTGTGATTATGGTCAGATTCTATTCAGAATTGGTGTGTGGAAGTTTTTGTGGTCGGAGATCATGATATCTTTCAGCTCAAAACTTACACTACTAGAAATGAACAGATTGAGGCAAAGTAACTAAAAAGCAAAAATTAAAATAACCAATCAAAAACCTTTTTAAAGACAAGCTTTCATTTGAGCCGTGTACTTAAACGTATAAAATAAGTTTAAGTCATCGCTGACAATGATTTAATTATTTTTTGTTGCATTATTTGGTTTCAAAAAGCTTATCGCGCGAATTGTAATAAAATTAATACTTCGACAAGTTGTTACTTACCAACCAATCATTGTCCAATGAAATTAATTGGTACCTACTTTTATGAACCTTCGCACGACAAAGTTTTTTTTACAGGTGAAAAAGTATTTTTTTAGAACTGTAAAAGAGTATAGTCATAATACGATGAGTTTCTGAATATGAATTTCTATATTGAAAGAAAATAATTCAGTTAACGCAGTTACCGAAGCACATTTAGCTCTTCCACACTTTAGAGTATTTTACCCGATTGATTGTAATTTTACAGATAGCTTCTCTTCCACGAAAACCTCCAATAAATATCAACTTTTATTTTCAATAATAATGTTATGTATGAAGCTTCAAATGATTCCATTTTCCATTTTGTTATTATGTAGAAATTACGTGCATCTCTTTCATCTGTGAAAAATCCCGAACAATTTTCAGTGCTCAAGATTTCTTCAATTTTCAAATACCTACCATTTTAGTTTTCACACACTAAATAATGCACAACTATCTACGTTTATAAAAATATTGTTATCAGGTTTTCTATAGAAAATACGATTTATCTAATTCATTTCTTATTCAAAGATTTTGAGCTCCTGGAATCATTCAATATTTCAATGAATAAACTCGTGCATCCCTTCATAATTGTGTGCATCGGTATACATTCACCTACAATAAAGAATCGATATTTTCATTATATAATTTAATCTGCTTTATCAGAATTTCGCAAAAGCTATGCACTCAAGTGTGACATAAAGATTTAAAAAAAAAATATATAAAAAATGTCGAAAAACTTAGTTCCATTAAAATTAGTATTTCAACTTTCAACGTGGACACATGGTTTTTGAGTCAGGTAGGAATTTGTATAACTTTCGAGTTAATCCCAGAAGGAATTGTTATTTTTTCAGCATTTGTTTATAATTTGCCATTATTTTTTAATAATATTCACATTGTTTTGTAACACAAAACAGATACCACACGTGCTCCATTTGTTATAACGTAAAATTTAATTCATAGAAACTCGATTTGATTTTCTTACTCCTATGTAATGAGTAAGGAGATGCAAAATGTGTCATGCGCAGAAATTAAAATTTGTCAAAAAGGATTTTGCAATTATATTTACACGAATTCGCCTTTGATACATATATACACTCGTGGGCCCATCACACTACTTGATACCCCTCGGATATATTGTAATTCAAAGAAATGACTGCTTGAGCAAATCTTGGTCTTCATGTAAAGAACCTAGGAGAACTATAGGATATGACCTAGAGTAACTTGTGCAACAATTTATTCATTATCCATAGTGTTAAAAAAAATTGTTTCTGTCATGGCAAGTAGTTTTAAACGGAATGGTGGCAAAAGTGGCTTACTCGAATTGAATAGTCAATGAATGTTTAGTCAGATGAATATGTTAGTTTCTGAATAATATTCCATAAGAGACCCGGAACATCCTGAATGAACATATTGTTCAGCTCCGCACCCCTTATACATGTACATATCACTACAATTGTATAGCGTCTATCATTATTGTATAATACGTATCCAGTGGAAAGCGTGAATAATCACAACCCACTTTATAACCGACAAAACCAAAATGGAGGAGGTTTTCTAGTCGACGCCTATTTTTTTTTTATTTTTTTTTATGTATGATCACGCATAACTTTTCACAGAGCAGTTCGATCCCGATGATTCTTCTTTCATTGGACAGGGTGTACTTTGAAGTTGGTCCCATTTGAATTTGAACGGAGAAATCCATCCCTAAGGGTAGCAAAATGGAGGATATTTATCGTCCACCCTCTGCATTTTGGTCTGTTAACCGATTCTAGCAGGCATAACTTTGTAGTGGGTTTTCCGATTTGGATGTTTTTTTTTATTAGATAGAGTATACCTCATAGTTGATCATATTTCAATTTTGAATGGAATTATCCACCTCTATGGGTAGAAAAATAGGGGACGATTGATTTTTCACTTGTGAACATTGGCACACATATGTAGTTGACATTGACAGATCCTCCTACATCCGTCACAATAATAACATTCTATGGAAAGATGGAATTATATACAAAATGATGGAATCAACTAACCAGAACTTTCAGAAATAATTTATATTATATAACAATAAATAGTTAAAGTAGATAATCATATTATTTAACAGTTGATAGTTGAAGTAAGCTAGTTAAGTAAGTATTTTGGAAGTTATAAAAAGTCAAGTAGGTAGTAATTAGTAGATTTCAGCCACAAAAAATGTAAAAATAAAAACTTTTTAACAAAAAATCAAACCGATGAAAAAATTAATTGAAAAGCAAAAAAATAAAATAAACCTTTTTACTTGTAATGATAATTGAGCTCCTAAACTAATGTGAGTAACTAATTTTGAGTCAACGCCAAACAAACTAGCAATTGAATTAGGTAAAGCGTAAATTGATGGAAGCGAGATGCTCAGCGGCATTTTGATTACTTCTTCAAAGTAATATAATGATCTTCGATAATTGTTTGTTTGGCGCCGACTCAAAAATTAGTTACTCACATCAGTTTAGGAGCTCAATTGTCATTAAGAGTAAGAACGTTTATTTTATTTTTTGCTTTTCAGTTGATTTTTTCGTCGATTTAATTTTTTGTTATTCCTGCTGAAATCATAGAAGTGTATTATAGGAATCGATAATCAAAATAATTTTTCGAACAACATAGAGAGCCGATTCAAGATCGTTCTAGAAAATTGAATATTAATTTGATTTGAAAAACATAACAAGTCAAATAATCCGTATCAATCTGCGCTCGATTTCAAAGCACATGGCTATAAACACAATCAACGATTTACTGATTTTCACGAATAGAATTACACATATTTCTTTCAGTAGCAACGTAGTGCTGGGAACGTCGTTATGCAACGAGCTCGGGGAGCATGTGATGTCACACTACAAATCTCCCTGCCGGGTGAATTTTTTTAGCTTTGGTCGGTTGAGATCCATTTGATTGCATTACATGAATAAAACTGACGCAGTAGACTTAGGAATTATCAATTCATTGGTCAGAGTCAGAACTAGATATTAGCGAACCTCCGTATTGAATCAGAATCAGAAATGCTTTATTGTCATAAAATATAAAATTTTGTTGACAAAGCTACTTAGAACTAAGATATAAATTGATACATACACATTTTCAAACCAGCACACTGTATAAATTAAAATAAGATAATAAAAATTTAAAAATTAAAAAAATTCAACCATTTCACAAAAATAGACAATGAAGGACAATATAAAATGATACATACATATTGAAAAATCTAAGTATAGTAGAGGGTACACAATGAATCTAAATTCTCAGGAATTTACATTATAAGTTGTGAAGGTGTCAAACAGGAATTCATTGCTTCTTAATTTCCTGATGGGAAGAGGAAGAGAGTTGAATAATTTTTTTCCATTGTAAAGTGTGGAGGATTTGATTTGTGAAGTTGTGGGGATAGGACGACTGATATTGTATATGAGACGGGTTTCATAATTCGACTGATTGACCATAATGTTGTCTTTGTAGTTTTTGTGAATCAAACAAACTGTTTCTAGAATAAAGAGGCAAGCTAGGGGTAAAATTCTTTGTGATGACAGAAGAGGTCTACAAGAATCTCGTATTCCTGCTCGACATATGTACGTAAGAGCCCTTTTCTGTAGTATAAAAAATGCATTTGTTAAAGTTTGAGAACTTGTACCCCAGAAGCATATCCCATAGCGCAAGTGAGATTCACAGAGTGCAAAGTATGCATTTCTAGCTGATATAGGATCCATGGTGGAGGAGATTGTCCTTATGGCTTAGCAACTTGAGGAGAGTTTCCTACACAGTTTGCTGATATGGTCTTCGAATCTCAAATTATTATCAATATGTAGTCCTAAGAATTTATTTGCTACTTTGGAATTGATGATTTGTTCATTGAGCGAAACAGAATCAATAGTGCATTTGAATGTTAAAATATTGGTTTTTGAAATATTGAACATTAATAGTTTAGCGTTGCACCACTGCTTTACTCTTTTCAGATCGTTTTCAATATTGTTATAAAAGGCCACCACGTTGCTATTGTGCCAAAGTAAAGACGTATCATCTGCAAAAATAGTAAATTCACCATCAATGAGTAAATCAGCTAAATCATTTATATAAAGTAAAAATAGCAAGGGACCGAGCACAGACCCTTGTGGTACCCCGTATTCAATTTCCTGTTCGGCAGAAGTCACCCCATTAAAAGTCACCTGTCTGATGAGTATGATTTGAACCATAATAAAATGTTTCCTCTAAAACCATAAATTTCAAGTTTATGCAACAATATGTTGTAATTGGAAAAAGTCGTCTTCAGGTAGATTACAAATTTATGAGTCAACATCCCTCCCTTTCTCATCGTTTTAAGCGTTAATTGTTTGCGTCTCTTTTTATTATTTTTCTATTCGAGTTATGGATTGAAGGAGCATCTCAATTTTATAATTCCCTTTTCTCAACCTGACCTCTAACCTGTTTAGCCTATATGCTCATATGTTACCGTTTTTCAGTAGAACAGCACTATTCGAATAAGGCTAATGCAAATATCCTCTATACACTTCGGATGACCCAGTACACCTTGAGAACGCCTCACGGCTCACGAATAAGGCCATTCATGCTCGCTCCGATTAAAACGTTTTGAATGTTTGTCGGTAATGAGCGGATGCTTGATGGACGATACGCGACGATACGTGGAAACTCGGAGGCGCCCATGGGGTTGCTCCTTTTCGGGCAGAGCGGCTGACTTTTTTCGTTCTGGTGTCCAGAGAATTTCGATGTGTGATGGCAGAAATTCGCTAGGTGGAACGTAAGTGAATGTTTAGCAATGCAAAAAACTCTTTTGGGAATAGCCAGTTGAGTTGACGATTCGCTTATTGCTGGGTACCAGATAATTATTACAAAGAAATGACAGTATGAGGTATCAGAAATGAAAATATGAACGGAATAATTATGGACAGTATACATACTTTTTACTACCTTGAAAAGAAAAGCTTCTGAACTTTCCGCTTTTCTCTTTGCTTCCTGCGTATTTTCTTCCGCTAAACGACTTTATCCTCCGAAAAAGATCTTGCACTTTCCTCTATTTTATATGACTGGTTCACAAGTGCCAGGTCACTACCAAAAATTATAATTCAGGGCGCATTCGATTCGAAATGGCATCTAAAAAAAATATTTGGCTGGAAAATTAGGGCCGGCAAAAATTGCAAAAGTTATAAACAATTAAGTAAAAAACAAATCAATGTTTCGGTTTTTTCTCAAAAACTATTTGAGATATCCGAAATTTGAAAAAAGATCCTAAAGAGCAGGAAATTTCCTAAAAGAAATTCCGACCGAATCTGACACCTGAACAAAAAAAAATTAACCAAAATATTAATATTAATGAAAAAAAATTGGCAATGAACAATAATTTGTCGACAAAAAATCTTCACCTCTATTTTTCAATTAATTATGCCTTTGTTAATTAAAAATTTTACTTGTTGAAAGTTATTATAAAAACCCTGATAATTGTTGAACTGAAAACCTAGATTTTTTTTTACTTCTTGGAGCTGTTCCTCGAAGGCTTCGAAAAAGATCCCCGTTGGAAAAATCGAAAAATTTGGATTTTTAGTTTTTTATTAACAATCAAAAGAATAAAAAAACTAAAAACGTATATAAAACAAATAGGGAAAGTTTTGTTTTTTATTATCTCCCATAATTTGTTCTTATTACTAAAAGCAATATAAAGATAATTTTTTGAAATTTTTAACATTTATTATTCAAAAAATTGTTATAAACAAATGCATTGATTATTTTTAACTTTTTTTTAATGTTTAAAAAAAATATTTAAAAAAAAAATCTCAAATAAAAATGTTTAAAAAAATTTAATCATCATTCATCACGTTCTCTTATTTTATAAAAAAAAAATATTTACTTTTCATTTGATTAGTAAACAAATAATTTTATAATAACAAATGAATTTTTGCGCTATATTTTTTTTAAATACTAAAAAAATCTGAAAACAACCATGTGTCGTTTTTTATCGGAAACATTTTTTTTTAAATTTTTTAAATATCTTCGAAAAATTTTGTGCACTTTGACTTTTTTTTTGGATGTATATTAATAAATAATATAGCCGAAAAGTTTTAAATAATTGAGTAAAAGCTTCATTTGAGAGCTCAGTTTGTTCATTAACTATCGAATAATAAAAAAGACTTGAAGTGTTCTTTTCGTATTTTTAATAGTTTATAAGATATTTGAACTGATAAGTCAAAAAAAATTATTTCAAGGAATTATATAAATAATATTGAGAAAGTGAATGAACAATTGAGTTAAAGCTTTGGTGAAAAGCTCAGTTTGTTCATTGATCAATGTGGAATAAAAAATACTTGAAGTGTTCTTGTCGTATCTTCAATAGTTTATAAGTTAAAGTGCACAATTTTTTTCGAAATTATATAAAAAATAGAAAAAAAAATCCCATAAAAAACGACACATGGTTGTTTTTGGTATTTTTCTTAGTATTAAAAAAAAATATACCACAAAAATTCATTTGTTTATAAAAAATTATGTTTAATAAACAAATGAAAAGTAAATAAAACATTTTTAGTTCATGATATAAGAGGACATGATAAATAATGATTGAAAAAAATGATTTCTTAATATACATATTTAACAACAAAAAAATTGTTAATTAGCAAGTGCGTTTTTTAGTATTAAAATTTTTCATTTAAGAAATTAATTCTCTTAAAAATCATGATTCCCATCAATGACTAGACTGACTAAAAATTTTATATTGCTTTCAGCAATGAAAAAATAAATTAATAGAGATAATAAAAAAAAACTTTCCATAATTGTTTTATATACGTTTTTAATTTTTTTTATACCTTTTATTGTGAATAAAACAGTAAAAAATCTAAATTTTTCGATTTTTTCAACGGGGATATTTTTTTAAAGCACTTGGGGAACAGCTCCAAAATGTAAAAAAATTTCTAGGTTTTCAGTTCAACAATTATCAGGGTGTTTACAATAACTTTCAACAAGTAAAATTTTTTAATTAACAAAGGCATAATTAATTGAAAAATACAGGTGACATTGTTTTTTATTGATATGTCTAGATAGTATCTGAATTTTTTCATTTATCAATATTGATATTTACTCGGTTAAAATTTTTTTTTTTGTTCAGGTGTCAGATTCGGTCGGTTTGCACGGGAGCTAAGCCGCGCGTTTTCAGCCTTTTTTCGCCGCTAAATTAAAATTACAAATATTGCCGGCACAGTTCCGAGGGGGAGGATCTTTTTTCAAATTTTGGATATTTCAAATAGTTTTTGAGATATTTTCAAAAAACCGAACCATATATTTTATTTTTACTTAATTGTTTATAACTTTTGCAATTTTTGCCAGCCCCAATTTTCCTGCTAAACATTTTTTTAGATTCGCGCATTCGCATTCGACTCGAATGCGCCCTGAATCATAATTTTCGGTAGTGACCTCCAGGTTTGGAACAAAATGGCACTTGTGAACCAGTCATGTAGATTCAAATGTATTGAGCTTCTTGACTGAAGTTGACATTTTCTATACCTTCAAATTCAATCGTCATTAGCATGATTTTGTAGGATGGATATAATAATAAATATTTTACTTTGCGTTTTTATGTCCGGAGAAAAAATAGCATGCGTTATCTGACGTAAACAGTAACATTTTGTTCTTCTAGTAAAGGAGGTGAAATACAGATATAGAAACTCACTGAACTGTGCGTTACACATTCTTAGAAACAGTCACAGAAGTCATAAAGAGCGATGCTTAGCGGAAGCCTTGAAGCAGATATCAATTGATCAGTGCATGACCTACTTTGTACTGGTGAGGGGTAAAAACCATAGTAAAAACTCCCCAACCGGTATATAATCCGGTCAATCTAGACATTTGCAGGTACATAAATTCACAGCAAGCTGAAAGTGCGTTTTAATTGTTCAAAACACACTTAAAAATAACACCTGAAAGTTCCTCATCATTCCGGTGCCTGGAAAAAATTTTATTCGAGGTCAAAGGTCAAAAATCTCGAAAAAAATTGGTTTTTTGCGATTTTCAGCAAAACGGTGAGTTTTATCATAAAATTGTTCCAGACAATAGATCATAGAATTCTCTATAAAAAATGTACTCATAGTTTTTCATCTTAGATCCACCATTTCTGATATATAACGAGTCAAATAATTGTAAAAGTTGTAAACGACATAATATGCACACGTTTCCACGCCACCTATGAGGTAGTGTACTTAGCGCGTTTTTTTTAACGTGGTTTCCCCAGTAGGCCTATTCCACATGTCTGAGGTGATTCTGTTTAATTGAAAACTTGCATAGTAAAATATATGAGCAAGGGTTGGAGATGATAAAAGCGATTGAAATTAAAAAAATGTAGAAATTTATTCATCTGATTCATAACCTTCAAATACTTCTTCTTGTTGTTCTTCTTCTTCTTGATCTTCTTCTTCTTCTTCTTGATCTTCGTTTTGTTCGTTTTCTTCATCCTGGGTGTAAGTAAATTGCGTCAATAGCGATGTATCGCATGTTTCCTCGTTGGTATCAAACGAATCCTCCACAATTGGTGATTCAGCATTAGAACATGACTGGACTTGACAATGTGTACATGCCAGAGAACACAACAGTCCAACTTTTTTACAACCACATTTAGCGTTGCATCCCTTTTTACAGTTGCAAAAAATTGTGTTCAGCAGTTTTTCCGGCGCAGGTGGGAGTAAAGTCTGAATAGGTTCTAATGTATTGTCGACCAACTTCCAACCCCAGTATTTTGGGTCTAGTTGATAACCAAGCCACACTTGAACTTGGTAATATACCCGGAAAAGATGTTGGTGAGCAGCAACTGAGGTTGGAGGAAGACAAGCTAATTTTTAGTGTTTTTAACGAAACATGCATATCGATACTTATCTAAGCAGGTGTTTTTTTTTGGAGCTTTGTACATAGAAAGAAGAAACCGAATCCCGTTCGTGATAATTTCTTGTTGAGTTGAATTACTTTTTTTGAAGACTTCAGCACATTGAACAAAATCTTGTTTTTCAAACATTTTGAAGACTGTTGCTTTACCCCTCCAGGTATACGACCCTAGCATCGAACACAATTGAACAGGGAGACAGATGTTGTCTCAAGGTTACACTAGCGTATAAATTAAGGGACTAGATTTCATTCTACTTAAAATTCTCATATGTATACTGATTGGAAAATATTTTTAGTTATATTACAGATTCAGAGATGTATCTACGTGGCGTACTTATGCATATTATGACGATTACAACTTCTACAATTATTTGACAGGTTATATCTCAGAAACGGTGGTTCTAAGAAAAAAAAATATTGGTACATTTTTTATAGAGAATTTTATGATCTACAATTTATGTCTCGTATAATTTTATGATAAAACTTACCGTTTTGCTGAAAATTGCGAAAATCCATTTTTTTTTCAAGATTTTTGACCTTTGACCTCGAATAAATTTTTTTCTAGGCACCGGAATGATGAGGAACTTTCAGATGTTATTTTTAAGTATGTTTTAAACAATTACACGCACTTTCAGCTTGCTGTGAATTTATGTACCTTTACTCTTCTTTTTTAGTCTAATTTGACCGGATTAATACAAGTGGTCATCTCGTATTGGACTGTTTATTATATTTCTGCGTCGCTGCAAGCAATAGCATGAATATTTGACCCACTTCTAACCTTATAACTTACTGTACAGTGAGCGTCCCTGTTAAAATTGGGACATCTTCCAGCTCATGAAGGAACTCACCTAACTGTGCAGTATAAATTTTGCGTTTGCTGAGGCAATTCGGACTTCACGAATGACTCCAGCAGTATTTTCTCGGTTGTAATGGTATCAGAGTTCTCAAAGTCTATTCTGTCACCTGTTTTTTCACGATGTTCAGAGAATTACGATGAGGAGTCTGAATATCAAACATCTATGGAACTCGCCTGTTAGTTTGTCCTATGTATGTTCTAGAACATTTAGAGCATGGTATTTCTTATATACCTTGGGATTCATTAATATGGTATTTCTGAGGAAATGCGGATTACATTCGCTCAAATCATTTTTCTAAAAAGTAAAATCGCACGGAGCGTGTACGATAATTTGGCCCGTATAATATTAAAATTTGAATTACTTCAGACTTTCAATTAGACCAAATGAAGTATAAAGGCGAGAGGGGTGATAGCTCGGCGCTTTACCCTACCTTTGGCTTAATGGCCGGTCCAATGAAAACAAAATTTTCAGTCTTGATACTTTTTTGGGATAACCTTGCACAATCTGAAAACAGAATATGTTTCAAAATTACTTTGACTACTTATTTCATAGCATTCAAAGTACATGAGCTTCACTCGATAACAAAAGGAATACAGTTCACATCAATAAATTCTCAAAAAATAACAGCAATCCTTAACAAATAAACAAACCACTCAAACTTTCGTATACAAAACTGTAATCAATTTATCATCAAGAGATTTGATTACAAATGAAAAAATTGCAATAATGGCAACAGCTCAGAATTTACCACCAAAAGGAGCCGGTGATTACAGATCTGAATGCAAAAACACAATCACATAACGTTGTCACCCTAGAAGTAATTTGAATAAATATGGGAGAAATGCAATGAATTGTCTTTGATTACACGAAAGAAAAGGATTTGTTAATTCAACCAAATTTATTTGGTCACTCTTATTAGCTTGATCCGACTGAATAATATTCATCCCAAAACACAGGTGTATTCGATTGATGGAATCATTATATTGTGGTGATGATAATTTCTCAATGCAATAGTACGATTTCTGTGATTTGACTATAATGTTCATCTATCTCCAACTCATATTGATTGAACTATTGTTTCAACACAAATATAATATTTATTTGAATCAAACAACAGAAATGGATTGAATAATATTATATTGCTTGAATTATATTCGTTAGATGGCGGAGCTTTCGCACAACTGACCCTGACTTAGATAATGTTATCGAATAAATACTTGTTTGAATGAATATTTCTGTAATCAGCAAATTTCGAGATCTGATTATTCGATTCAACAAAATAATTGCATGGTTGAAACAACATTTCTGTCAAAACGAGTTATGAATAGAGTTGGTCGAATTGGATATCTGGTCCGTGCAAATTAGTTTCGGTTGATTGAAACATCCGATTTTATCCATAACCAAGAAATAATTTTACTCATTTTGGGATTATATTTTGTCGTACATATACAACACTTTAAATAAATTTTATTTGATTCATAAATTTTTTCTGTAAGGATAGTCGAATTAAAATACTTCCAGCTGATAAAGATGATGCCACAGTCATCATGAACACAGTCGAATATGATTTCAAACACTACATACGATCTCAAACACTACATACGAAATACAAAATTCAGATTTCTCCACAATACAAAGTATACAAAAAATTGAAAGAAAACCCAACAAAATCAATAGAACTGAAAGTATACAGAACTTTAGCCAGAACAAGAATATACTTTCGAAAACAGAACGCCCACAACTTGTCTCACACCACATCCACATTTCTATGGTCTACCAAAAATCCACAAACCAAATACAGCATTGAAACCTATTGGGCGTTCCATTGGACCCCCTGTCAAAAACTAGCCAGATATCAACTCCCCTTCCTGACACTTATATCTGAAACACACACAGTTTCATAAGAAATACCCCTCATTTTATTAACCGAAGAAAAAAAAAAGTTTCTCTAGTCGACGCGTATATATTTTATGTATGACCATGCATAACTCATCACAGAGTGGTCCGATTCTGATGATTCTTCCTTTATCAGATAGGGTGTACTTCGAAGTTGGTCCCATTTGAAGAAAATGTTCACCCCAAGGGTAAGGAAATATGGGATTGGTTGTTGACCCATTGAATTCTATTACATGTTAACCGATTCAACCACCTATAACTTTGTACTGATTCATCCGATTTGGATGATTCTTTCTTTATGGAATAGGGTATTCCTCAAAGTAAGTCCCGTCTGTATTTGAAATCCACCCCTAAGAGTAGCAAAATAGGATTCTGTTGATACTTGCCACACATATGTGGTCCTGATGACACTACAAGATCATGGAGACAAGTAGTTAGTAATTAGTGGATTTCAGGCACCAAAAAAATAAAAAAAAATTGTCAACAAAAAATCAAATCGTCGAAAAAACAATCTGAAAAGCGAAAAATGAAATAAACCATTTTAGTCTTTATAACTAAGTTCCTAAAGTAAAGTGAATAAATAATTTTGAGTAGGCGCCTAACAAACAGTCAACGAAGACAATTACATTACTTCAAAGCAATAATCAAAAAGACGCGCGCCGCGCATCTCGCTGCCATAATTTCACGCTTTATGTAATTAATTTGCTCGTTTCCTTGTTTGTTTGGCGCCGACTCGAAATTACTTACTTACATTAGTTTAGGATCTTACTTATCAATACTAAGATTTATTTTACTTTTCGCTTTTCAGTTTGTTTTTTCGTCGGTTTGATTTTTTTTGAAAAGTTTTTATCAAGAAACTAGAAGGATTACAAATCCAAGATGGTGGCCTTTCAGTGAGTTACGATGTTCTAAGTCTTTTTAAAAATATTCCGATAAATAAAACTTTGTACGTCAAACCACTTCTAATGAAAAGCTCTTCCATTTTTACCATAAATAAATAAGAAGTTATTTTACAGTATTATTTTAAGAATTATTCCTTAATTTTCATAGAACTCAGCAAGAAAAACATCAATTATTGATACCCCTGTCGTTGCCTGAGGGGGGAGGGGGGCTATGGGCGGCTAAATTATCAAGCCAGGCTCAGTGAGTAAGCTTTGAGATATCATACCTATATATCAGCTTACCGAACCAAGGTAGACCTTAAAAGATGTAGCCTTGCATATTTTGTCAGAACTTCTTTTAAATAAAGGTTTTTTAATATTTTTTAATGAAAGATTAAAATGATTTTAACATTTGTTTCTGTTTTAAGTAAAACACAGTCTTCACCCTACACGCACATGTTTTTGTTTTCTTCCGCAAACTATATTTGCCTTAGTTATAGCCAATCAATTGTTTCAACTTCTTTTCTTCAGACTTATGGTGCTTTCGCTCCAAAATTATGCAAATTCAATCCTCTGTAACTTTTAGAAAAATAAACTTAGGAACTAACTTTTATTGCGGCGTATCTTTGGGGTCATTTATAGATTAAATTAGCATCCTTGATGATGATATGAGAATATCGGATTTGACCACTAAATACAGCTTTTTGGCTAAGCCATATCACTACGCGGCGGGCCCTTTGAAGCGATTTTAGTTAGCCAACAAGGATATATTAATAAAACTATAGTATCACGAAAAAATGACTGGCGAAAAATAAGACAATCATGTAATGATACTGAGCACTTATCGCCATCTAGCGAAAAATAACTGAAGTATATTCTCGTGCGGCGCTCACTACTCTTGCTACTATTCGCTAGATGACCGCTGAATTAATGTCGGTTGTATTAATATTATTTGTTAATATCGACTTAGAGAATGACACATCATTGAAAGATAGAACAATGATGGATGTAAAAACACTGATGGAACTCCTGGAGTAATGTACAGAAAAAACCTATTTTCAATTCAGAAATGAATACTATCAACAGGACTTCAGCATGGCTATGGAATTCCTATTTTCTCCCATTTTGAGTAATATTTTTATGGTATCTTGTGATAGGAATCTTGTAGAATTTAGATTGTCGATATTGCTCTTCAGCCTCTCCGTACCTCGACTTGTAAGGTCTTTTGTACATTACCCTTCATCTATTCAAGACCCGGGATTCCGAAACTCCTAGCGAAGCGTATCAGATCCCCGGGAGCTGAGTATCTGATGTCTGAAGGCGTTAGTGGTACCCCTACTAGAAATTTAAGCCTTTTGCAAAACAGCGCTTGGCAGTCGCAAAGCAGGTGTTCTGCAGTTTCAGCGAAGTTCTCGCAATAACGGCACAGTTCACTGTCTGACCTATCCTTTTTTTTTGAGGTGATACCACTGAGCAGTCCCGTTACTAGTTTCAAGCCTTTGTTGTCCACCTTGAGAAGATGTTCAGCTTCCTTTGGCGATGGACTCAAAATCCTTTTTGCTTGTCTTTGCCCTGGGACCATATTCCAGTGGGTTTTAATTTGGTCAGCTTCCCACCGCCGAAACTCTTCGTTGATGTGGGCTTTCGAAATACCACAGAAGGTTTCCGGGCCGAAAAATTTGATGTTCGCGCCTTCCTTGGCAAAGCAGTCCGCTTCTTCATTGCCTTTGATTCCCTTGTGACCTGGCATTGTTCGTGGCCAGTTGTCTTAGGGAGAGTGTGCAGTCCCAAGTCAGTCTAGACTCACGAGAGCTTTTAGTTCTGCTTTATACCATACTGATGCATTCCTTTCTGGTTGACGTCCATCCGTTGTGACTATATGGTGGTTGTTAATAATCCATATCATAATTCACTTCGAAGTTGTGCCTAGCTGGCATAATATCTGATGGCTTGGACCTGGATTCTAGTGGAATATTTTTCAGAATCTTCAGATGTCCAATCAGATTTCCAGCCATCAAGTTTGATCCCTGTGATTCCCAGCCAGTCTAACCGCTGCACTTTCTGCAGCTTGATTTGTGCCGTGCGCTGCGGGGTTTTTGGCCACCATACTAATGAGGCATAGGTGACCATGCGTTTGATAATCGTTTGATATAACCAGTAAATCATTTTCGGCTTCAAACCCCATGTCTTGCCAAAAACTCGTCCGGGTTGCCGCTGTAGCCTTGGAAATAATATTTTTAATATTACTCTGGTCTCTGGTCGATTATGACGCCTAGGTATTTGACTTTATACGTTCTGCTTCAAATATCCCCGTAAAAAAATGTATTGGGGTGAGATCTGGTGAACGAGGAAGCCATCGTGGATCGGTATTTCGTCCTATTCATTTATCACCAAATTCCCCATTTAACCATTTATAAATAATTCTAGCAGAATAGGCGCGACATCCATCATGTACAAACCATAATTTATTTCGACTATTATCCAAAAAATCCAGTTCGTTTTCCAAAAACTGTAAATAGCTAACATCAAAAAAACGGCCCGATTAATTTGTCGTGAATAATACCGCACCACACATTTGATTTTTGGTACCGCTGGTTTTTAATGGCAATGAAAAAATTTTGATTTTCGTCCGACCACCACCTACAATTTTGGGAAGAGACAACGCCATTTGTTGGAAACGTGTATTCATCTCCAAAAAAAATTAATGGAAATGTTTACGGAAATCACGTTGATCTTATATTTGTCCCTGACTCCATAGGCAGAAGTCATACCGCAATGCATAGTCTCGTTCTTGAAACGTGCAAGTAAACTTTGGCTTATAGGCATGATATTCATTTTTCCTAAGGATCTTTCTATCAGAGCCTTTTTTCACAACCGTATAAGCAGAAATTTCTTGGGTGGATCTTCTAGGGTTTTCAACAACTGCCTGAAGTACTTCTAATTGGTTTTCTTCAGTACATACAGTTTTGGTATGTTCATTTTTATATTTACAGTCTAAAGAGGCCCTGTCTGTTTGAAATTGATGGAAATTCTGCTTACAGTTGAATAGTGGACTTGTTTGTCTGGATGTCGTTCAGTGAAAATATCCTGCTGCTTCACGCACTGGCTTATAGATATCTCCACATATTAAAACTAATTCTGCCTTCTCGACTAATGTTATCTGTCTTGGAGGAAGCATTTGAAATCAAATAAACATAATAATCGAACAATTATTATTCAAGAATGAAAAATTAATGACAGCAAACTGCCATAATGTTTACTTTTAACCCTCTTTTTTTTTCATGGGTATCTGCGATTATTTTAGTGGGATTTCATGTTTGTCGATTAACTTATAAAGTTTTTTAAGTAAAATTTAAAATGAGAATGTTGCACTTCAAATTAGAGTTTTTCAATATTCATATTATCATAACTACTGTTTTACAACTTCCTAATTCGCTTCGAAGTCGTGCCTAGCTGGCATAATATCTGATGGCTTGTACCTGGATTCTAGGGGAATATTTTCTAGAATCCTCAGATGTCCAATCAGATTTCCAGCTTTCAAGTTTGATGACTGGTGCAGTCTGAAGGCAAGTTTTGCGGCTCTTTACATTACACACAAGTGCATTGGTGGAAGATTCAGCATTACCTCTAGTGCTGCAGAAGGGCACGTGAATATTGCCCCTGTGGTTCTCAGACAGGCTAACCGCTGCACTTTCTGCAGCTTGATTTGTGCCGAGGGCTGTTGCCTTTTTGGCATAGGTGACCAGGGGTTTGATAATCGTTTGATATAACCAGCGTATATCATTTTAGTCTCCAAACCCCATGTCTTGTCAACTGGGCACGTCCAGGTTGCAGCTGTAGCCTTGGAAAAAATATTTTTAATATGACTGTTCCATGTTAGTCTTTGGTCGATTATGACGCCCAGATATTTGACGTCATTGGAAAAAGTTAGCTGAGTTCCATTCAGTGTTGTAGCTTTCAGTTCATACTCACGCATCTTTGTGAATGGAACCAGCACTGTTTTGCTAGGATTTACATTCAGTTCCTCATTTGCGCTTCTGATTGAATTTAGGGCTGTCTGCATGCGATTGGATATTATCCCGTCATGATTGCCTCTAATAGTGACGGATAGCTTCACTATCAGATTATTCACGGTCAGTGACCACATCAAAGACCATAGAACCCCACCTTGGGGGAAAACTTTTTCCGCTATCATTCTGACCGTCTCCTCTTCGAGAGCAGCAACAATGATTCTGCTGTTCAGCAATGCATGTATCCATCTGATCAGGAATCTTACATTGAAACCTATTGAAAATGGTCCGAAAGTGTGGTGGAGATATGTTGATATTTTCGCCATCTGAAACCAGAAAACATATGAATTAAATTCATATTTAGATAGATGTAAACAACCAAGGAACAACGATTAAATTAACTTTGAAATCAGCGCAGAATAACCAACTTTCCTTTTTAGATGTCATGATCAAAAACTCAGATCATATCAACACAACTGTTTTACGAAAGAAAACACACTAATAATTACTTCTACTACAAATCAAACTATGACGCACGTTTAAAAAAAATGCCTCTACGATAGAGCCAGAATGATATGGAATTCAACAGAAAACCTTGAAAAAATAATTGTTTTTATAAGTTCCATACTAAAGAACAATGCGTATCCACATAAATTTGTGGAAAGTATTCTCAATGAAATTACAAACATAAAACCGAGTAATAAATTCAGTACAAACACAACCAATACATCTCAATAATAACATAATACCTCATGTCCCCAAATTTTCTGAGAGGATTGAACGGATTAGCAACAAGTTTAACATCAAAACATCCTTCAGAGCAACTGACATATTGAGTTCGATCCTTACACAAACAAAACACAGTAGGATAATAAAAAAATGTATATATACAATATACCTTGTTCTTGTGGGAAAAGTTAAATTGCTGAATCATCAAAACCGTTAAAAGTGCGCCTGCACTTGCAATTCTGGGAGCTGACTACCCCATTTGATGTGAAGGTTGACTCGTCACTGTAAAGAATTTTTTTCGAAAACTGTCTATTATCTTCCATCATAGACTGAAACCAGAAACAGAAATCCAAGGGATTATCCGGATCTCTCGGTTTCAAAGTGTGTATGAATTGTTGTTTATACGGTTTGAATTTATTATTCCCTAGAACTCTTCTCATTGATCGATCGGATATACCAAGATTCTCTCCTATTTGCGATGATATTCTTGGATTTTCAATCGTAGACAGCATAATATTCATAACAGTTTCTTCATTTTCAGTTATCGGTATCACTTTGTATTTTTTCGAAACCGATCCAGATTCCTTGAATGTTTTTAATATTCTTGTAATTGTCGAATAATGAACGTTTTTACCTGGATGTCTTTTATTAAAAATATTGGCAGTGTCTCTACAAGTATGGTAATTGTCACCATTACCATCTCCACTCTCTCCTGTATACTTAGTCGAGCAGCCATGATTGAATTGAATTGAAAAACTACTGAAATTACTCTACAGATTAGTGAGTTATTCTTGATGCGTCAAAAATGGTTTGTTCACAATTAGAAATGAATTTGTTTTCAAAGCTAACTGTGATCGGCAAATGTTCTGTATCTCAATCATTCACAGTAAAATTCAAAGAACAAAACTATGTAAGCTAGGTATTGCTATCGAAGTCGAATGTAACAACTTTGATTGAAACCTTAATTTTGAACGTGACTGCTGCAAAAAATGCAATCAAATATTGTAGAGGCATTCTGCTTGAAAAAAAAACTGTCATATTTTACAATTCCTGATTGTCTTGAATAATGTTATTCGTAGTGTGAAAATAAATTCATTTTCATTCTGGCATCATACCTCGGAAACAATTCAGTTTATTTACTATTTGCAGCAAGATTTTTTGTTAAATTCCGTCACAAAATTTAATTAATGTGATTTTCCGATGGGAGGGAGAAATGAGAAAACATTCAGAGAGTGATATCATCATATCTAACAATATACCATTCGTCTAGCATAATATTCCTTATCTTGTACAGGGCGATGAGGAAAAAATGGGGAAAAAAGTTGAAATATGAAATTGGTCATAGATGGCTATGATTCGAATTTCTGGATCAACATTCGATTTTCAACAATATTTCCATATGAATTTGAATTCTACCGTGAGAAATAAAGTGATGAAATCATATTATTTTGAAAACAAAGCATGCTCCCTCGTATAGGGTTGTATAAAATTCAATTCAGGTTTGGGATGAAGCAGAGGTTTTTTATCACGAATTATTTTTTTTGAGAAATTAATTATAAAAAAGTTTTCCATATGCTGCGAACTTTATGCCGGAAACTGTATATATATATATATTGTTATGTTATGTTATGCCAGTTGTAAATTTTAAAAGACAAAAAAGCCACAAAAAGAATAAATAATAAATAATTACCAATTTCAAGAGTTTGCTTGTAAATAACTTTTAAAATTCAATGTATTTTATGACCCTAGGTATGATATGGATAGATAAAAATGTCAAAGTACTATAAAACAGTCAATTATATACACTATCAAAATTATCATAACTCATAATTGCTCAAAAGACAACTAAAAGTCAAGATTTACAAAATTATCATGAATAAAAAGTAATCAACACATTTATAAACTTGAAACACTCTGTACATGAAATTGTAGCAAACTAAAAGTTAGCCAATGAGAGAACAGCAAACGTCTTTATGAAAGATAGCCAATCAGAGAAGAGATGATCAAATGTAAAGTTGGAAATTGTGAGAGAATGGCAAAGAGAAGGTATCATAAGCAATTATCATTCAAACTTGTAAATAATGATAAGAATGGGAATTTAATTGTGTGTATAAATTGTGCAACATTAATATAAACAGAGCAAAGTGACAATTTGGTTCGCGAATTCGAAATTTCAAATGGAACAACAACAAGGGCAAGAGGTTGCGAAGCGACGAAAAAATAAAGCTTCGTGGAGATCGAAAATATTTTACAAAGCGGAAGCACGCACAAAATTTCACTAGAAGAAAATGGAATAATTCCATCATTTGCTGAACAGAACAAGATTACCTTGATGATATCGTATATCCACGATTCCAAAAGCTGAGTCCCGCATCGATACGTTCCTGACACATAGTTTTGCAGTCCTAACGAAGGCTGGAGAGGAGACTTCCTGTTTTTATGGTATAGTTGTGAACACCAACAGTTCCAACCAGGTATAAAACCTTTAATAGTGCTTTCTCGGTCCTGAACTATTTCACAAATAACATTTTTCACATTCGATGAACTCTATATCACTTTTTATGAACAATAACAGAAAATTATACTCACAGAAAAAGTGAGGTTCTGTTTATTTATCCATGATATGCAATTTATGATTATCCGTGAATAATTGTTTGATTCACTCTAGCATAAGTTATTTCTCGTAGGCCAGGTATTTTTAAGTCTTCCTGAATAAAGGAGATAATTGTTTTTTGATATTTGGTTTGTTTATTTTCTCACAATGATCAACTAACATAATTAAGATCATTCAATAAACTGAAGTTAGCCACCAGTGGCCAAATTCCTTTTGAACCAACTATATGAGATAAGGGCGTACCAACTGTTGTTAGCCGTGGCGAAGAAAATAATAATTGTTGGTAGCGTGACGAGAGAACAGTGACGTTCGCTGACAATTATTATTACAGGGTCAGAAATATCTATTTACATCATATCAAATTTGGCTCTCAAAGAATACCAAAAATCTTTAGCAATATCAATATATAAAAACAAATTATATTTATACAATTCATCAAAACATAACAATTGGCACCCAAAACGTGGGGCAAAATAAAAAAGAAAATTTAGATTTTTCAATTTATCAAAACAACACAATTGGCACCCAAAACGTGGGGCAAAATAAAAACAATTTCTATTTTTCAAATCATCAAAACAACAATATATATATATATATATATATATATATATATATATATTATATATATATATGAGATATAACGAAATTTGTCATGTCATGGTGAAATATTTTTTAACCGAATGGGACAAAATTTGGATGTAATTTCAACGGCTGTCGAAAGATTAAAAAAAACAAATTCTCTAAGATGTACACACAAAAAAAACCGCTTTAATTACAATTTATGACAATTAATAACATTTGTTTTCCCCTCAAATCTCCTTTCATCTGAGGTTCATCCGCTCGTTTCAATTAAGTACTATTTGAGTTTTCCTTCCGCCGACAAACAAAACATCATTGTATTATTGAAATACTTTCTCGATTTCAGAGTCAAACTATATAAATAAATATTAGTTATATTCGTTAGCTTGATTGATGGCAATTTCAGAATCAATAAATAAATTATGAAATCTATCTTTCCGACTGGCTGCACCATGTTTTTTGTTATATGTTGAATGCAGTTGGAATGTCAACCCAGGTTAATGACTTCTGGACCACCTTGAAATAGCACGCAAGATGTATCCTTGAAAATATTGCTCCTCAAGCCGAAAAAAAAGTGACCTGGTATACCATGTATTAAAAATGTTCATTCACAAAAATTTGGCAGGTGAAAAAAGCAAAAATAAAGGAGTATCTTCACAACTCGTTTCAAAATAAAATGCCAGGTTAACTCAAACACGTTAATTTACTCTCTAATTTCCATCCAAACTACCCGGACCTAAACATAACTATCTATTTTAGATGTTCTCACTTTTCGAAATGAATGTTATTAAATTCGATTTAGGTGTGGACATGCCTATTACGCCACCATTCTGGTATTTCGAACAGGCCAATTTATTAAAACCAACAGCAGAAGTATAGGTTAGGATGGAAATTATTCCTCTAGAAATGCCAAAGTAAATATAACGGACCCTCTGCCTTCTAAAAAACAATATACAAATTCTCCAGTGGCGCAGGATAAAAACCCCTAGTACTCAAAATATATTTCCGATAAGGTATTTCAACTACTCTTTGGGGGTTTGAATATTAGTTCGATGAAAAAATAAATCCCAGTAAAGGACAAACATATAACATTATTGAAAAATCTATTTCCCATTAATTTTGATATTTCCCTGAGAAAAAATCGTTTATTTGTTTCAATATATATTGAACTTCAAATTTGTTTTACTGAACAAAATATTTTTTTTCTATAGTCCGTAAAATAAAGGCAAGGAGTAATAAACCGCTTATCGTTTGCTTATCGTATTCAATCCTGGTAGGTATAAGTACGAACTGCTGGGAAAAACCCATAATCTTCGGAATTTGCATACTAAATGAGGCTTTATTACTCCACGCCTTTATTTTACGGACTATAGTAGGTACGAAATTTGGACTGAAATCAATCTTTTGTAAGTTCAACTAGGACATCGAGTATCAATTTTTTATGACTTTGAAAAGAGGCATGTAATGTATTCAGAGTTAAAATATGTGGAAAAAAAAATATTCTGGTGTGCATACGCCATACCTTTGAGAATGGTACGGTACTATTGCTATCTAGCGGTGAGAAGCCAAAAGATCTTTATAATGTTCGAACATTTCTTTTCAGAATTATCAGAAACCCTGTTTTTCTCAATCAATTAAACGGCAATGAATATATTTTTGGCAATTGATCAACGAGAACGCAATAAATCGCGTTCTAAACTTTCCCAAAATTTTCAGATAAATATCTTTGGTATTATATATGTTGGTGACTATTTCACGCACCTGTCAAATGAACCAACCAGGAGTTCTAGTCAAGTTCGGATTATCGATAACACCAAACTTGACTCTTGAATCTGATTGGCATGTCAAGATCGGTGTTTTCAGATTTGTTTATGTGACAGTTAAATATAAATAATCACGGTGTGCACGCATTTTAAAATGAGCAGATTTGGGATAAATTCCTACGAATTAATCAAAGAAAAAAATTAATGAAAACATACCGAAAAATACGAAGAAATCGAAGGAGTATGTTTGGAAGCAATTTACTAGATTTTACGATGAACGAAAATACCTATTAGATGAAGCAACGCCTGTCGAGAGACTAGCTGTTATATTGAAGGACTGGGGCTTTAACATGAGAAAAATTGATGGTTCTGATTACAAGGAATATGTCGGAAATACGATCTGGAATACGAGTGATAAATTATTGCAAGAAAAATATTATAATGAATATGGACGAAGCTTCGACCCATTCAAAGATATAATTTTTCAATCGGCAAGAAATGCACGAGATACAAAACGTAAGTTGCTTCGAAGTGAAGCATCAAGCGATGTGTACACAATGGGATGAAGATACAACCACAGGACTCCAAAATAATTTTTTTCATATCGCTTGCTTGCTGCATATTGTGTGTTAGATTATTTCAAAGAAGAATTAGATGATAAGGGGGTGCGTACCGTTGGAATCCATTATAACACAGTTTTTTCAAAAACTTGCCAAGGAGGTGGTCAGCGATGTGCGAACAGCAAATGGTTTATTGAAAATGTGCAAAATCCAACAATGTACCCCGTGAGACTTAATAAAAAGTTAATTTCAAAACGTGGTAATAATGTGAAATCTAATAGGTTGTTTCTTACAGTGAATTGACATTGGAAGTCCGGTGATCACTGCCCTCCTTGGTACAAAAATATGCCTCTAGGGATTAATACGATCAGTAGATGGACCCAAACATCCGCTCAGAATATAGGGATTTATGTAAAAAAGCAAAAAAACTTTTTAACAAAAATTTGAACCGACGAAATACGGAACTGAGAAGTAAAAAATAAAATAAACCTTCTTAGTCTCAATAACTAAGCCCCTAAACTAATGTAAGTAACTAATTTTGAGTCGGCGTCAAACAAACAAGCAAATGAATTAGATAAGGCGTGAAATGATGGCATCGAGTTGCGCGGTGACATTCTTATAATTTTTTTAAAGTAATTTGATGATCTTCGTTGATTGTTCGTTTGGCGCCGACTCAAAATTAGTTACTTGCATTAGTTTAGGAGCTTAGTTATTGAGACTAAGAAGGTTTATTTTATTTTTTACTTTTCAGTTCCGTATTTCGTCGGTTTAATTTTCAGTTAAAAAGTTTTTATTTTTAATTTTTTTGTGGAATCCACTAATTACTACCTACCTGTTTTCTTATTACTTCCAAAATACTTACTTACCCACCTTACTTCAACTATTACCAGTTAAATAATATGATTATCTACTTTTACTGTTTAGTTGTCACATAAATTATTTTTGTTGTGCTGGTTAGTTTATTTCATTACTTTGTATATCATTTCATCCTCTCATAGAATATAATGATTGTGACGGATGTAGGAGAACAAAAATAATGTCACTAGCGATCTGTCATTGTCAACTACATATGTGTGCCAATGTTCACAAGTGAAAAATAAATTATTCCCTATTTTTCTACCCGTAAGGGTGGATAATTCCATTCGAAATCCAAATATGATCAACTATGAGGTATACCCTATCTAATAAAAAACTGCAGTCAGTGAACTTTTATGTAGAGGAGTAGGTGAACAAGAAGCCATCAAAATTACTGGACATTCGAGCTCTAATTCGCTGAAACCTTACATCTAACATAGTAAACAGCACCAAGAAAAAGTTATTGCAAATGTGAGAAATGATAGCAATCAAGATATAACAACTATTGCAAGTACAAGCGGGTGTTCAAATAATCAAGCTCAAAGCATTGTATATAATAACTGTACCATTTATGATTATAATTGAGAAATATTAAAGTGCGTTATGGTATTACTGATTTAATTAAATATGTATTTCGTACGATGTCAATATTTCCTGTTTATTAAACATTATTAATTTCTCTGATCAACTTCTTAATTTTTTTACTAATTCTGCCAAATTTCAGATTTTTACCTTTTACTTTGTTTTCGAAATAGTCTAATAAAATTCCACTCGTGATTGAATTTATCTCATAAGTCTGTCTTTTATTTCATAACTCAACTGAGTTGCTTGAGTGGTGTTTTCAAGCAACTCAGTTTCGTTATGAAATAAATCGACAGACTTATCGTGAAAATTAAATCACTTGTGGTATTACTACTGAATATGCGGGTCAGTAAGGTTCCTTACCATGCCAATTTCAACAGCCTCTCTAAGAAAAATGAATATGACAGACAAACAGAAAGAAGAAAACGTGAGTGATTTCATAAGAGTACCGCTTTTTCCTCTTGAGTATATATATTTATCAACACAAGCTTGACACTAACAACGTTGAAATTTTGACCAAAGAAAGGAATCCAAGAGTAAGAACATTCCTTGAAATGATACATATTGAAAAAGACCCCAATAGCATTAACAATAGAAATGATATCAAAAACTTAAGTCAGATTTATAACAACCTTTTTTAACTTTGTTCATAGTAATAATAATGAAAACTGATCTTTACATGCTGCCAAAAAAAATACAGTCCGGCTCATATACTAGAACTCAATATAAACAATCCAATGTACTTATGAAGAGGATAAAAATGCATGAAAGATAAGCAAACCATTCCCGATAACTTCGACGCTGGCACACACCTACAATAACGTTCATACAATGCGAACGCAACATTCAAATAAAATAATATGTAAGTGAATACTCATAAATGTTACAGATATTCTTATATTGAGTGTTATATTTCGAACCATATGTTTTTAAAGAATTATTTTAGTGCATACATTTCGATATTGTGTTAAGTTAAATATGTCTCAAACTCCATATTTTTTATTTTAGTGTTTTAACCTGATGATGACAAATACCATGCCGAAACGTAGTTAAGAAAAATTATATGAATTGACTGAATCAGACCTTCATTCCAAGAAACTGAAGAAATATATATATATATATATATATATATATATATATATATATATAATGAAAAAATTTATTTCACATGATTTCAGAGCATAACATCTTCACTGAGACTTCTAGAGAGAGATACATCATTTTCTCTGGATATATTGTTGAACCAGCTGATTTCCATAGGAAAATAAAATAGAAAACTTGTATAGCATCACCTTACCGCGAAAAATATTCCGCCACTGACCAAAAAACTAATAAAATTCTGTTTCAGTTTGGGACCCTATGACCGTCGTTAAAAATCTATTAGGGTTTTAGATTTATCTGCCTGTCATAAGGTTTTGTCAGTTTTAGGTAAAAAATGAACGAGTCTTCATAACAAGATTAGACGGGATATTTCTGTGTAAAATTATCATTTGGGGGAATGTAAGGCAACTACTAACAACTGTTGTAGAAGGACAAGGTATAATGAAATACTCACTAGATTTCGATTCGTTGGAATGTTGGTTTTATCATCATTCATTCCAGTGGCAGGTAAATGATGGGTTACTTTTTCTACGATTATTCAATAAACGATTGTAATGTAATCAATAAGACCGACATTAGAGAGTTATTGTTAACTTATGAATAAACGCCTTTATTAGAACAGTTGCTAATAATAGTATATTATTTAACGAGCGGTAATGTAGGTCATAACTCACGCAGATGAAGTTTGCAGCACTAGCCGCAGGCGAATGTTGTAATTCATCAAGTGAGTTATGACCATTACCGCAAGTTGAATACTATACTTTATCTACGACTATAACAATAAATACTAAGATACAAGTACAGAGAAAGAACTTTATTCACAAATCTTAATAGTTACCTATAACAATGCTATAAAAATGTAATTGTAATTTTTATTAATAAAATTAACTGTAAAGTTTGAACAAACGCGCGTAATTTCAAAAAATTCTCTATATTGATTCCATTATTTATGTTGAGTGTGCTTCTTAGCATGGAGTAGAAAGTCCATAGGGACGATGCTTTATATTTAGTGCTAAGTTCACTAAAATATGTCGAAAGTACATTTTCTGTGAACGATGACTTAATGTTCTTGCTGCTACACCAATCTTGAAAATTTTTGTATACACCTTTATATTTGTTTTGGGATTTTTCGGGCAATAAATTCGGTATGGTAACATTAGCTACTTGTCTTATTTCTGTACATAATAATTCATCTTCACTATCTGAATTCATCTTTTTCAGCACAAAATTCAGAATAATTAGGTATTAACTTAATTTGAAAACGTCAAAATTATTCAAGTGATATTACTTCCCCCAATGACAATAATGGACTGACTGTTCCCTTTCGGCCAAACGGCTTGTACAGAAGAACAGAGCCACCTTGATATTCGGTTCGTAAATAATTCCAAGAATCTTTTCCGATTTATTATATTGAGTTATAGTAGTGAGTTATTATAACTCACGTTGTTTGTTTATGGATTCTATTAATTGCTCAAAAGCAATTGAATAATCAATATATAATTTAATAGGAGTAGATAAAGTAGATATTCTCTAATTCAACAGTGCAAAGCGCTTTAGATTTTTATTTATTTCCATTATTTCTCTGTTTCATGTGAGAACAAAAGTGACAGATTTCGAACGCAATTAATTTTTATATGTAACCGTGAATAGTGTTTTGGTTTCTTTTTTTAACCGACGAAAAAAAAGGAGGAGCTTCTCTGGTAGACGCGTATATTTGGTTGGTTGGTCCCATTTGAAAAAAAAAACACTCCTGTGAACCGGTTGAAACTGGCACACATATGTAGTTCTGATGACAGTGCAATATAATGGAGACCTGGAGTTAATCTGATGATCGAAACGGAAGCTAGTCGAGCGAACTCCTCAACGATTTACAGCAGCTACCTCGTGTTTGGGGTAATTATACTATACAGTGCGTTCATAAAGTGTGGAAACGCTCCATTATCTTACGAGTTAATCATTTTCGGAGGTAAAGCTCAGACAGGTCGATTTTGTATTTTCGTTTTCCACCCTTTTTTCAAAAACATTATTTTTTTCCCCCACCACTTTACACGATATGACATCATCGATATTTTTTTAACTGAAAGGGTATATTTTTATATCAAAAATTGAAAGCTCATATTTTTCTGAGTTCAACCATACCACATACGTCATATGTAACACTTCACGTTACAGTATACTGAGTATAAAGGAAACCACTGTTCATATTTCTTTACATTCATTTAATTATTTATTTTGCAATGAGAATATCATAGGTAAGTAGTAAAAATAAACAAATAAAAAATCTAAAACAAATGCGTGAACTGTGCTCCTTGGGTTAGTTAACAATATCCAAGACGTCTGATGAATTCTTAGGTTACGTTTGACAACATCTCTGGTGTAATTCGTTGAATTTCAGTTCGAATTATTTCTTTAAGGTCTTCCAAATTGGTAGATCGATTTATGTACACTTTACTCTTTATGTAACCCCAGAGACAAAAGTCCATGGGAGTTAAATCTGAGGACCTAGCAGGCCATTCAATCTGACCGCGTCGTCCAATCCAGCGATTGGGAAAGGTTTCATTGAGAAAATTCTAACCACTCGAGCATAATGTGGACCTGCTCCATCCTGATGGAACCAAATAGTAGAAACTATTCGACCAGGTTGATTAATGTCTGGAAATGTTACAGTTAAATATGGAACTACATAAGTTTGTAACATTTCCAAATAATTTTCACCCGTCACAGTACCGTCAAAAAATATGGTCCTACAATGGTATTCCTAAGAATCCTAGCCCACACAGTTACTTTTTGGGGATATTGGGTATAAGCTTCCATCGTCCAATTGGGATTTTCTGTTGCCCAATAACGACAATTTTGCGTATTCACGGTACCGTTTATACAAAAAGTTGATTCGTCGGAAAATAAGACATTAAATTCAAAGCCATTATTTTAATTTCACAAAACTCCATGCGTCCATCAAAGACGTCTTCATTAAGTTCATGTATAAGTTTAACTTTATATGGATGTAATTTGGCTTTTCTTAGAATTTTCTGCACACCACCACGACAGATCTCATTGTTGTCAGATAAAGTTATAATTGAACAATGAGGATTTCCTTCAATTCCAAGTAATACATTCAATTGAGCGTCTTTGGCAACGGTATGCCTGTCACTCTTAAGCTCATCCCTAACATTGCCAATCTCATTGAATGTATGTAATATTTTGCTTACCGCTGATTTGCTTATTGGTTGTCGATCAGGATATTTTTCATTAAATATGTCGCATACTTCTTTTACGATCGCCGTAACCTAAAATCATCAAAACTTCTATTCGCTATTTATCTGACAGCACCATCGTAATTTCAAATAATTTCTTTTGGGGTAATATTTTCTGATTATCGTATAGTCGTAGAGAAAGAATAGTCTTCTACTCGCGTATAATGATAGCTATTAATTTCTCGGATAAATTTTTATACTCGAAAATAATTGCTATAATTATACGCTCGTTGAAGAATATACTATTCCTATTCCTATCCTTAATTTTTTTATTTGCTTCTTCCATCGGGTAGTTAAAAAGGACTGTTTTCACATTATTTTGCGAATAAAAAAATGTACATGGAACATATCAATTCTTTGGATTTGGATATTTTTATATTCGCTGAAGAATGGATGATACGGGATCTAGATGTATCTACCTAAAATAAAAAACCGTCAAAAGTAATGTATATTTGGGCATTTCTTCGAATTTTCCTATGAATTATGATTAGTTTTACTCAGGGTGTCATACTTAAGTACAATTTTTTCAATAAAACCACAATTGATGAAAAATTTAAGTGACATAATATTGTTTAAAAAATTAATTAAAATTTTTATTTCTACCCTCTCCAGCTGTAGTGGGAAAAACGAGGAATAGGAACTAGTCTATAATTTCATAGTTGCACTGCTATGGAATCATTATAATGTGCGAGGTCCGACTCGCACTTGATCACTTACAGTTTTGATGACCCTTCTTGCTTGTGTCTTGGTTCAGTGAGAAATATGATTAGTACCGAGCCTCTTTCTGTTTTTGTTATTCCTGTATTTCAGTGGAAAGTCTGTTTTTCCCAGGTTTTGATATCATTTTCATCTGATATTTGAAAATGTACTGGTTTTTTATTAGATATAAAATGGGTGGCCCACTGCAAGCTTAGCGATTCTTGTGAGACGTTCCCAATATTGGTTTTTGGGTAGTAATTATTAAAAATCCATTGGGGCTTCGTTGAGTTTATTTTTTTATTGTACAATACTGTTTTGCTTCCTTATGTCCATGTTGTTGCTCGTATATTTGTTGTCTGCAGCTATATCTGTTACACCTTTTCGTTTCCACCACTTTTTAGAACCTAAGAAATAGTAAATCGCTTTTTTGTAAAATGGCAAGGGAACATCCCATAATTATCAATCATCAAAAGCCAATAATATAGGCTTCTGGCGGGAAAGTATGTGCGATGTTGCTATTCCGTTTATTTCATTTTGTGTAACTCTTTGTACTCTAAAGAATATCTCCCACAAACCCCTCTTTTAAGTTTCGAGCTGTTAAAATACACCATTGTTTGAGAATATTCTCAGATTAAATGTGTTTACCCTGACAAGATATTCCTAATTTTCCATCACCACTACCTACTGAATTTGTTATCAAAACAAGAACATACTGTACTCGAGGGTCAAACTCAATAAATACGGAATGATACAATCGAATTAAGGTTGCAATAACAACACCATGGCAAATTCAGCATTTGATACAGCGGATTATTCGTGTTTCCGCATTGGCGTAGCAAGGGAAACTTTATTGCACCTACACAAATCAATAAAGTTATAATTTGAATCAACTCGTAGTCCTTCAAGTCATTACAAAGCGATGTTCAATGACTTTTCAGTGTGAAATTCCCATCCCTCATCCTCATGTAACCTTGAGGATAAGATATAACTTTTTTCATGAACAGTACATCAGAAAAACGTCAGTACTAATTGAAATATTTTCTGATTAGGTAGGAATTAATTGTGCTACAGATGTTTTATTATAGTAACGTGTGAGGTATCAAACGGAAGTTGATGTTGATTTTTATAAAGAAAAGGTGTAACTAATAATAATTTTTGAAGGAAGAACTCGAAAAACAAAAAAAATAAATATCAATCACACAAGTAAAACAATATTTTTGTACCAATCACGTTGACATTGAAGTAAACATATAGGCATAATTTGAAAGTTAGGTATTTTGAAGGAATAGGATGAACTACTTAGCCGACAAAAAACAGTTTTTTCTCATGGGTATCAAATAGAAGCTGATGATATATGACACTCATAAAGTATTAAAAAATTCGAAACAGAATAAATGCTTAACAAAACACAAAAAACTCAAAATATGTATTTCCCGTATTATCAATCTAAATATTGGGGAAGTATTGTGATATCCCATTGAAAATTGTTGTAGGCAACTCCATTAAACTCAGTATTTGTAAAACAAATAGAGAGTGTGCTGAGTATTTGGATAAACAAAAAATGTCTACTGTTCCTGTCATGTGCGATATCAAATATAAGCTAATTTGATGGAGAACATACAGGAAAAACGTAAAACAAAGATGTTATCTTTATAAAAAAACAAGACAAATCTATCAAGGTGATGAGTCTCTGGATCCAAACTTCTTCCGATCTATATTCAATTGTAAAGTTGCAGAGTTTGAACTGGTACGGCACACTCGAGGATCCACCTCTACTACTACAGAAAGAAGCAGTCAGCTCACTTGGCCCAAATGCATGTTCCAAGGTAACATCCACTCCAGGGAAAGAAATCAGGATGCGCAGAAGACTGTACGCGATTATCGTTCTTCGAAGTATACGAAAAATGTCAGTATTAGTAACACAGTAACACGCGTTATGCGCGAGGAATAAAAATCAGAGTTGCGCAGTGTACAAACGGGAACATAAAGATCAAAGTGCCGACGCCAAGTGAGCTAACTGCTTCTTTAGCTATAAACTGTGACTGGACTATGTTATAATAAATAAACAACTTATCTTCCCAAATCTCTATATCATATGTTCTTCGCTGCAGAACTATGCGTTATATGATGTAGTATTTACTGTGTATATGCAGTCTTTTCACTAACTGACAATTACTTTCAGTTGATTGCAGATTTATTTCCGGTATTGATGAATTGTTGTCATTTGGTTACACTAATCAGATGGTTGCAATACTCTTTGACATAGATGAATATTCATACTTCGCATGTGAAATGAACCAATTATTATTATTATATATTTCAATAACTTTGTTTGGTTAGACTCTTCAATAAGTATAGATATATGCGAATCATTCACGCCTATATTTAATTCTATAGCGGGAAGAATGATTTTGGAATCATCAAAAAGATTTACATAAAACGATCGAAATATATTTTGCTTTGGCAAATAAACCTGGGAATGTTTTGTTGAATGTTTTGGGTTTGATGTTTTTTTTGTAATTGCACTCAAAAACAGGAAAATAGCCAGTTCCATATAAAATTAGTTAATTTTACACAAAACTGGCTATTTTCCTGTTTTTGAGTGCAATTACAGAAAAATAAAAACAAATCATTCAACAAAACATTCCCAGGTGAAAGATCATATTTCTTTCTTTCGGGGAACAAAGAATCAACGATGTAATTTTCCTAATTTAAAGCAAATTTCTAGTAAACCTGTTCTTTCATAGTTTCAATTCCAGTGGTGTCTGACTTATAGGGGTGGGGGTTTTTGACGAGTATTTCCAATGATGCCTCTACAACTATCCCTCACAAAATTCTGAAAAAATGATACAGTACATCAATGTTTTTTTTTTTAGTTTCATGATACGCCAAATTTTAACTTGCTCTGCCAAACACTTTGAAAACAGACATACGAACGCGTGTGTTATCGAGGTTTCATTTTTCTCCTATGGGTACAAAACCTTGAAGTTATATATTTACGCAACACCTGCTTTAAAAGTTCAATTTTCGGGCCCTGTGTCTCGTGTGGGAAACGCCCAGTATATTCAGCATTGGCTCTACCGTTTACTTCACCGCACTTGTTTGCTAAATATCCCACAACTGTGTTTTAACTTATAGCGTTGGCTATACATTTTACGTTATCGCACTTGTTCGCTAAAAATGCTATAACTGTAGAGTTTTAACTTCACGTAGTAATGTCACGACCAGTGACTTCAATTAAATTTTATTTTTTTGAACTTATAGCCTTGGCCATACATTTTACGTTATCTTGTTCGCTAAAAATGCTATAACTGTAGAGTTTTATTAGTGAATACACGACATGTGTTTCGTTATACAATAGCTTCTTCAGCTAATAGTGATTATTATCTCTAATGGGTAATAAGGAAAAATATGATTTGAATTATTTTGAATAGGTTATTTGTAATTTTCTAATCTGAAAGAGTTTTCCCAATTGTTCACACGAAATGCATATAATGAATTTCACCAAGATACTGTCTGTGGTAATTCTATTTTATATATTACCTGATATTATCGGTCCATCGTGAACAGCATTTTGAATGTATATAACCACATCTTCATCGACACTCGTTTTTATTGTTTATAATGGTATACTAGTTGAATGTTGACCTAGTGGCGAAATTTATGAAACAATCAATGAATGATGATTCAGAAATGTAATATATAATTAAAAAAAAGATGAAAAGGGAAACATTCTCAATTGAATATTGATAGAAAGATTTTATGAACATCCTGTTTATATTTTCAACAAATTAAAAAAAAAGATATTAAATGTATCGACAATTTCGTCTTAGTGTGTTTACATGTTATTTGCAATTATTCTATTTATCCCTCTTGAGTAGTCTGCAATAATGGGAAGTAGTTTTCAAGTACACATATTTCTAAAGTGAAGTGAGAATATCTTATTTGATACTGGTTAGAGGAAAATGAAGATATATTATTTTGGGATGATAAAATAGTTTAACAATATTTTGCCAATTATATCTCTAGTAGCATGTCTGAAATTGTTTATGATTAATTTGCATTTTTTTAATTTTTCTTATGTCTAGCGGCAACCAATTGAATAGTTTAGGAACGAAAAAGTGTACAAAACGCTCAGAGTGGCTTTTCCTGAGCAATTGTAAATGCATATATAGTTTTTAATCAAATCAGGTTATTTATTTTTTTGTTGACTGTCTCATATTTGTTGCTATAGAAAAACATTCAAAACAAACAAGATTATGGGTAGAGGCTTCACAAATCAAGTATCTTCCATTTCCATAATGGGAAATAAATCTCCCTATGAAATATTATGAGAACACCCCTGGTTCATCCTGCATTTCATTCATTCATCCCTCATCTTGAATACAAAAGAAGACGGAAAATTCAGATTTAGGGTGGATATAGGACTATTTTCTGGCCGGTTTAGGGAAAGCTAGCCATAGAAAATTTGCTAATCTTGACGAATAAATCACGTTTATCATTCCAGGAATTTTTCGTTGCAATAACAGTATTAGACGCGGTTGGTGCAATAAAAGTTCAGATGAATTGATGACTGGTTATTACTCCAAGAGGGGCAGTCTAGATTTTACAAATTGATAGATTCAACGAATATTATTCGTTTTTCCGCATATTGAAGAATAACACTTAATTTTTGCGACATCGCTCGCGTGAAGAAAGCAATAAATAGTTGAGGGAGAATAAAAAAGTCAGAAAGATGAATAACATCATATAAATGATAGGGGTGATTGATTCAAGAAATAATATGTTTATAAATAACGGAAGAGATAATTTGTTTGTGAAAAAAAAACAATGTTTCTACTAATCCCTAGGAGAAGACAAAGATATGCATTGATGAAAACGTTTTCTATTTTGAATTGAAGATGAAATTCATTCGTAATGAGAAAATAATGCAGTTACTGTAAGAAAACCGTTGTTTTGATGTTAATACAATTCCATTCCTTGAGAAACAATTTTTTTTTAAATTTGCAACTATGATTTCTTGTATTAGATGAAATATAATTTTTGATCCGAATCTATGAATTGTTCCAAATGAAATGTTCGTTCGTTCCCTTCAACAATACCACATCGCTCATTGCTCAGTTAAGAATCTGCTCTCCTTTTTACAAGCTTTAATTTAACTTGTGTTTAGTTGAAATCTTTAAAGTGAATTTTGACCCACTTCTAGTTGTCCGATAAAGGTGAAATTTGGCAGGTGTTCATAATTCCGGTAACAATGCATTATGGAATTTTTGCTATAGAAAAAACAAAATAGCGGCTCCAATATGGCGGACAAGTTTTGCGATTATGGTTTGATTGGTACATGGGGGTTTTTGGGGACATCAATCGAACCAATCAATCAAATATACTTTATTGTCTGAAGATGACAAATCTCATTGACAAGGTCATTTATGACTAAAAGGATGAAAACTATAACTATTAGGTAAAATTAAATACATATGATAAATAAATTGGTACAAAATAAATAATGAATAAAATATACACACGTAAATCAGATAAAATTTGGTACATCTTTACCGTGCTGCTTAAGATAAACATGCTCAAAGAATTAAATATTTGGGCAAAATTAATATAAGAATTATCATAATTGAAAACAGCTTCGTATTATATCAATGGTGCTAATCAATAAAACATATTGAAATATATCACAGTTGACTCCTGAATAATTTGAGATAGGACGACAAAGTTGAATTTCACAATACTAAAAGTTCGCATAGTAGAAGTCATCTAATGAGTGGAAAGCATTCGCCCGAAGAAGACTTTTCACAGAGTTTTTGAATTTTCTTGCATTAGCTATGATTTTAATCTCGTTGGGTATGTGATTATATCATTTTTTACCATTATAAACTATAGAGTTTTTTATTTGTGTCGATATTGGAATTGCTAAGGTAATATTAAGTGTTTGTCTGGTGTTATATTGTGTTTTTTTATAGATTTCGTTTTGAAATTTCTCATTATTTTATGTTTGATGAAGAGTGGCTTGCAAGAAACCCGGAACTTAGCCTTGCACATACACCTTAATGCTTTTTTTGACTACAAGATCCCCAGAAACAAATTCCGTGTCTCAGGTGTGAGTCGACTAAAGCATAATACACACTTTTTGCCATATCTTCACCAAGTTCCCATGAAGTGGTTCTTACAGCAAAGCATCCTGACGCAAGTTCTCTTCTGAGTTTTTCAATGTGATCTTCATATTTCAATTTATCATCAATATGTTAACCCATAAACTTTGCTTCTGTCATATTACTGATCACTTGATTTCCTAGATGAAGCTTTTGTAAATTACATCTGAAAGAAAGGATGTTAGTTTTTGAGATATTGAAAGATAGCTTATTAGCATCTCGCAAATCTTTCACTTTGCTAATATCATTCTCAATCATTTGATGCAGTTTTGAGCCATTTTTATCATGCCAAAATATTGTGGTGTCATCTGCAAATTGGGTGAACTCTCCCGAAATATTAATTGAAGCTAGATCATTTATGTACAGTAGAGAAAGCGTTGGTCCGAGAACCGACCCCTGAGGAACTCCCCATTTGATTCCCAGTTTTTGCGATGAGCTGCCTTGAAGAGATACGCTTTGAGTTCGTCCAGATAAATAAGATTCAAACCACTGGATAACTACATCTCTAAAACCATATATCAGCCCATGAAACCAGAAATGAACGAGGAAGAAATGTTAATAATATAAATATGGACTAAGCAACAATTCTCGAGTGGGGATCTGATAACTTGGTGGAATTCAATGCAAACAAAACACAAGCATGTCTTTTCTCTAGAAAAGCCGATCTCACTGTGCCTAACATAACTTTGTCAGGAGTAACCATACCACTGAAGTCATCCATATCGATGCTTGGTATTACTATCAGCAATAACCTCTCCTGGGAAAATCACGTGAGGTCCATTGCCAAAAGTGCATCCCAAAAACTTGGTTTTTTGTTTCGTGCCAAGAGCTATTTCACCCCCACTCAGCTGCTTATGATCTATAAGGCACAGATCCGACCTGTCCTGGAATACTGTTCCCATATTTGGAGCGCGGCACCTAAACATATCCTGAGGCTATTGGATTCTGTCCAAAAAAAGGGCAATTCGTCTCGTCGGTGATGCCTCGCTTACAAACTCGCTCACTTGTCTGGAACACCGTAGAAAAGTTGGCGATTTGTCTCTATTTTATAGATATTTTCATGGGCGATGCTCTTCTGAAAGATCAACAATCGTTCCTGCTTTGGCAGTCTCTTCGAGACTAACCCGTCAAGTTCAGTCATCACACCCCTTCGTGGTCACTTTGGAGACCTGCAGAACATCACTTCCCAAAGACTCGTTCATCCAACGAACAGCGAGGCTTTGGAACTCATTGCCCAGGGAGGTGTTCCCCGAGGCATACACCTCCAGAAATTTAAGAAGAACACCAACTCCTACCTTCTTTCCCTTGGTTCCCACGATGTTCTCTGAACATTACAGGATTTCCCTTTTTGTGGGAACCAGAACATAAATTAAAAAAAAAAAAACTCCGATTTTTGCAAGAAAATTTTGTGGTTAACACAGTCAAAGGCCTTTGTCAGGTCACAAAAAACCGCTGCAGCAACTTCTCTATCATTCAGTTTCAGATGAACATTTTGAAGAAGGTTAAAAATAGTTTCAGTCGTTCCTTTTTAACCGACGAAACCAAAAAGGAGGAGGTTCTCTAGTCGACCCGTATATTTTTTTTCCATCATTTTTTTTATGTATGATCACGCATAACTTTTTACTGAGGCGTCCGATTCCGATAATTCAGTGGATAGGGTGTACTTCGAAGGTGGTCCCATTTGAATTTTGAAAGATGAAATCCACCCCTAAGGGTAGCAACATGAAGGATCACTCACCCTCTGAATTCTGGTCCGTTAACCGAATCTATCAGGCATAACTTTGTACTGGGTTCTTCGATTTGGATGATTCTTTTTTTAATAGATATTTAGATTTTGGATGGAATTATATACCCTTACGGGTAGAAAAATAGGGGATAATTGATTTTTCACTTATGAACATTAGCACACACGTACGTAGTTGACAATGACAGATCGCTACTGACATTATTTCTGTTCCACATCCGTCAAAACCATTATATTCTATGGGAGGATGGAATGATATACAAAGAAATTAAATAAACTAACAAGAACAACAAAAATAACTTATATTACAACAAATAGTAAAAGTAGATAATCATATTATTTAACTGGTAATAGTTGAAGTAAGGTGGGTAAGTAAGTATTTCGGAAGTAATAAAAAAACAAGTAGGTAGTAATTAGTATATTTTAGCCATAAAAAATTTAAAAATGAAAACTTTTTAACAAAAAATCAAGCCGACGAAATACGGAACTGAAAAGTAAAAAATAAAATAAACCTTCTTAGTCTCAGTAACTAAGCTCCTAAACTAATGTAAGTAACTAATTTTGAGTCGGCGCCAAACAAACAATCAACGAACATAATTAAATTACTTCAAAAAAATTATCAGAATGTTACCGCGCAACTCGATGCCATCATTTTACGCCTTACCTAATTCATTTGCTTGTTTGTTTGGCGCCGACTCAAAATTAGTTACTTACATTAGTTTAGGAGCTCAGTTACTGAGACTAAGAAGGTTTATTTTATTTTTTACTTTTCAGTTCCGTATTTCGTCGGTTTAATTTTTTGTTAAAAGTTTTTCTCTTCCAAATTGAGTAGAATTAATAAAATTGTGCTTATTCGAATAAGTCATTATTCTTTTTTTCACCAGTTTTTCTATTATTTTTGAGAGTGTGCGTAACATTGAAATGGGTCTGAAGTTTGCAGGATTATCAGTATCACCATCACAGAGATTAGGATTTTTTTGTCAAAATACATAAATCCAGGATGGCGGCTCCAATATGGTGAAGAGTTTTGTGGTTATGGCCCAATTCCAATAGAAATTGGTATGTGGGGGTTTTTGGGGGCAGAGATCATGATTTTTTGGCAGAATTCACGAAATCAAGATGGCGGCTCCAAGATGGCAACTATTTTTGTGATTATAGTCCGCTTCCATTCAAAATTGGTGCATGGGGGATTTTGGGGTCGGATGTCATGATTTTTTTGTAAAAATTCATGGATTTGAAATGGCGGCTCCAAGAAGAGAAGTGTTTTGTTATTATGACCCGATTCCGTTCAAAATTGGTTTGAGGGTTTTTTTGGGGTCCTATATTATAAATTTTTGTCAGAATCCAATAGGATGACACTTTTTGAAAAAAGCGCTGCGCTAGAAACACTTCGCTAACGGACAAACGTATATAGTTCTGAGTAGGGTTGAGTCTCTAGACGGTCTACAAATTGGAGAACTGGATTGCACAAAATTAACCGGCAAGAGACCTTGTAACAATGAAGCGCTACTTGAAATAGATAGATTGAGGAATATTCCTAACTAAAAAGATGCAAACAAATTAAAAAAAAACAAGCTTTTATTAAACTGCACAAAAAAATTAAATAAACCAAGGTGTTCCTAAAACCCATAATGTGTAAACCCCAAACCCACATAAGAGTTGAATATGGCTGCTATATAGAAGTGTCCTCAGTATAAGTATATGATACATACACACATACTATCTATAATCAGTATATGAAATGAAATGCATAAAGCACACACGAAATCGTCTTCACAAAAATTGAGACAATTGGTAGACCGACAGGCGAAAAACAACTACTTTCCTGGCAAATACCACGCAAAACGTTGAATGATATTCACCTGACAATCCATGCAAACTTCCATATAAATGGATATTGTTCGCAAATGTTTCTTTCTGATAAGCTCGATTATGTTTAAATTCATGTCGTGTCCACCTAACAATCCGCATACCCGTTTCAGGCTTTTTTGGCCCTCATCAGTACGGAGTAGTCACCAGCCAAAGATCCAGAGAGCTCTGGCCGAAGCGAGATACAACATAAATAAAATCATCATCGAGCTTAAAACATCTTTAGGTGCATAGGAAAAGATAACTTTCAACCGGCGACACCTAGTGACAGAAAGAAACACTCCATACAAGTATCCTACCCCGATAGGATTCTAAATAAAAGATTCCTTCTCAGTAGGAGTGGCTCAAAATGCCCGACTGGCATATTTTAATGAAAGAAAAAGCAATATGAAGGGGATAAGATATGAAATGAAATGCATAAAGCACACACAAAGTCGTCTTCACAAAAGGTTCAATATAAATTGAAACAATTGGTAGACCGACAGGCGAAAAACAACTACTTTCCTGGCAAATACCACGCAGAACGTTGAATGATGTTCACCTGACAATCCATATAAATCGATATTTTTCGCAAATGTTTCTTTCTGATGAGCTCTCTGGATCTTTGGCTGGTGACTACTCCGTACTGATGAGGGCCAAAAAAGACTGAAACTGGTATGCGGATTGTTAGGTCGACACGACATGAATTTAAACATAATCGAGCTTATCAGAAAGAAATATTTGCGAACAATATCCATTTATATAGAAGTTTGCATGGATTGTCAGGTGAATATCATTCAACGTTCTGCGTGGTATTTGCCAGGAAAGTAGTTGTTTTTTTTTGTGCCTGTCGGTCTACCAATTGTTTCAATTTATATTGAACCTTTTGTGAAGACGACTTTGTGTGTGCTTCATGCATTTCATTTCATATCTTATCCCCTTCATATGGCTCTTTCTTTCATTATAATCAGTATGTTCATGTTTTTATGCGATTTAAAAGCTTGTCGCATAATTATTTATCCTATCCCAATTCCAATTAGGAATAAACCTCGGTCACGACAAGGTTTTAGATCACATAAGAACATGAACATACGGATTATAGATAGTATGTATCTATGTACCTTGCTATGTAGCTTGCTTTTTATTTATTTTCAACTTTCAATTTATTGTTAAACCGAATTGTTTGTAGTAAAATCAGAATTTTGTAACTTCAAAGAAATCGTTTTCTTTGGTCGATCGTCGATTTCTTAGGTAGAAAAATATATATATTATCGATTCAAATCATAACACTATCCTTATTTTTTCTGCAGTTGAACTCAATCATAATAATAATGATTTCTAGTATTTCCATTATATTTACTAAGGAGAAATGGCAAACCTGTACGTACATATCATCAAGTACTACTCGTTGTAATCGGTGGTGATTACGAAAGCAGCAAATGTAAATTTGAGATGTACTTCTTTAAATGATATGATAGTAGTCAGAAATACTTAGGTACAGATGGAAAATATTAGAAATTTAGTATTTGCAATAGGGCTTTCTCATTTGAAGACGCAAGCACAAGAGGGACATAATGTGACGATTCTTATCCTATTATTGAAAATTATTTTGAAAAAGTTTTTTTTAAGATCGTATGAAAACAAAAGGTCTGGTAAAAAACACGGGAGACATAGAAACATTTTTAAATCCGAATTTCGTGAGATATATTCATAGTTTTCGACTTCTTGAAATCCTGCTGGAGTTGGTAACAGATATACACAATTTCAATATATGTCAAATAATTAGAGAAGTGATATTTCAAAAAACTCACGTCTAACTGTGTCTGTTGTTGCTTCTGGAAAAATTTTGATGGAATTTAAAGAAAACTTTATATTTCGTTATTTCTAAGTCAATGCATCATCACATTGGTAGATACTATTTCGGAATTCATCAACCAGTCGCAAGAACTTATATATAATATACAACTGGAGAATTGCTTCAAGATAGAATTCACGTAGGCCGAAATTGGATCGTTTATTTGAATTAGATATCGAGGCAAACAGAAGAAACAAAACAAGTTGTATTTATCCAATGGGAATTCTATACCTATTTGATATTTTTTATTTGACAATTTAGTTCTTGGAAGTAATTACACTGAATAATTGAATTGTAGGTACTATTGATGTTATTGAATATGAAACAAAAAAACGACTACGTGTCCCTACTGGAAATACAGTTTGATAAATGCCGTGATACACCAGAATCATTGTAACAAATACCATATTATTGATATTAGCATAAAAATGCTCAACTACAATGCGTATTTCTTTCTTTCAACAACTAAATGCATTTTTATAGTTTCAAACTGACTACGAGAATTTTTAAATAGACTGATGCACCTTTTCATTTGCTAATACCCTATTTATAACAATTTAGGGAATAATGGAATATAAACAATAGTTAATAAACTGACAAAACAGATACATATTTTCTGTGTAAAGCTATTGGGTAGATTGAGGACAAGTGAGGGTTGGCTATTTTGCATCTTACGTCACATCGGCCAAGCCAAAACCGAATGCTTTTCGTATAACAAGATTCGAATGGTTGTTTATGAGTTTTTTATATTATCACTTCCTCACGTAAAACTGTGGATTGGACCCCTAGGGAGGAGGATACAGTGTCCGTCATAAAGTTGACTACATATGCTAAAAAAATGTTTTTGAAATTTCTGAAAAACTATGATGGCGTTTCGTTTCTGCATTACTGACAACTAAGAAATTCGTTGCCACTTATATCACTTGACCTCAGATTTGGCGGCAATTCGAAAAAAAGTTGTCTGTGGTGCCGAAAAATTGGTCAAATTGAGAAGATATCGAAAAAATGTATCGAGAATATGTGTTTGGAATCCAACGAGGACCCCATGTACCAAATTTGAACTAGATTGAAAAAAACAAAAAACAATTTTTTCCTTCTACTCTCACTAAGAAACATTATACATTCTTGTTTCATCTGTAAACAGCTTAAATAACCTAAATCACATAAGTTTGGGTCAAAACCAATCAAATATTTGTGGAAAAGACATTTTGCGGGAGATTAATAATGGAAACACGATTTAGTCTTGTCAGTAGGTGTAGTCATGCCCTGTATATTGATGCACATGAGCTCATTCAATATGCTCAACCCGTAAATGAAATTCAAACCAACTAATATTTGTAATTAAAACGTAATATTACATTATTTATCCTAATTGAATTTAATATTGTTTAGGTGAATGTGGAAAAATAATAAAACTTAATAAACAAACAATGTACAGATTTACAATATTCTACGGGACCACCTTCGCGCTCATACATAGAATTGTTCTGGAAAACATTTCTCGGTGAACATTTTTCAACATAGTTCTGTTGATCAGTGCTGCACAATTCCTTATACAAATTTTTAAGTGGACATTGCTTTTCAGGTAACCCCATAAAAAGAAATCACACGGCGTTAGGTCTGGAGACCTATCAGGCCAAGGACTACCTGCTAACCAAACTCATTGTTTAACCACTCCCGTATTCGTAGAATGAATAGAAGCCCCATCTTGTTGAACAAATAAACGAATTCGCTGTTGTAATGCTAGGTTGTCGATAAATGTAGATATCTTGGTCCGTAAAAAGTTCAAATACCGTTCGCCATTTGAACTTTGTCTAACACCTACAATTCACTCATTTAAAATTTCACACCATACATTCACTTTGAAACCATATTGGTCCTTGGCATCAATAATAAAATTAGGATTAGGTCTAACAGAGGTTTGACATGTCTAACAGAGGTTTGAGTTATTTCTGCCTTTTCTGCCATGATTTTCGTCGAAACTCTTGGTGTCTCAGTGACTGTCAGTAGAATATCGTTCACATTATTTTCATTATTCACAGCAGGCTTAACGTGAACACTTTATATTTGTTTTCAACCGAACCATCAGTTTCCTCAAATTTTTGCAATATCTTTGCCACCGTAGTAAATTGCAAATTTTGGTCTGGATGCCTTCCCTTGAAAATGTCAGCTACTCCTCTTGTGCTATGATAATTTTCGCCATATAGCAATACTATTTCTATTTTTTCTTGTATACTCAGTTTTGGAGCCATTTCTATTGATAGATTTGAAAACACAAAAACTGATAAAGAACGACAACTCCATCAAAATTGTCAACAAGTTATTGTGACATTTGTTATTGTTACAACAAAAGTAGATCTTTTTTCAAAGCTATCTTATAAAATTCAAAAATATAGCTAAGTCATTGAAGTTCAAATTTACTAACCAATATTAAATTTAGCAAAGATAAATAATGTACTATTGAGTTTTAATCACAATTATTAGTTGGTTTACATTTTATTTAATGATTGAATAAGCTCATTAGCATCAATATACAGGGCATGACTACACCTAGCAGTGACAAGACTGAATCCTGTTTTCATAATTAATCTTCCGCAAAATGCCTATTCCACAAAAATTTGATTAGTTCTGACCCAAACTTATGTGATTTGGGTTATCAATGCTGTTTCCAGATAAAACAATAATGGAAAATGTTTCTTAGTAAGGGTAGAGGAATAGAATGGTATTTTTGATTTTTAGTTCAACATGGTCCTCGTTGGATTTCAAACACATTTTCTCAATAAATTTTTTTGATAACTTGTCAATTTGACCCATTTTTCGGCACCACAGACAACTTTTTTTTAAATTCCCGCCAAATCTGAGGTCACGTGATATAAATCACCACGGATTTTTCAGTTGTCAGACTTAGAAACGAACCGCAATTAGAGTTTTTCAGAAATTTCAATAACAATTTTTTCCCCATATGTAGCCAACTTTATGACGGACACTGTATATATATATATATATATATATATGAGAGAAATCTGTTACGAATCCAAAAAGACACACCATCCGTCTACAGCCTGTTTCATGGTTTCCCAATCATCAGGACGGCTTGTGGCCTCTTTCAAATTCGCATCAGATTTCTCGTTGGTTCATAGCCTTAGGCCAATACAAACATGTGAACTGCATCAGATTATTGATTTGTTTGCGTTAAACGCATGAGGAGTACGACTATTGATATCGTGGGTAGGCCTATCTGACACATTTGTTGGTGACCTGTTAATGTGCACGAAATCTCGTGATATTAAAATTCCATGATATTAGGTTTAAGCTTCACCGCACAGAGTATAGATGTCACTATCAATAATCTGATGCAGTTCACATGTTTGTATTGGCCTAAGGCTATGAACCAACGAGAAATCTGATGCGAATTTGAAAGAGACCACAAGCCGTCCTGATGATTGGGAAACCATGAAACAGGCTGTAGACGGATGGTGT
Source organism: Gonioctena quinquepunctata (assembly GCA_018342105.1). Classification (NCBI taxonomy): domain Eukaryota; kingdom Metazoa; phylum Arthropoda; class Insecta; order Coleoptera; family Chrysomelidae; genus Gonioctena; species Gonioctena quinquepunctata. Next base: position 204,005 of record JAFIRS010001115.1, read on the forward strand.
GTTTTTTTGGATTCGTAACAGATTTCTCTCATTCTCGATATTTGTTTGCGTTAAACGCATGAGGAGTACGACTATTGATATCGTGGGTAGGCCTATCTGACACATTTGTTGGTGACCTGTTTATGTGCACGAAATCTCGTGATATTAAAATTCCATGATATTAGGTTTAAGCTTCACCGCACAGAGTATAGATGTCACTATCAATAATCTGATGCGGTTCACACTATATATATATATATATATATATATATATATATATATATATATATATCATGAAAATTGGTTGTCAACTTTTGAAATTGAGGTAATTAATAATTCTCAATAAAAAATATGGGATATACTAGAAATAAACCGAAATTTATCCAGATATTGATGAGAAAAAAAAGAATGTATAATCATTGTCTAATGTATCTTTAGACAATGGTATAATTAATCTGTGAATTTTAATGAGTTCAGACCAGGATCGTCATGGAAAACTTGCCTAACGGCAAATTCCATCAAAGAACACGTAGGTTAATGCGCTCTATTCTTTACAGTATGTGATGAAACTTTATATGAATATGAATCATATAAGTTCAATCAAAGAAGTCAATAAGTTGAATCAATAGATAAATATGTGGCAGCACGCTGAAAAATTGTAGTTAATTGTTATCATGGTGATTCTTTGGACAGAATGGGAGGTAGAATATCAGATCAGAAAATCATGCTGCTCTTGCCGCTGCAGTAATATTTGTAGATGTTAAGCAATTGACTTGTTCAAAAATAGAAATCGAAATATCAGTTTAAATTGATGCAAGTACAATTTTTGGGTTATCTTATTGATACTGATGGACTTTGTTCTACTCCAGATAAAGTGACTATGATACATACACCAAGAAAAAACTCCAGAGAATGAAAAGGAATACTTTGCTAGGTTTCTTGATTTGTTTTAAAGATTTTTGGAAAATAAAGCGTTTGTTGCTGAACCGTTGTTCCGGCTTTTGAATGAAAATAAAGCATGGACCTGGTCCATAGAACATGATACTGCCCCAAATGTAAAACAGTTTTTGAAATCTGATTCATTATAGACACCTGATCTGCAGTAACCCCTGGTTCTCACCTACGACGCATCTTCCTATGGGGTCGGAGATATTCCATCCCACATCATGCATGGCGGAACTGAAGCTTCTGAGTATTTTGCTTCACGAACACTCATTTCAGCAGGAAAAAATTATTTAGTTAGAGCGATAAATTCCAGGAATCAGTTTTGTAATATCAAAGTTTATTCATTTCTGGAAGATACTTCACTATGGTCACTGATGCAAACCTATGATTGGACTCTTGAAAAAAAATCGACTCCCGATTCAGTTTTTCCCAGAATGACTAGGACTACCTATTCATATAATTATATATCATCAGAAAAATAACAAATGTTTCCATGCCCTATCCCGTTTGCCCAAACCAACAAAAGAAAGTATTATTCCAAGGCCAAAGGATATTTTCTTGGTATCAAGGCAGAAGATTTTTTTCTTTTTCATTTTGTAGAACCCCCTAGCGTTTTCAATGTTTCCATACAAGTACTAAGGTCGGCATTTGTTTGATTTCAGATATCGATAGATTTTCGTCAACTTGACAGGTCGGGTATATCGAACAGTTGTTACCAAAGTGTGAAAATGAATCGCAAAATCCGAATGTAGCTGTACAAGTGCCAATAATTTTAGTGCATCGATTCCGGAAACTGAAGATATGTCAACACAAATACTGATTCCAAAGGAGGAGGGTGTGATGTTATAACATATTTTACTCAGGTTATTTATGTTTTCTAATTATATAATAAATCATATTTTTTTTCAAATGCAGCTAAAATCTGAAACAGACTGGATGCGTCTAGGCTTCTTCAGATTTTAGCGACATTATGTTATGTTATCATATACTACTTAGTTTTACTTAGGGTTATATTAACTTTTCACTACAGAATAAGATTTCAGAGGAGTATTCTTTTCCGTGAAAAATGTATTAATTTTGTTGTTGTTACTACTTTTTGCACTATCTTTTGTGCCAAAAACTTAACTTTTTTGCACTAGTGCAAAAAATACTTTGATAACAAAGATAACAAAAATTCTTGGGATTTAAGTTTACGTTTGAACATGGTAACTATAGGTACTTGGTACCATTGAATATTCCTCAAAACGTTAGTTTTATATTCAAAAGAAAAAAAAATAGTCTATTTTTTATTAATCCAAATCTTGTTACTAACGGAAGTATATTCATAGTTATCTATGGATATAGTCTGATAGTGACAATTTCCGTAATTAATTTCAAGTTGTCAGTTTGAAATTTTATTATTTTGTTGTAAAGCTGTTGAAAATGTCATGTTCAGATAGTGAGATAGAAACTATTTGTACTCCTTCAGATATAATTGGAATATTTAAAACCCAATGCAATACACAGACACTGTTTTCGCAGAGCTTCTGCAACAATAATTGTGGAATCGGGGGCAGACATGTTAACATTAAAACGCCATGGCGGATGGAAATCTTCAAATGTAGCTGAAGGCTACATTGACTACTCAATTTCTAAAAAAACTTAAAGAGCTCAAATTCTGAAAGGTGAACCAAGTACCAGTACCAGAAACTTCATAACAATTCGAAAAAGAGTTTTAAGTGAACAACCTGAGACCTCCACAAGCAAAATCGAAAACAAAATTCAAAAAAATACTGAAAATTAAATTTGTCCATCAAATTTCTCCAACTGCGATATTAAAATGGAAATTTTCTCCAAAAAGTAAATAACTAATTTTATAATAATAACGTTAGTCTAAACTGTTCATGTTATTGTTAGAACTATTCCAAGTATTAGATATAGTTCTTGTATTGTAAAATACTATTCAAAAATTCTTGCAATAAAACAAATTTAACTCAATCTTAGAAAAAATGTTGTGTGCATTCTGTGCAAAAAGCATATTTGTCACACAGAATGATTGCAGCTCTCGACTTCATCTCGAGCTGCAAACTTCATGCATCGTGCTACAAATATACACTTTTGCACTTACACAAATAACTATTGTGTGGATATATTTGGTTTTGTATTAGAGTGATACGTGATATGTATGTCATCACTTTGAAACATTTTTTTCTATAATATAATTTTCCCATATATGCGAGTTTTGTTTTTTTGTATTTTATATCAATTCAACTAAAAACAAAAGGGTGTTAGTTCCAAAGGTGAAGGAAGAATTTAAATGATGTTATGATACATTTGAATTATGTTTTTCATCAGGTTTATCATTATGAGCATCTTAAATATTTTTGAAGAAAATAATTTCTAAGAATTATCTCTTTGCTGTTTAATTTTCTGTTGCTAGGCTGAAATTTTCGTATTATGGTAGATAAATTCATGATTAGTTTCTTCTGTTTGTTTGTTGATTAGTGTTTTGTGTTATTCTGGGCTCTGCTTTTATATTCTAAGTTTTGAGAGGTTTGGCCTATATACTGCATTGCAACTTGGGTTCTTACACGGGATTTCATAAGCAACGTGGGTATTTTTTATAAATATTTTTTCCTCGGAAAAATGATGTTTTATTCATAGCGTTATGACAATTGTGTCCTATTAGAAGATTGTAAGGTTTCCTTATTTTGCCTATGTTTTCTGAGAGGCTTTGTTTATATGGATATATTGTGATTTTAAGAGTTATATTATAATTGATATAACTATTTTTGTTTGCTGTGCTATAAAATAAATTTATTATTTGGTGGAAAACATTCTATTTGTTTTGAAGCTAGTTTAGTTTTTTTATGGCGTCTGTATTCTGGTATCAGAAAATGTGATGGTTCTGCCTTCGAGTCCAACCATCACAGCTTTTTTTTTCAACAGAGGATGTTGTAAGTTGTAAGTTATATTATAGGTAACGGCCTAACCATGTGACTTTTTTTGGGCCATTTTATTTTATTATTTGCTCTGTATAGGGCTGAGTCTGGGATTTTTTTTATTTGTTTCAAATGCTATTGTGAATTTCAGTTTATTGTGATAGAGTAACTGAATATGGTAGGAGTGTGATTTGCATGGGTTCATGGAGTTAATAAGATACAATCATTAACTTATCTCCTATATAAGAGCAGGTTGAAGTGTTGAATAGCAAAAATAAATTTGAACATCCTCTTTTATAGAATATATATTCATGATTGTAGATCAGTAACACAAGAAACTCACACTAATCACGTTCTAACCATGTTGAATTCTCTTTAGAAAATACTGACATCCGCAACAGAATCGGAAAAATGAAAAAAAAAATCAGTAATAATTATAAAAAAAAAAAAAAATACTTCAACTTGCAACCGAAAACAAAATATGTATTAATTGGACGACTCAAAGACAGAGCCATCACATTTTCTGATCTAGAATACTAACCTAACGCCATAAAAAAAAACTATACAAAACAAATGATAAATAATATTTTCTTCCAAACGATGAATATATTCAAGCAAACAAAAATATTTATAAAAAAAATTATAACTTTCAAAAGAACTATATAAGACAATCACAAAATATCTCAATCACAGTAGATGAGAAAAACCAACATAATCAATATATTTTCTACAAAAAAAAATATCATCGAAACAGGTGAAAATGAAATAGAAAGAATATAAACTCATTGTTCTCTGAATATAAAATAACATGATCTGATATGAAAAAAAAATTTAGCGAAAATCTGAAGAAGCCTGAACACCTCCAGGAGAAACGTTACTACAATTACATAATTCATCAAAACAAAGCATATTGACGTAACGAGCTATGACGCCAAGATTATGGTGTGTTATCAACACCGATTCAAACAAATTATTCTTGATCGCAATACATTCCACTTGCGAAGAAAAGAACTCATTTTACCCTTTCAATTTCACATATCTTTCGAATTTCTATTCGACCAATGCAAGAAATGCATTCTTTTGGTCTCCTCATGTCATTTGCAATACCCAATTTGTTCAAGTAATTTCTTCCAACGTAAGTTGGAAAACATTAGAATTCCCTGGAAACTCGCCGTATTGTTTTCAAATTAAATTATTAGTTTTTTAGATCTGCTGCCTTTGTGTGGCTTATTTATCTCGTTGATTTCGATTAAAACGTTTCAAATACCTGAAGGTAATGAATGAGACTTACGAGGTAGACGTGCTCTTCCTCATTTGGAGGAATCGTTCATCCAAATTGGTGGTACTTAAAATACGTAGAAATCAATCCACGGCTAATTTACCGAGAAAAGATCTTCGACTAACTCGATCAGATGGTTGGTTTCTAAAAATTCTACGTCTTTTTTTCTCAGATAACTAATTGTTATTTATTAAAGAGAGTTATATAATTTAATTATATATATATATATATATATATATATATATATATATATATATATATATTCTCATCAATCCTACTCGAAGATTACAAACTATTTTGCCGATGAATTATTATAAAATATTTGTGAAATAGGACAATTTTCCTAAGAATAAATTCCATAGTGATTATTCGAATTTGCAATGCTGCAATTCACTTGGATTTATGAAATCATTTGTAATCGAAAGAATATTAATTGCACCATACATATGTTCCAAATAATTCCTGTCCATAAACAAAGTTTTTAGTTCAATCATTTTCATATAATATTTTTGTCACAATAAATTACATCAATGCTTATAATCTTAACTGCCTTAACCTAACCTAACATCAATTGATACTTCCAAAAGAAAAAATTTCTTATTCTCTCCTCAGCCTGTGTGTTTTATATATATATATATATATATATATATTTATTCTTCAATATCTCGGAATAAAGGTATGATTCAGTCAATTATATAATTTCTTTAACTACGTTTCGACAGGTATTTGTATCATCAGGTTGAAACACAAAATAAAAAATATGGAGTTTGAGACATATTTAATTAACAATATAATAATAATAATAATCATTTATTTTCCATAAGATAATTTACAAAATTATATAGGAATAGTCAAGTTGATGAAGACAAAAGTATCAAGAGAAAAATTCTCCCACACTATAAAAACATTTTTCTTGTAAAAAGGATCTAAGTCTACTTTTAAACACAGGAATATTATTACTGTTTTTGATCAAATCTGGTAAATGATTGAACATTTTAGGGCCAAGATAGTTTGGGGAGTCGGAAGTTATTTTGAATCTTGCGTATGGAACATGTAACAATTCTCGGTTCCTTGTGTTCAAATTATGAATATTGGCATTCAGTAAAAAATTGTTTTTGTTCTGGAATACATATACACATATTTCATATATGAGAAGGCAATGGCAGAATATGGTATTGGATAAATATTGCTCTACATGAAAACGTGTTTGCCACCCTAGCTATACTTCGAACATACGTTTCTGTGCAATAAACACATTTTAAGACATTGAAGAGAGACCCCAGATACTCACGCTGTACCTCAGTCTAGAGTCCACCTGAGCATGGTACAAACTTAACAATTGATTTATTTCCAGTACAAAACGTAGATTCACAAAGAGGTATATCAAGGAGTTCAATTTTGAAATTAGTTGTTCACAGTGAGCTCTCCAGTCCAGAAACTGATCGAAATGAACACCTAAAAACTTTATAGGATGATGGCTGTTCTCGAAGGTGTAATCATCTAGCGATGGTGAAATTGAATAATTTGAGTTTTATTGGCATTGAAAAATAGATCATTGTTATTGAAATATTCGGATGATAAGGCAATTGAATTGCTACATTCCTCAACCATGGAATGGGAGCCAGAAGCTGACACAAGCAAAGAGAAATCATCTGCATAGGCAGTGTGGTTTATTTCTCCCAGAACAGTTTCGATTTGGTTCACGTATAATATAAATAAAATGGGACCCAAAATAGATTCTTGTGGGACACCCATATTGATAGAAACTGACTCTGAGTCAATCTTTGATGTTCTTTCGTTGTTACAATACTGTAAGGAGACATATTGTTCCATATTTTTCAAGAAAGAAGGGATCCAATTCAAGGAATGTCTGCACCAAAATAATTCTTTAAAAACATATGGTTCGAAATATAACACGTTATTTAACTCAATATAAAAATATATGTAACATTTATGAGTATTCACTTACAAATTATTTTATTTGAATTCTGGCGTTCGCATCGTACGAACGTTATGTAGGTGTGTGACTGCGTCGAAGTTATAGGGAATGGTTTGTTTATCTTTCATGCATTTTTACCCTCTTCATAAGTACATTAGATTGTTTATATTGAGTTCTAGTATATGAGCCGGACTGTATTTTTTTGGCAGCATGTAAAGATCAGTTTTCATTATTTTTACTATAAACAAAGTTAAAAAAGGTTGTTATAAATCTGGCTCAAGATTTTGATATCATTTCTATTGTTAATGCTATTGGGCTCTTTTTTAATATGTATCATTTCAAGGAATGTTCTTACTCTTGGATTCCTTTCTTCTTTCAACGTCGTTAGTGTCAAACTTATGTTGATTTTCTTTTTCGTGTTTGGATAAGGCTGTACTGTCGGTTTTTGAGTATTTGTGGGCTTGTACTCGTTTCTGCAAATATTGTTTTGTTTGACAGTCTTTACACGGTATTCTATATACTGTATGAGTTTGTTTGTTTTTTTCGTATTTCTGTTTTAATTTTGAATAAATGGTTTTTTCGTATTTTTCAGTCGGTGTGAAATAGTGATGTTGTGTTTTTCCATTGTTTTATCAATTTTATTCGATAGTTTGTCTATGTATGGTAAAGGTATGTATGTTGTTGTTTTCTTTACTTCATTATCATTTTTATTGTAGATCGCATGTATTCGTTTTTTTATTGTTTTTTCTGCAAAGTAGCTGGGGTAATTATTTTCTTTCAATATATTCTTGATTGTTTCAGTGTCAGTTGAATTTTGACTATCATTTTTTTTGTAACTAAGGGGTGCGTTTGTAACGATTTGATGCATTTGGTTTAATAAACCAGTTTGTGAAATTTTTTCCAGTATTGTCGTGTATTATTGTTGTGTCGAGAAAGTTTATTTGTTTTCTATTTATATTTCTATTATAAATTTCAATCTAGGATGATATTTAATAAGTTTTTCTAGAATTTCATCAACTTTGTCAGTAGGAATACAGGTTAAACAATCGTCTACATATCGTTTGAAGAATATTGGTTGATGATGATCTTTTCTTCAACATACTCCATAACCAGATTTGCTACTGTTGCAGCAATTGGAGATTGCAATTCCAAATATTTGTGAGTAGTATTTATTTTCATATTGGAAGAATGTTGAGGTTGAACATAGTTCAATTCCTTTCAAAAACTCTTCTAAGGTTAGTGTTGTGTGACTTTGTATTTCATGCCATTTTTCTCTTATGATATCTATCACTAATTTTGTATCTATATTTGTATATGAAGAAACTATATCCAGAGATATTATTATATGATTTTGTGGAACTGTTATATTGCGGACAAATTCCTAGAGTTTTTCACATAGTAATCATTTTTTCCAATAATATTTGAAAGAATTTCTGAGATAAATTTTGATAAATTGTAAGTGGCAGATTGAATATTGCTGACAATAGGGCGAAGGAGAATTCCAGTTTTGTGTAATTTCGGCAGCCCGTATATTGTTGGAGGTTGGGCGTTGTGTATATTGAGTTTGTTTTTTATTACTTGATCTATAAGTGTTGACGAGAACCAATTATTTACTAATTCATTAACTTATGCTTGAAGTTTTTCTGTGGGGTTGAAACTCTCTTTTTTATATGTGGTTTTGTCCATTAGCAAATTTTTCTAGTTTTTCTTTGTATTCAGATATTTGCATAATTACTGTTTGGTTAGTTTTATCAGCCCTGAGTATGAGTAATTCGGTATTTTCCTTCAAAAAAGTTTTAGTCTTTTTTGAAAGTTTGTTGAAGATATTTTTCTAATTTTTTGTTCGTTTTTCAAAACTCTTTAATCTTCTTGCCTTTTTCATCCACTTACTTTTTTACGGCTCAGTTATATATATTTTTTTATTATTCGACTTTGGTGACGTCTTTTATTAGTTTAGTTGGAAAATTACTTTCTTCTCCTGAACTAGTGGCCATTAGAGCAAATAATAACAGTTTTTCATTTCAAATTATATATCCCTAATTTTTTTTTTTTTTTTATGTTCTGGTTTTCACAAAAAGGGATATCCTGTAATGTTCAGAGAACATCGTGGGAACCAAGGGAAAGAAGGTAGGAGTTGGTGTTCTTCTTAAATTTCTGGAGGTTGTATGCCTCGGGGAACACCTCCCTAGGCAATGAGTTCCAAAGCCTCGCTGTTCGTTGGATGAACGAGTCTTTGGAAAGTGATGTTCTGCAGGTCTCCAAAGTGACCACGAAGGGGTGTGATGACTGAACTTGACGGGTTAATCTTGAAGAGACTGCCAAAGCAGGAACGATTGTTGATATTTCAGAAGAGCATCGCCCATGAAAATATCTATAAAATAGAGACAAATCGCCAACTTTTCTACGGTGGTCCAGACAAGTGAGCGAGTTTGTAAGCGAGGCATCACCGACGAGACGAATTGCCCTTTTTTGGACAGAATCCAATAGCCTCAGGATATGTTTAGGTGCCGCGCTCCAAATATGGGAACAGTATTCCAGGACAGGTCGGATCTGTGCCTTATAGATCATAAGCAGCTGAGTGGGGGTGAAATAGCTCTTGGCACGAAACAAAAAACCAAGTTTTTGAGATGTACTTTTGGCCAAAGTGACCACGAAGGGGTGTGATGACTGAGCTTGACGGGTTAGTCTCGAAGAGACTGCCAAAGCGGGAACGATTGTTGATATTTCAGAAGAGCATCGCCCATGAGAATATCTATAAAATAGAGACAAATCGCCAACTTTTCTACGGTGTTCCAGATAAGTGAGCGAGTTTGTAAGCGAGGCATCATCGACGAGACGAATTGCCCTTTTTTGGAAAGAATGCAATAGCCTCAGGATATGTTTAGGTGCCGCGCTCCAAATATGGGAACAGTATTCCAGGACAGGTCGGATCTGTGCCTTATAGATCATAAGCAGCTGAGTGGGGGTGAAATAGCTCTTGGCACGAAACAAAAAACCAAGTTTTTGGGATGCACTTTTGGCAATGGACCCCACGTGATTTTCCCAGGAAAGGTTATTGCTATAGTAATACCAAGCATCGATATGGATGACTTCAGTGGTATGGTTACTCCTGACAAAGTTATGTTAGGCACAGTGAGATCGGCTTTTCTAGAGGAAAGACATGCTTGTGTTTTGTTTGCATTCAATTCTACCAAGTTATTAGATCCTCACTCGAGAATTGTTGCTAAGTCCATATTTATATTATTAACATTTCTTCCTCGTTCATTTCTGGTTTCACGGGCTGATATAGGGGCCCTGGAAGAGAAAGCGGTATGGAGGGTACTATCATCGGCAAAGCTGTGTACTGGACATGAAGTTGCTTTCAACAGGTCGTTGATGTGAAGTAGAAATAGTGTTGGTGCGAGAATAGATCCTTGCGGAATACCAGCATTTATGGGTAGAGTGTCAGATGAAACTCCATCGACCACTACATGGAGAGACCTGTTTGAGAGAAAACTAGCAAGCAGAGAACACAGCTGAGGGGGCAAGCCATAAGACGGAAGCTTGGCGAGGAGTCCCTAGTGCCAAACTCGATCGAACGCCTTGGAGATATCTAATGCCACAGCTAAAGTTTCTCCATACTTTTCAATAGATAGTTGCCATATATGTGAGACGTAAGCAAGCAGGTCACCAGTTGATCTCTGATGGCGGAAGCCATATTGCCTATCATTGACAATTCCAGATATTTCATGAGCTCGATGTTGATGGCTTTTTCCATGACCTTTGAAATAATAGATAGCAGTGCGATAGGTCTGTAGTTGCTAGGTAGGGCCTTTTTGCCTTTTTTAGGGACTGGCTGTACTCTTGCAATTTTCCAATTGGACGGAAATACCCCCAAATTGTATGAGTGGTTGAACAACTTGCAAAGAACAGGTGTTAGTTCGGGGGCACATTTCTTGAGAACAATCGGCGGGATTCCGTCAGATCCACAGGCTTTGTTGGTGTTGAGACTCAGCAAAATCTTTCTGATAGTACGTTGGCGAAAGGTGATCTCGGGCATGTGACTGTCAATAGGTGTAATGTTCGGGGGTTGTTTTCCCGATGAATCCAGAGTGGAATTTCCAGCAAATAGGTGCGCAAAGATATTGGCTTTTTCCTGGGCAGTCGTTGCTAGTGTTCCATCTTCTTTGGTTAGAGGAGGAAATGAGCTGGAAGTGAAGTTTCTTCCCACAGCTTTGGCGAAAGACCAAAATGAACGGGATCTGTCAGGACATTCAGCAAGTTTTGATCTTATTTTGGCATTGTGGGCATCTTTTGAGCATTCTATTGTCTCTTTGCATATGCCTCTAGCCTCGACATATGCTGCTCTGGTCTCAGGGCCCAGATTTTTAGCCATCGATGGTATGCTGCCTGTTTGGATGCCACAGCTCTAGAGCAGTTTCTGTTAAAACAGGTCTAATCGGATGATGTTCTTCTTCCGGTATTCGGTATGTAAGTTTGCATCCCCAACATGATGATTTCAGAAATTGTCTCAGCACATTGTGTTGGATCTACTGAAGAGAAACAAACTCTCTTCCATGGAAACGCTGAGAAAAACATACGAAGACCTTCCCAGTCGGCCGAATTGTAATGCCACATGAGACGGGGTGGTATTGTGCAGCTCGATGGTAAATGGAAAGAGCATGTTGTGGAGATGAGGGTGTGATCAGTGTTTCCAAGTGGGGCACAAACTTATATTCTATACGGGTCAGGATTGGTGGTGAGGAAAAGATCTAGTGTATTGGCAGACTGGTTGTTGACATCAGGGATGCGGGTTGGTAGCTCGACCAGTTGGTCTAGACCATGAGTGATTGCGAAGGCTTCGGCTTGACGACCCGCATCATCTGTTTTGTTAGAAAATTTGAGCCAGGCAGCGTTATGTACATTAAAGTCTCCCATGATTATGGTTTCAGCTGTTGGATGGTTCTCCTGAATGTAGTCCAGTTTGAGTGATAAAAACTCAAAGAGGTCGTTATATGAAGGTTCATTAGGTGATAGGTAAAGGCAGCAGAGGAACTTAGTCAGTTTGGTATCAGATAGCTTGAACCACATCACATCAAAGTCTTTCGGTTCCAAACTCTCTTCACGCTGGCATGAAAGGTTAGCCTTAGCGTAAAGGCAGACTCCACCTTTGAACCTGAATCGAGAATGGAGTTCGTAACCAGGACAAAGCATATGGACCTTGTTGGTGGACGAGTTGGTGAAAAATCAATCTATTATTATTTTTATCAATTGATTTATTCAGAATTGGGTTGAGATTATAAAAAGAAAACAAAAGGTACTTGATTTTCATTGAAATGGAATATTCAACATAACAAATAAATTGAAATAGATACTGGCATATGTAAAAGCATAAAACATTACAAATAAAACAAACCTAGCTCTCGTGAAAAAAGTTGCAATGGGAAAATATTATGGTAATTAAATGTGCGCCAATACAAACATTGAGATAATGGAAAATCATTGGGAGTTAGTTATCGAAAATCTAGTGGGGATCATCTTATAAAATTGTACCAACATAATCAAGATCGCACTCTACATCAAGTTCAGTTATTATATTGAACTTTTTTTTTGTACACGCTCCACAAAATGCTTTTTTGGATACTGAAAATAGTCCCCAAAATACCACTTTACCGGACTAGGCCGGTAAAGTCGTCATGACAACACTTTATCGGACTATTTTCATTTATTCAGAAAACTTATAATTAATGTCTTAAAAACGTTTCAGGAAGCGCAATGAACTATAGATTAATTAATATTTCGTAGTGCCAGCACACGTTTTCTTCGAAATATTCTTTTGGAATGCTTATTTCAAGAAAAATCAACACTAATATCTAACAAGTATATGACAAATGTGTCATTGATAAACAATCACTTGCTAGATTTTTGCACAACTTCCTTACACTACCGTATGAATGGTGATTGAAAATGTATGCCCGGCAAGGAAATATGTGTGGGATTTCTGTTCTGTTTATTTGGAAAGCTAATATAAAAAATGTTGTATGCAATACGAATGCAAATGGCTTTAGCGGACATCATCTATTCCGAACTCGGCTGGCGCCTCGTCTGTAAATATTCCGATTGGTCCGCTAATGCCTCAGTTTGCGAACTTGTTACATAAACTACTATTTTGTATACGCTCCACAGAATGCCTACTTTGAATACTGAAAAGAGTACTCAAAATACCACCTTAAGGGACTTTCACTCAAAGTCGTCATAGCAACACTTTAGCGGACTGAAATTTATTTATTCAGAAAACTTATAATAAATATTCTAAAGTTGCAATAAACTATAGATTATTTGGAGTTTATGAGTGACCGTTCATGTTTTCTTCCAAATATTCTTTTGGAATACTTATTTCAGGAACAATAAACACTAATATTTCAAGTATTTGAAAAACAATCGCTTGCTAGATTCTTGCACAGCGTCTTTACACTACCGTGTAGATGGCAATCGCAAATGTTTATCATAAAGCAAGAGTTTTTTTGACTTACCCGAGATTCTGAAGGAGTACTTATTGAAATCTTTTTTTTTATTTATGAGTGGATGTGTCTGTCCGATCTGTGAAGGAATGTGCACCTAAACATTTTGATTTATCCGCTATAGCCTCACTTTGCGTACTTGTTACATAAACTACTATTACAAGGCTATGCTGGTATCAGGCAACGAGGGAAGTATACAAGAAATTCAGTAATACTTTATTGAATATCAATTATTTCAATTTTGAAAAGAGTAATAGGTATTAGCCCCCACACTTCAAATTTCAGAGATGTGCCAACTATGTGTGTTCCTAACGTATTTTAGGTAGATTTCATAAAAATACTACCAAATACTAATTGCGGATGTGACCACTTCACGACATTCGCAAATTGTTGGTACATTTTGGCCGATCGTGGTACCCAGAACCCAAATATACCATAATGTCAAAAGTTCATATATATTCCACATTCCTCAACCGAATGAAATTAGATTTGTCAGCAAAATATTTTTCCTCATTACCTTGGCTGAGTTAAAAAATAGGTCAAGTTGGTCAGGTAGTTTGAAAATAGCGGCTGTTGGAAAAAATTCCCAAACTTTCAATTTCATACCAATATTGGCAAACTATATGTCGTTTGATAGAATAACTCTTTGCGGTAAATATTCATTTGAAAAGTGTTCCTCTAGCCCACTGAAGTAAGTTAGAGCTTACACATTAGATGAAAAAAAAAAACGATAGGTCAATTTGCCATCGGCGGTAGCTGTGCAGCCGTCGAGTGTCACTGGAGCCGACGGAAGTTTTACCGTCGCATTGACCTGTGGCCTACGTTACTAAATGCACGTTTATAGTTTAACCATTTTCAATTGCAGGAGCTGTGTCTTTAGGGAGCAAATCAAAAACTCACTTCGCTGACACGAGCTTATATGCGAAGAAACGGAACGAAAAATAATGTGTAGTACTCGTAAACATTCTCCGTCTAACAGGTCAGTGCTGTCATTTACCCAACAGGTGGTCTGAAATAGTAATTTCAACTATTGTATGTTTTTAATGTTTTCTTTTCAGAACGATAAAATACTACCATATTGTTTGATTGTTTTACAATCCATGTTTGTACTGTACTTATTATTTCCATGACACAACTCATAGAGCTTTGAAAAAGAAATTAAAGAATTTTGAAACGTCAGCAATAATAGAATAGTATCTAATTCTTCCAGTCCCCAACACCCACTATATCTAAACCTAAAATAAATTATAAGGGGTACTAAATGGTGAATAAAATTATTTTGTATCTTCCTCTATTGACCATATTTCGTGTTACTTTGCAATTGTGATCCCGTAGAACGACCATGGTTGAAAGTTGAATTAAATTACCTTTTCAACGATATGCAACTCGACCTCTATGACTTTCGAAATTTTCAAGTTAATGTGCCCCAGCACCCTCTGTCGAGTAATTGTAATGTATCTTCTCTCAGGATCGGTAATACCATTCAAAATATTTTCTGTCCCAGTGTTTCACATCAAACCGTTCAAAAGTTATCGAGGTACTCAAGGGTACCATTCAGATCCGCTCTTATACTTGACATTTCAAATGCATATTGTGGGAAGAACGTATCAATGAAATCAGAAATACATGAGATGGTTGCAAAGAGAATTGAATTATCTTCTAAACGATGTGCCACTTGAGCCCTCATTCTATTTGAAATTTTTAAGTTGATGTGCCTTCCCACGCCATCTATCGGGCAATCACAATGTCTTTTGATTCAAAAAGTAGTATCGGTGATACCATTCAAAACGGTTTATGTCCCATAGTTCTACGTCAAGCCGTTCAAAGGTTAACAGGGGAGGAGGGACTATAAAAAGCCGCACTGTATGAGAAGTTTCTACTAACTTTTGTTGAAAGTAGATTCTAGTGGGGTCGATATGGCTCTCCAGCCTCTACGTACCTCAACCTATAATCTGTTTTACATAACTTTTGGTGAGAGTACTGAGACCGTACCAGTAAATTCACCATATCTAGTGAATCAGGCTTTTTTTCTGACGATCTTGGTGAGAAAGGTCATAGCTATCAAATTATTGTATTGTCATCAGTTTTTGACACGTGTGCAAAATTTGAAATGATTGGACGTCTGGAAGTGGGTGAAAATTAATTTCAAAGATATATACATACAGGTTAAGTATGTGTGTAAAAAACGAGAAATTATTTTGGTAAATTCATATTTTTTCACATACCTATACGTACTAGTACTAGGAAGTGGTAGGGATAGTGAAATATTCGTTTTTGAGATTCTAGAGTTTGCAGTGACCACTCTCTGGAGTGGCACAAGTTTTATACTCGCATTACATCGCTCTCTGTTCCTACCACAGTTAAACTGATGAGATTTGATTCAAAGATGAAAATATACTGCAACACCAGCCGACTCGTGCGACGGCGTCGGGCAATTTTCCGCCCTGTGTGTATAGTTATTCTAATCCCAATTGGAACGGCAATAAAAATTAGAACACTACGAGGAGTGTTCATATGCACTGCCCGGCAAATGGGAAATTTATATACTACCAGTGTTTTTACTTTCAAAGCGTTCCTGGTACAATCATAAAAAAAATCAGTCTTGTGGAAGAGAGTTCCTTCTCGAAACTTTTTATGTCGGTCCAATTGGGATTAGAAATACTATAAACGTTTAGATTTCTTTGAGCGGCGACGTTAAATTCTCCGCCGTGTGTGTCACCGGCGTAAGGTGTATTATCAAACAGTTTCTCAATGAATTCATACTTTTGTTTCCTCTGTATACTCTCTTCATATGAGGTTCTTTTGTTCATGTCAAATATAATATTATAGAACAGCTGATCTATAGACACAAACAAGCTATACAGGATCACAACCGCTAACAGTTGATAGTCCATTGAAAACTAACCAAAATTATCCTTTGAAATTTATATATGTATATATATATATATATATATATATATATATATATATATATATATATATATATATATATATATATATATATATATATATATATATATATATATATATATTTTTGGTTGGAGGTTCTTAGGTTTGGGATTCTTGTGTAAAAATAAAACTATCTTATATCATGCTAGACGTTTCGCCCCTGGCCGGAGGCATCTTCAATAGGGGTTTTTTTTTATTAATAATTAATTTTTAATTTTTTGTTCTGGTAATTAACAATGACATCCCAAGAGTAAAACATTTTGTGTTATGATTAAAATGAAAATAATAGTTGTTGACATGTGCAAGGGAGAAATGTTAAGTCTGGGGGAAGAGTGTGGCAGAAAAACGATGTTTGTACGTACCTTGGCGATCATCATTGTGAAGATGACTCATTTTGTATTATTTATATTTGTTATTCCTTAGTGTGGTAAGTTCTAAAGGTTTTATTCTAACACAATGTCGAGAGCGACGTGGCATTGGCAGTGTATTCGACAGCTAGAGATCAATGTGTTTATGGGGGGTTTTGTTTTGCGGTAGAAATTGTTGGTGTACCTGTTGGGTCGATTTCTATTCTACTTGAGTGGGTGGGGAACTTTGGGGGCGATATGCGTATTGTTGTTGGGAACTTGTATGTTTACACAAGAATCCCAAACCTAAGAACCTCCAACCAAAAATAAATATACCAGGATTCAAGAAAACCCACACTTCAAAAAATATACTTCACTTCACTTGTCACACCACATAGAGTACACATTTATATTTATATAATTTTAAACAACGCCAATGTGGTTGTAGTAACTTTGAACTTCGTTTTATTCCTCGATATACGTTTTTTTTCCTTTTGTACCACTATGTTAGATGAATATGTTTAACATCATTGAAACCAACCTCAACAAAGTTTTTCCCTGATGATGGAAATAAACATTTCCGAAAGCTTGGATAAACCTTAAAGAGTTCACTGTTTCATTGCTGCTTACCCCAATATCCCTAGTTTTGTATATATTTATATATATATATATATATATATATATATATATTGTTATGATATGAAGTATATGTTGAATATAAAAAGAATAAAAATTTGATAAAATGATATTTATACATTACATGAATACCTGCTATGATTGTTTTTACAATTTCTCTGTATACTTTGCATTCCTGAGACCTTTGGCCATCTTATAGTCAACGTAGATGATCCAAGAGCTTAGCAGTGGAGCTTTTCTATTATCATCAGAATGTTTTCCACAATCCATTTGATTTGCACCACCTATAAAAGTATGGAAATCAAAATCCACAAATAAAACTTTAGAATAGAACTTTGGAAATCATCAAAATAATAGATTTGAGAACAGAAAATGGGTGAATATGAATTTTGAACAGTTCTGTATAAATAATGTTAGGTGTAGATACAGAAATTGTAAATGAAATTGTGTCATTAGAATAGAATTAGAAAATGTGTTTCAAGAAAGTGTGCAAAAAGAGAAATTCAGATCGGGAAAACAAAAAGTGATGATTGCCTGGGGAAAAAAATTAAGAAGTTGAAAAATAATTTTGGAGAAGCAGTAACAAAAATTTTTCATCATCGAAAATCAACGCAAATAAGCAGACAGCAAATGTAACAACAATTTCAACCTTAAATCCAAATCAAGAAACTGCCTGGCAAATATTCGACCAAATAGCCACTTACCTCCAATCCAAATCAGATCATATTTCCAATACATGACATAACCAGAAACAAGGGGCCAACATCAGCTAACTTCACTCCCAGAAGCCAGGATTTTCGTGAGTGCACGAACTGAATTTACAAAAGGTATTTCATCAACAAAAACTAAACACAGTGATACGTTTCGCACTGGACACTTTTTAAGGTTCTTTGCAATAACACCGATTCACAGTGGTGAACTTTCTTCCGTACTCATGATCATAATATAAATATAACCTCTAAATATTTACTTGCAATATTCACTGATTTTGCATGAGCAAGCATTTGATGTTTTTAATTTTGATTGTTTCAATTACATTAATCAAAAAGTAGATATCGCAGGAATAGGTATTTGAAATATTTGAAAATGTATTTGAATAAAAAAAAACAATAATTTAACCATTTTCTGGACTCGTTATTTATCATTTGGTCGTATTACAAGCTATACTTCCATGAAACAGTAAATTGACTTCAAGCAAAACAACTAGATGACGCAACTGCAATCCTCCTGAGATTTGAGACGATCTGCTCCACATAGGCGTACCGACTGAGCTGGGGAAAGGTAATAAAAAAAAGGTAAATAGTATATTGAAAAAGGGTGAGAATGTCATAGCCGGAGTTCATTGTTGTGATGGGTATTTGAAAAGCACATAAAAATAATAATAATAATTATACCTAAAACAAAATAATAATAGGAATTATCATCATCATAACAATATATATATATATATATATATATATATATATATATATATATATATATATATATATATATATATATATATATAGAGAATAAGAGAAATCTGTTTCGAATCCAAAAGAACCCACCATCCGTCTACAGCCTGTTTCATGGTTTCCCAATCATCAGGACGGCTTGTGGTCTCTTTCAAATTCGTATCAGATTTCTCGTAGGTTAATAGCCTTAGGCCAATACAAACATGTGAACTGCATCAGATTATTGATAGTGACACCTATAATCTGTGCGGTGAAGCTTAAACCTAATATCGTGGAATTTCAATTTAAGCTTCACCACACCGCAGCTTCTTCGCCCCCTCGGGAGGGCAAGAAAACAGTCAAAACCTCCCCAAACAAAGAGCACAAATCCCTTCCCCTTTCCCACCCTCCTACCCGGGAAAAGGATCCAGGAAGAGATTGATGATTCAATTTTAAGTATTGTACATAGTAGTTAAGTTTTTAACGTATCAGAAACTGTGATAGAAATATATATTTTTGGATTTTTGGTAAGAGATGGCGCCACCAGTATCAAAGCAATGTTGGTTTCTTCAAATGTTTTTTGACAAATTTTCAGTTGCATCATTAGAAGTGAATAACTCTTGAATTTTTACAAAAATGCATCTAAAAGATTATGGTGGAGTAAACAAAGGATGAGAACAACATCGAATTGAATTATGTTTGCTCTTTGTTGACAACAAGCTCGACTGTGTGATGATTTCAAAGGAGTGTTCAAGCGCGAAAAATTTGATTTTTTTGTCCCGTTTTGTAATCGTGGACGAAACATGGATGCATCACAACACTCCAGAGATCGAGGAAGAGGCGAAAGGGTGGTCTGCTCCTGGCGAATCGAAGCCGATGAATAAGGCCATGGCTATAGTTTTTTGGGATGCTCACGGTATCATTCAAATAGATTATTTTTAATAGGGCAAATGTTGAGATATAAATTGAGTATTACCGAAAAAAGTTATGTTTTTGTGCTTAGGCCGATTACTTCAACAAATTTTTGCAAATCAAGTTTCATGCATTCTTTTTTCTTTTTCAGGGATTTTTATAGCCCCCCCCCCCCTCCCTGTTAACGGTTCGACATAGAAAAATACCACAGAAACCATTTTGAATAATATCACCGATACTACTATTTGAAATTAAAGACATTGTGATTGTTTGATAGATAGCGCGAAAGGGCACATCAACTTAAAAATTTCAAATGGCATGGTGGATCAAATGGCACATCGTTGAACAGATAATTCAATTATCTTTCCCACCATTATATTTTTTTCTAATTTCGTTAAAACGTTTTTTTACAAAATGCATTTGAAATGTCAAGAATAAGCGCGGATCTGAATGGTACCCTTACCTCGACACCTTTTGAAGGGTTTGATGTGAAATAATGAGACATGAAATAAATTGAATGGTATTACCGGTCCTATTTTTTGAGAGAAGATACATTAAAATTACTCGACAGAGAGTGCTGGAGGCACATCAACTTGAAAATTTCGAAAGGCATTAAGGTCAAGTTGCACATCTTTGAAAAGGTAATTCAATTTTTCTTTCAACTATGGCTGAATCACAATTGCGAGTGCGGCTTTTTATAGTCCCTCCCTCCTCCCTGATATCATTGATACTACTCTTTGAAATAGAAGAGATCGTAATTGCTCGATAGATGTCGCGGAGAGCCACATCAACTTATTTTTTCACAATATGCATTAAACATTTTGTTATTCTTGACATTTCAAATGCATATTATGAAAATGTATATTTATATATATATATATATATATATATATATATTTTGGGTATAGTGGGTTCTTAAATTTTGGTGATTGTATTTTTGGAGTTTTCTTGGGTTTAAGATTCGAATTGTATGAAAACGAGGAGACAATTACATTTTTTTAGACGTTTCGCCCTCGTTCGGGGGCATCTTGAGTAAAATTTATTAAAAACATCAAAAACATTTGAATCTGAAAATAGAATATTGGTTTGGATAACATCATATGAAGAAAGTTAGGTTGTCAGAATTATTTTATTTTATTTTATTTTTTAATTACCTTTTGGGTTACGTATCTTGGTTTTACCATGATTGTGTTTTGTTACCAACAATAGTTGGATTTTGGGGCAGTGTTGAATCTTGTTGCATCATTGTTTTGACGGAAAACTTTTAATATTGTGTGGTTTGTTGTTTTGTGAATTGTCATTAAATTAAAATAATATATATATATATATATATATATATATATATATATATATATATATATATATATATATATATATATATATATTTTTATATTTCGGAATCTTCATTTTACTCTTTGATTGCAGATAATTTTCACTGCTAGAAACACTCGACTCGATCTCGACCACTCTCATTTTAATCCCGACTTCTGTTCATGGAGTTGCACTGTTAGTTTGTTTGAATTCATGATAGGTCACGTGCCATTACGGAAGCGTCGAAATTTTACGCTTGGTGTTGGGATATCATATCACAGACTTTCCGGAAACTCAAATGGCAAGAAGTCAGATTAGGAGAGGAAATTTAATGGATATGTGGGGATGTGAACTTCGAATTCAGTAGTGTTATTCAGTAGATAATGGTAAAGTAATTCTTATATAGCTCCTTATTATTTCAACCGATATCTATGAAATTACGTGCATTTCAAGTGCCTATATGATGTTTTATTTTGATATGTGAACAACTTTCGGATTGCCCGAAAGTTATATCCACTACTTAACTCATTTTCCTTACTAACGATAGACAAAATAATTCTGAAAACAACCATATTAAAAAAACTCACAAAGTTTTCACTTTGAATACAAAAGCGACAAGAATCCAAAACAATTATTTTTTACATTTTAGGTTTTTTTTAATTATTTTATTTTGTGCTTTTTAGTTAGTAATCTATGCATTTTTGTTAAAGCATCGTTATTATGAGGCCTTCAATTCATGATTTTTGACAACAAATCGATAATTTTTCACTAAATTCATAATTTCCGATCCCAAAAACCCCAACATACCAATTTTGAATGGAAACGGACCATAATCACAAAACTCGTCCACCATCTTGAAGCCGCCATCTTCAATTATGCATTTTGACAATAAATTCATAACGTTCGACCCCAAAAACCTCCACATATGAATTTTGAATAGAATCGGACCATAATTACAAAACTTGTCCGTCAACTTGAATTTTTGGATAGAATCTGACCATAATCAGAGAAGGTCGCCCGCCATTTTGGAGCCGCCATTTTGATTTTATGAATTGAGAGGAAGTAATAATAATAATGGAGCCGCCATTTCGAATTTCTGAATGTTGACAATTTAATCATAATCTCCGACCCCAAAAATCCCCACGTACCAATTTTCAATAGGAGAGTACCATAATTAATATTTCCGCCATTTGAATTTCAGAATTTTGACAATGTAATCATAATCTCTGACCCCGAAAACCCCCACAAACCAATTTTCAGTTGTAATACCACAGGAAAGTGAGAATAAAGTGGAAATAATTCGACAGATGTTCGAAAACTTGTTGCCAGGCAATAGACATGAGAGCCCATCGGGCTCGAGTATCTTTTGCCAAATGGCCACAAGTTTGAGAAAGAAATCTGGAAAATTATTTTTCACTTTATCGAACTCTCGTGTGGTATTCTATAGATTATTTTTTGATATTGCGATCATAAACACATTTCCTCGCACAATGATACAAGGTACTAAACCGGTCTCACTTTTCATGCGAATTGATGACAGACGTCAAATTAAAAATATACGTTGTCAGTAAATAAAAACAAAAGTTAATACCGCGGCAATTTCCTAGGTAGATTATTCTCACTATAATAATGTTTTGATTGGCCAAAACGTACATGAATGATATGAATGGAAAGTTTCCATTGGTTTCTAGAAATGTCAAAAAATAATCAATAGAATAGGAACATAATTATAAATCTCGTCCGCCATATTGAAGCCGCCATTTTGTCTTTTCCTCTAACATAACATAAACACCTGCCATATTTCGAGTGAATCGGACTACTAGAAATGGTTCTAATTCAGCTTGCAAGATTTGACCTAAACAAACAAACATACAAACATTGCAAGTTAAATAAAACCTTCTAAAAATGAGCCAACGGTATAGACTCCTTCGAGTATAAGAATATCGGTAAAATATATTTTTTTTAATACGACTGACTTCAATAAATTATGTCAGAAATACTATTGACATTTCTCTTAAATCGTTTCAACTAACGGGGTGGTTCAATAACAATCGAATACAATTCCTAATACAATCCCACCTCGAGTCAAATTCCATAGTGACAAAATACAGAAATAGATTTTGCCTGAATCGGGTGATTTTTGTGTCCTAATCGGAATATCTTCTACATCTACATCTACATCTACTAAGCTTTTGCCCGTGATTTCGTATGCGTGGAGTTTGTATTTTTCCTAGTCTACACATCTATTTATTTTTTCGTGTTTCCATCTGGCTTTTGCCAGGGGGGATATCGCAAAGGTCTTACTTTTTACACGCTTTATATTAGCTTCACTTGTATGTTTTTGTTTGTTTGTTTGTAACCGACTCCTTTGGGCGCGATTTTGACCAACTTCCAGACGTCCGAATGATCTGAAATTTGGCAGGTGTACATAATTCAGGTGACAATGCATTAAGAAATTTTTGTGTGGGAAAAAAAATGGCGGCTCCAATATGGCGTACGAATTTTGTAATTATGGTCCGATTTGCTTCAAAATTGGTATCTGAGGGTTTTCGTGGTCGGAGATTATGATTCTTTTGTAAAATTGAAAAATTCAAGATGGCGGCTCCAAAATGGTGGACGAGTTTCGTGATTATGGTCTGATTCTATTCAAAATTGGTATGTTGGGGTTTTGGGGTCGAATTATGATTTTTTGTAACATTGAAAAATTCAAGATGGCGGCTTCAAAATGGCGGCCGAGTTTTGTTATTATGGTCTGATTCTATTCAAAATTGGTATGTGAGGGTTTTTAGGGTCGGAGATTATGATTACCTAATTTGATAAGATTATTCAATTTTTCAATTTGCAAAAAAATAATAAAAATAATAGTTTAAAAAAAACTAAAAAAACACGCTTTTATAGAATACCAGACTAAAAAAATAGAAAATAAGAAAAACATGTATTTTATTTTGAAAAAAGCGTGGGGTGCATGGTATCAATAATTATATAGTACATTATCAAGGGCAGTAAAGTGAGAAATCTCTCAGATCACAGGTAATTGTTGGCCAAGGTGATACCATGCACCCCACGCGTTTAAAAAAATAAAATACATGTTTTTCTTATTTTCTATTTTTTTAGTCTGGTTTTCTATAAAAGCGTGTTTTTTAGTTTTTTTAAACTATTATTTATTTATACCATTTTTCAGATTCTTTGCTAGAAATTAATAATATACAACAATTTCAACAAATGTCGACATGTTAATACTTCTCGTTCCTCAACGAAAATAATTTGAAAAAAAAACATATTAGTTCAGATGAAATTTTGAATGAGCTTCATTTTTGTTATACATATACATGTATAGGAATCATCGAAAAAATACATAGTTGAAGTTACAATAGTATCTCCTGCCTTTTTTTTATTTCCACTCACATAAAATATTATTGTATGCTTCAAAATATCCTTCGCAATCGAAATCTCGAGAGATCTTCCAAAATTTCTTTAACATAATAAAAATCAGTGGGTTGGTAAGAATGATTGAATTCATTCCATATATCCCTTCACCATAAACAGTAATATATAATTATTTCGTTTTGTTTGTTTTTATTTTCTCTGATTATGTTCAGGGGTCACCAAAATATATAAATTCCACAAATTTGAAAGGTCATTCATTTATAACTAGTTATAAACTTCCCCATCAAGGTATATCCAAGACATTTCTCAACAGCTACCAGGACGCATTTCAAAACGACTCCCTGTAAAAAGTTCCATGAACCAATGGAATATGGAACATATTCTGACCATTTCATTGGAGAGTCTCGCACCGTTCGTGTATTTCAACAACTAATTAATTTTAATGTGACTAACTACACTCGAACATAATGAAAGTAATTACTGTAAACTATCTTGGAATAGCTCTAGGCTTCGAATAAAGTTCTGCTTTATACACCTCTACTGTTAAATTAGACTAAAATACTTAGTTTACATGTCCAGGAGCTTCTACGTGTATTAACCTACCTAACTCTGCACGCAACGTGAGGTCACAAAGACTTAATATACCTATCTTTATCTTTCCAATTAAAGTTATAAGACTAGTTCTTAAAATAATTATTTGTTTCTGTGAAAGGTGATGTTGAATGAAACCTGTGAAAGTGGTATATGTATTTCAAGTATTTACATGGAAGAGGCACTATTGTGGATAAGTGAAAAATAGAGAATTGAAATTATCTGTTACTAATAAACAAATTCAATAAAAAAAATTATCGTCATATATTATAAATTACATATATAGATATCTACTTACCTAATGATACCTACACTGGGAAAATTTCAAAATGTCCTCCAATCATATAGCCCTATATAGTCACTTCCAGTTATATCAAAGATATTTGGGAGAATACTTCTCGAAGGATTAAAACCAATTAAAAAAACTATTCTGAATTATCAGTTCGGACATCATATAATTGGTGCAGTACCTAGGGAGTTTTATTTGGAATATATATATATATATTTATATTTTATACGCTCCTCGTTGGGAGCCAAATTGTTATGAAATACTAATAGCTGATTATTTTCGCCCTCTATAATATTGTTATGAAATAATAATAGCTTTTGAATAATAATTGTTGTTAATTTTTCCCCACGTTATTGTTATTGCCCCACAAATATTTTCTCCCTGTATATGAAATAATAATTTCCAACTCACGTTACTGTTTTCTCGCCACGTTGTTGCCAATTATTATAACTTTCCTTACCACGACTAATCTCAGTTGGTACGCCTTCGCCTCAGGAGCCGGTACTGGCAATAGAGCCACTGCCTGTTTTGATGTCAATCGGAATATTCTCAGTTCAGTGTTTATAAGTAAAGTATTAGCATATCATTGTGGAAAATAAACCAAAAAATTATCAAAAACAATGATTTCCTTTATTCAGGAAAACTTATATTAACCTAGCCTACGATAGATAACTTATACTATGAGCAATTGACAAATTTTCATAAAATAATGGAAAACAGTGAAAGATATGTAAATAAAACCTGACTTCTTTCTTTAGAGTTGGAAGAATTATTTTATAGTCCAATACCAAATCATAGAGTTCTTCAGAGATATGAGTTATTTTGTGAAGTGATTCAGTTTGTGATGTGCACTAAAAGTTTATACCTGGAGCTGGAACTGTCGCTGATGCAATACCTGGCATAACCTGAATTCCAATTTCATCCACTCCTCTCAGGAGCTCACCATTTCAAAAGGAACCCTCCAAAATCCATGAAATCATTTTGGACAAGTTTCATGTGGATAACCAACGAAGATAATCTTCTTTTATCCTTGTTTATTTTGTGTAGAGATTATTCAGAAGTTGTATTGGTTTTTTATTGTTGAAAAACTATCTTCTCATTAATGAAAGTTCTAAATTTCTTTCATTCAAATTTTGTACCTGGCTTCTCTTCAAAATTTTTTTCACTCTCCTCCTGGCTTTGTTTTGTACATTTTATTTGAACTTTCAAACTCACGCACTTCCTTGTCGCACTTTGATTAATTTGGTGTTATTTTAGAAAACTTATGAACTAATATATTTTACATTTCTAATAAACTAAATACAATATTTGATGATAATTATTTTTGACATTTCTCAGTTCTTACTTTTCCACAATTTCAAATCTTTTATCTGACCATCCTGTTCCCTGATTGGCTATTGTCATCAAGAAGTTTGTTGTTCTCCCATTGGCTATTTTTAGTTAGATACAATTTCATATACTGTATGTTTCAAGCTTATAATTTTGTAGATCACATTCAATTCAGAATGATTTTGTAAACCTAGACTTTTTTGTTGTATTTTAAACAATTATAGGTTGTAATCATTTTGACAATGTATGAAAATGATTGGATTATAGTATTTGCATATTTTCACCATCAGTATTATACAGAGGCTTCATAAAGGAAATAGAATTTCAAAAAAAAATTAAAAACAATATCTCATGAACTACTAACTATTAAATATTTATTATTTTTGTGGTTTTTTAAGAAATTATTTCTTTTTCGCCTTTAAAATATATTACTGGTCCTTCCTAACATAACAATATATATATATATATATATATATATATGGGAAAAAAGGGTTGAGAAATTGCGATTTTACAAAACTATAAAAAAAGTTCCTTCCAACGTTCAGCAGAATTTGAGGAGCAAGGTGTAATATAATCGCAATTAATTTATGTTATCCGACCACGACAAGGAATAAAAGCAGCAAGACAACAGCGGATATCGTGAATTTTCATTGTTCAAGAGTGACCTCGCAAAAACACATTCTTTGGATTTGTAAATGAATAAATTATATAAATTGGGAAAAAGTCAATAATTCACCAGTAGAATAACTAATAAAAAAACTTTTTAAAGACAAGCTTTTATTTAAAATGTATCGAATAAGTTCAGGTAATCGCTGACAATGATTTGATTAATTTTTATTGAATTATTTGGTTTCAACAAGCTTGTCGCGCGAAGTGTTCATAAATTTAGGTACCAATTAATTTGATTGGGCAGTAAGAACTTGTCAAAGTATTGATTTTATTACAATTCGTGAGACAAGCTTTTTGAAACCAAATAATTCAACAAAGAATAATTTAATTATTGTCAGCGATCACTTAAATTTATTTTATACGTTTTAGTACACGGCTTAAATGAAAGCTTGTCTTTAAAAAGTTTTTCTATTAGTTATTTTATTTTTTGCTTTTTAGTTCGTTCGCTTTAATCTGTTCATTTCTAATAGAGCATCGTTATTACAGGGTCACTTCCCTGTAAGTTTTGAGCTGAAAGAAATTATGATCTCCGACCTCAAAAACTCCCTCACACCAATTTTGTCCATAATCACAAAACTCGTCCGTCATCCTGAAGTCGCCGTCTTGAATTTATAGATTTTGACAAAAAATTCATAATCTCCCAACCTAAAAACCCCCGAACCAATTTAAAATAAATAAAATTCGACCATAATCAGAAAACTCGTCCTCCATCTTGGGGCCGCCATCTTAAATTATAATTTTGACAAAAAATCAAAATCTCCTACCGCGAAAAACCGCCGCATACCAATTTTGAATCGAATCGGACCATAATCACAATACTCGTCCTCAATCTTGGGGCCGCCATTTCGAATTTATGAATTCTGACGAAACATTCATTATATCCGACCCCGAAAAAACCCGCATACCAATTTTGAATCGAATTGGACCATAATCACAAAACTCGTCCTCCATCTTAGAGCCGCCATTTTGTATTATTCTCTAAAAAAAATCCATAATGCATTGTTACCGGAATTATGGACACCTGCCAAATTTAAAATCAATCGGATGATTAGAAGTCGGTCAAAATTCACTTGACCCAAACTAACGAACGAAATAACAAGTGAAACTAAATAAAAGCTTGTAAACATCGAATTCGTTTCCTACTTGATAAAAACCAATTTTCAAAACGTGTAAAAACTGAAGGATTCTGGAGTCTCTATTGAGAAAACAACTAGAGAAATGAACAACTAGATAAATATAAAATACTAAAGAAACACCTGTACGAAGGAAGACAAAACCAAGGGAAAAAATGCCTCATTAGAACAAACAAGTTAATGATTGCGAATACCCAGCAGATGATTAATCGAACATTGATAAATACAAAGCCTTTGGTACTCGAAAAATGGTTTGAGAAAGTGATTAGAAAGGAAAAACTACTAGGTATTTATCTATATAAATCTTACCTTAAAATATAGTCAATATACTTAGCCCTAATCAATACATTAGAGTCTACGAATACAAAACAATCGATAACATCGAAATTGAGGAATGAAGAGCTTTTCTGGCCACTGTGTTGGCAATAATAAAAACTTTTCGTTTGATATCGAAATATCAGAAGTCTATTGAAAAACCTCGATGAATTTGATATATATATATATATATATATATATATATATTTGAACGAAACAGAAACGATATTCGATTGTAGAATTTTTACAGAACTCCTTCAATAAAAATAGATATAAAACTATTTTGAACGAGGGAAATATCAATGAAAACGCTTGTGTCGTAGTGTATGTAAGAGAAAAAATAACTCATCAGTCGAATATAATTTCCATTGGAGAAAGCAGAAAAACTCGTACTGATGATTCACTGTAGACGTGTGTTGGTTTGCGGCACTCGTACGCTAAAATTGTTTTCCAATAAGGTGGCGCGAGAAGCAAAGATACGAGTAGACAAAGTGAAAATTCGGAAAGAGCACCTCAAAATCAATAAAAATATTGATTTTTAAAACTCCCGGAAAACTTTCCAGGTAACCCCCGTTCTAAGCACCAAATGACTGAAGTATTTGGGATTATCGGAATTCACTTTGTGTTCAGTTGAAATAACATGTTCCGCTAATCAAAATTATTTTTTCTTTGCTTTAACTTCACCTTCGTCTGAGAATATTTGGTCGTTCAGTGTCCTTGATGTTTGTCCTATATATAATATTCGAATGAATATTCACTTCTGATGTTTTTGAATTGATGCGGCCGATACTTGATGAAAATCCATATTGAAGCAAACAAAAGTACTCACTTCACTAAATGATTTTTGGTAACATGGGTTCAGCAAACCAAGACACGTGTTTCGTAAATTATCGATAATAGCAATAGACACAGAAGTCTGTGACATATCGATAGCCAGCTAATAATTCATCAAAATTTAAAAATGTCTTATTCCTCAAGACTGCTAACTACAAATACCTATACAATGAGTGTATGTCGGTCAAATATCCACCAAAAAAAACAACTACTTCCCTGGCTAATGCCAATATGCTAATATTTATCCATTTCGCAACAAACATTTGCAAAGTACCTTGTAAGACTTTGCACGATTATCCATCGGATGTCATTCAACGTCCGTCGAGACATTAGCCAGGGAAGTAGTTGTTTTTTATGGATATTTGACCGACAGACACCTATTGTATACGTATTTGTAGTCAGCCTGCTACTACCTGCCTGATTATTCAACGTGATACATCGTGATTGTTGAGCCAGTATCATCTTCACCTGAAGAAGCTATTGTATAGAGAAACACGTGTCGTGGTTTGGTAAACCCAGTTTAGTGAAAATCATTTAAATGCTGTGAGTACTTTTGTTTGCATTCACTTATATGATTTATGATTTATTTCAGAACAGCCCCTGTTTTTCACGACAAGTTGTGATATTATTATTTTTCAATATAGTAAATAGTTCTTAGACAATTTTTATTGTGTTGCGGTGCAAGAACGGTCCTGATTTTGTGAAATGTCATATGGAAAAAACCATTTTGAAAATACATCATCATGACATATTTGTAGATGTCAGCGACTTCATAAATTACTTAATATTCGCATTGTGTTATTCAGTATGTAAATACATTTTGTTCATAAGTTTATCCAATTCTATAATTTGTGTCTATGACTTGTATACTATTGAGTATTATTTTCTAGGTACACTGTGATGATTTGTTATGCTAATTGATGACCATACTTTTTTATTTTTTTTATTGTTAATACTAAATGAATAGTTTTCACCTAAATGTTGCAAGTATAATGTACCCCAATTCTCTAGGCGATTGAAAAATGTATCGTAGGAGTGTGAACGTAATTATTCCGTCTGATAAGAGAAATTGTTCTTCTACTCATTTAACTTTGCAATTTTTCGTTGACCATGATTTTGTGAGTATTCTATCTAGTCACAGATACGTCTACTCGAACACAATTAATCAATTCATTGTCATATAAACTTAAACTTTCAAAGTTCAGTTTTGGAAATAAAGCGAACCAGCCGCTGCACTTGGACCAAATTAAATGATCAAATTCAAAGTTGAATTTAATACTCTCAAACCCCTGCTGTGAGAGCATCGCATGACTTGCACAAATAACTGACAATCGGGATATGTGTAACATCCACATCGAGCTAGTTGCGTACTTTGCTCGTTTTCCGGCCACCATCAATTGTCGTTGGGTCTTTTGGGGTTGCACGGAGGGTGATTTTTCGGGGGTTACAATTGACAATCGAGCGCGCGACTGTTACGGACGAACGTTAGATGTGCATCACTAGGTTCTGTGTTTGTCTTTTGTCCACGCTGCGGGAGGCAGCGACTAAGTGGATTTTGTTAGTGGACGAATACAGAATGTTCTAGGCTGAAATTCAATTATAAACTTCAAAAATACATTTCAAAGAATTGCAGTTTTGAAAAAAAAATATCTCGAAACTTGACCTATGTATTCGAGTAACAACTATATTTTTGTGCTGTAACCTGAAACAGTACATATTCGTCCGGATAACATGAAATTATCAGATTGGACCCATACTAAATATAGTGAGGTCTGTTATGGTCGAATTCTTGATTTAGCTCATAGGGTTCCCTCATTTTGGTCAACAATGTTTTTCCTAAAATATGAGATCACATGTATTTATCGAAGAAAGGGGCTGAAAAGTACCATATCTTCTATGACTCTCAGATTCGACAATAATCACATTAAAATATGTGACGAATGTACTCACTTTTCCGTCAGAATTACTGAAAATAATTTGCAAATTGAAAAATTGATTGACAGTGCATACTTGCAATGATATTGATGCTGAAATAGTTTCGGAGCATTCCAAAATCAAAATAATATGGTATAAAATTAGCAGTATAGGAATACATACCTAATAAAGTGGGCCATATTGAGTGATATACTGCTCGCCGAAAGCGATGGTATTTGGGGGCAGGATATGCTGGATATTTCTTTGCATTCATAACCAGAATGAAAAGTCCCGAACCTATACAATTTTTCCTGGAAAACAGGCAGTTTCTAAAGTATTTCACTTCTTATTGACGTAATTATTGAAGTATAATTTTGAAATTTGCGAAATTGAAAATGCCTTCAAAATGTCAATTTGGGTGATACACACTACATGCCAGAAGCGATGGAACATTAGACATGCCCGAAAAAATGGAAAAATTAAGCAATAAAAACTAGAAAACTCTTCGGATTCATAATCAGAACAACAAGTTAACTACCGAAGAAGTCCAATGAATCACCCAAATTTTCATAACATCAGTCTGGGACATTGGGAAGAGTACTAAGCAGCTCGTTCTGTGTACAACAAGGAACTCAGAAAATCCAAAAGAAGAACATGGAGGCGAATGTGTGTGAAGATTACGGCATCGGCACCAGCTCAACGCCTTCAGAAAGTTCTTTCCAAAGAACATACCAACGATATAGGTATGAGCGAAAAGTCGAACGGTGGATATGCAGAAAACCAGAAGGAAAGCATAAGTGTACTCATTCAGACATTTTCCTGAGTCCAAGGTTGTTGAAGACGATCTGCAAAGTGCTCACCTAGAGGGGGTTCTCACCAACCCCAACAGATCTAGCAGGAGTCTAGCGGAGAGAATCTTTACTACCCAAAGATCAAATGGACCATTGAGAGATTCAAACTTTTTAAATCTTCCGGGAAGGACGGAATATTCCCCGCCCTACTGGAAAATGACCTTGATATCAGAGAGGCCTTCTTGAAAAGACTGTTTCATTTCGGTCCAGCATACGGACCAAAGTCTTGTAGTCCCATCAGTCCCAGGCTGGCTGTATTAATTTTAATAATTATTTTCTCCTGAAAACAATGGAGAAAATTATGGACTGTTATACAGTGCTAGTCAAAAGTCCCTCCCCCCCTCGTATCTTTTGAACGGGTATACTTATAATAATGAAATTTGGAGGGTGGAAATAAACGGATGTAGGCTTCTCAACTGGTCATAACAGGTGACGCAATAGTCATAAATGACGTCACAAGGCCACTGTGACCAATAATTTTAAATGGGACCCTATGGCAAGTGACAGCTCGTTTGAAAGGTATTGAAAATACCTATTCAGTCATACCAATTTTGTTTGGGTTTTGGCTGATTTTGATTGATAAATTGAAGAAATACGAAAATTATAGTTTCGCATTTAATTAATAAAGATTTAAGAACCAGTTCTTATAATAAGTGTTCAAAATGTGCTCCATCCACTTCCTGGCAGTAATGCATCCTATTGCTAAACTCTTGTCGTACTCGTCCCAGTGTGTCAGCGGAAATTGCCCTACATTCTTCAACAATTCGTTGTTTCAGAATGGCAATACTGTCAGGTGCTGTAGCGTAAACCTTAGATTTCAAGTATCCCCATAGAAAAAAATCTAATGGTGTAAGGTCCGGTGACCGAGCTGGCCATTCGATCGAACCTCGTCGTCCAATCCATCTACCACGATATTCTTCATCTAGGTAACGTCTTACTGCACCGTAATAGTGTGCAGGAGCACCATCTTGTTGAAACGTTATTTCCAAGTTGTCGAATTCATCTGGATTATCTTCTAGAATTTCAAGAATTAACGCCTCAATATCATTTTGTAACATCTCCAGATACAATTCACCGGTTAAGTTAGCATTGAGAAAAAGAGGCCCAACTATGTGGTTTCCCAAAATACCTGCCCAAACATTTACTTTTTCTGGAAATTGAGTATGTTTTTCACGAAAGATGTGAGGATTTGTGTCACTCCAATACCTCACATTTTGAGTGTTAACATTTCCATTGAGAAAGAAAGTACTTTCGTCACTAAAACAAATTGTCTGTATGTAGCCTGGTTGTTGGTTCATTTTATTGGACATAGTTTCACAGAATTCTAGTCTTCGGTCGGGGTCATCATCTGAAAGTTGGTGCACCATTTTTAATTTGTATGGATGAAATTTGTTTTTAGCCAACACCCTATGTACTGCCCTTTACTGACTTCACAGATAGACGCAACTTGGGCTGTGAAAGAAGTAGGGTTTACTACCATTTCTCCAATTATGTAAATTTTTTGTCATCACTAATTGTTGGTCGACCAGATCGTTTGGCATCTTGAACACTACCTGATGCTTCAAACTTCCGAAGAAGCTCCCTCAAATAAACCCTCGATATAGGGCGATCGGGGTATCTCTCATTAAACAGTCGTTCCGCTGCATGGAAATTGTTTCTACATTCACCAATTATTAAGATAGCTGCTACTTTGTCGGCTACAGTACGTACCATTTTGCCTATGTAAACACTTAAACGTCTCGTTAAACAATAGCTTAGGTAAATTTTCAAGGTATAAACACTTTTGACAAGTAGAGAATTCAAAAACGTCAACCTTTTTGACAATTAACCAGAGGCGTACTTTAAAATCTTTATTAATTAAATGCGAAACTATAATTTTCGTATTTCTTCAATTTATCATCAAAATCAGCCGAAACCCAAACAAAATTGGTATGACTGAATAGGTATTTTCAATACCTTTCAAACGAGCTGTCACTTGCCATAGGGTCCCATTTGAAATTATTGGTCACAGTGGCCTTGTGACGTCATTTATGACTATTGCGTCGCCTGTTATGACCAGTTGAGAAGCCTACATCCGTTTATTTCCACCCTCCAAATTTCATTATTATAAGTATACCCGTTCAAAAGATACGAGGGGGGGAGGGACTTTTGACTAGCACTGTATAAGAAGTAAACTCCTCTTCGACAGACCGCTTCATAAAAAATAGTTTGCGTATCAAGCAGGCAGATCTACAATTAATGCTCCACAGTATCTGGTTGAAAGCATTGAAAAAACAACTCGGCAAAAGAAATGGCATTCATAGATATGGAGGTTACCTTCGATAACATCTCACATAACTACATCATCAGATCAGTAAAGGAAAGTGATAAAAACACCCCACTGATTAGAAGGGTACATGCAATGCTGAAAAGTAAAATCATTGTAGCTGCTCTGGGAATGTCCCCAAGGCAGGGTTTCATTCTTACTATGGTCATTGACCGTGAATAATCTGATAGTGAAGCTACATGAATCTGGAATTACGACTCAAGCTTATGTCGTCACTATTAGGGGCAAAAATGACAGGATAACATCTAAATGCGTGTGAAATCCAACAGTACTCGGCACAAATAGAACAGCAAAAAGTACAGCAGTTAGCCTGTCTGGGAATCACAGGGGCAATATTCACATACCCTACTACAGCATTAGAGGTATTGCTGAAATTGCCATTGCACTTATGTGTGATAAAGGAAGCAGCAATAAGTGCCTTCAGACAGCACCAGACATCAAATTCGAGAGCTGGAAATCTGACTGGACACCTGAAGATTCTGGAAAATAATCGAAGAAGCTAAAGAGCCATATCGACCCCCTACAATCTACAAACTAATTGTGTTTCTGATTCCTAAACATGTCATTCTTCGTGATAGTTGGGCGGCTCCTCAATAACTACGGCACTTCCGTCTCTTGATTCCATCTGGATTAGTATTGAAGACTTAATATCCTCTGATATTCAGGTAGGGTGAATCTCCGGGGATATGTGTTTAACAGATTGAACACAAATCAATATTTTAGCTGTTTCAGAACACATCTAGCATCTAGCTCCCATTTTTTATTAGGTATTGGCATTCCATGTTTCATTTTCAATTCATTTCAAGCTATTTAGCTTTTGATTCAATATTCCTGGTCTTTAGGCGTCCCAAGTTGTTGGTCATTTGCATCATATTTTCAATTCGAAATATCGAATGAGGTTTTTGTGCGATCACAACGATTGCTTAATATGGAATATTTGTCCAGGAACAATTTCACACTCAGCAATATCTATGCTCAAATAAATCACCTATTTTATGACTTAATTCAGAAGCAATTGACAATATTCCACTATTGCGGGACGATCTAGGGATTGTAATCCTTTCAATAATGGCATGAATAAAATTGTTCCTGTATCATCGCCAATACTTCACTATGTGTCTTCTCGCATGTTATTGCTTCTTTATCTGTATCAGTACACATTCGAATTTTCACAAACAATCGTCGTTGGGCTATTTTCCAACGGTGTATAAATGGGATCCACTCAGTTCATTGTTTTCGTATATTTAGTATTCTTTTTCAAAACACAAATATCCTCTGGGAACACTTGGCTTATGGCGGCGTATTGTTTGATGACTGGTAATTTCTCATTCTGTGTCTGTGAATGATAACTTTCCATTTTGTGTCATCCAGTGGCAAATCAAAAAACAGTTTTTAGTAAATTCAAAGCAAAGAGCTGCAAAGTGAAATCGGCTATGTGAGGCTATGTACTTGAATTTTCTAAAATGTTCAAGTATCCTAATTTGCATCTTTTATATAGATTATTTTTCGTAATATCACATATTTTACGAGTTCTATATCATGTAGAATGTCTCAACATTGAAAACACCCTGTATACGCAAAGTCTCAGTTTAATCTGGAAAAAGAAACTAATGAAGTCGGTATTTTGTTGGTGTTGAACGATAACTGCCATAATATGTCGGTTGCTTTAAGGTTTTACTGAGTTAATTATTTCAAAATCAAATCCAAGTAGATCTCGTAAAATCAGAATCATCAGACAGCAACAGTGAGATTGATATAAAAGTGTCACTGATGAAATTATTAAATGTACCAATATTAAATTTGTAGTTTCTTGTTGCTCACTGGCATTGTCTTCCACATTTACAGATATCATGAGGATCATCCAAGTCCATTATTAAAAATTTCAATGGGCATCTTTGAATTTATGATGAACCAGTTATAGTGAAAAACGTATTTATTTTTCCAATTCTCCAGCGAGTCTCCCTCATCATACATCGAAACTTCACTGAAGTTTAAAATTCGCAACACGACTTTCGCGGGTCCACTAAACTAATTCCAACGCCAAACATCGCCTTCTAGATCATTTTGCATCTAATTAAGGAGGTATCTCGACAGAAACTGCTCGGAGGATATGGCAGGATAACGCAGGACGACAGGGGTCTGGAAAGTTGGTGCAAACAAGCCAGGATTTGAAATTAAGCCAAAGTGGGTCGAGAATTTGACTAAGTGGCTTAACTGGAGTTAAGTTTGCGCCCTCATTTACACTCAGAGTAGTCCACATTGGTATTTTTCACAATGAGAAAATCAATGAACTGGATAAAATAATTTCATTCCTCCGGAGTTTATTGGATGCGTTTTTCAATAATGTTGTAACAATAATTTCAAAATAATGGGAGATGAAGTCAAAAAATACAATACATTTTCATCATGACAATATAGTTGAATACCCTTCTAGTCTGCATCGATGGAATATTCCGTTTACACAGTGAATTATAACTCCTTATCTGAGGACTTAAACGATCAGTCAGAAGTTCGCAGTCCCTAGGTTTCCTTAGCAAATACACATCAACCTTCATGGAATTATTTGATATAAGTTGGTATACGTA
Source organism: Gonioctena quinquepunctata (assembly GCA_018342105.1). Taxonomy (NCBI): domain Eukaryota; kingdom Metazoa; phylum Arthropoda; class Insecta; order Coleoptera; family Chrysomelidae; genus Gonioctena; species Gonioctena quinquepunctata. Next base: position 241,379 of record JAFIRS010001115.1, read on the forward strand.
CATATATCTATATATATATATATATATATATATATATATATATATTGTTATATTAGGAGGGACCAGTAATATATTTTGAAGATGAAAAAGAAATAATTTCATAAATAAACCACAAAAATAATAAATACTTAATAGTTAGTAGTTCATGAGATATTGTTTTTACAATTTTTTTTGAGATTCTATTTCCTTTATAAAGCCTTTGGATAGTATTGATAGGTGAAAATATGCAAATACTATAATGCAATCATTTTCATACATTGTCAAAATGATTACAACCTATAATTGTTTAAAATACAACAAAAAAGTCTAGATTTACAAAATCATTCTGAATTAAATGTGATCAACAAAATTATAAGCTTGAAACATACAGTATATGAAATTGCATCTAACTAAAATAGTCAATGGGAGAACAAGAAACTTCTTGATCACAATAGCCAATCAGGGAACAGGATGGTCAGATGAAAGATTAGAAATTGTGGGAAAGTAAGAACTGAGAAATGTCAAAAATAATTATCATCAAATATTGTATTTAGTTTATAAGAAATGTAAAATATATTAGTTCATAAGTTTTCTTAAATAACACCAAATTAATCAAAGTGCAACAAGGAAGTGCGCGAGTTTGAAAATTCAAATAAAATCGACAAAACAGAAATGGTATCCAGGGAATGAAAAAACAAATCGGGAAGGGATTGAAAAAATTTTTGAAGAGAAGCCAGGTACAAAAATTGAAAAGAAAGAAATTTAGGATTTTATTAATGAGAAGGTAGTTTTTCAACAATAAAAAACCAATACAACCTCTGGATAATCTCGACACAAAATAAACAAGGATAAAAGAAGATTACCTTTTTAGTTCTCCACATAAAAACTTGTCCAAGCTGCTTTCGTGGATTTTGGATGGTTCCTTTTGAAATGGTGAGTTCCTGAGAGGAGTGGATGAAACAGGAATTCAGATTATGCCAGGTATTGCATCAGCGACATTCCAGTTCCAGGTATAAACTCTTTTAGTTGCACATCACAAACTGAATCACTTCACAAAATAACTCGTATATCTGAAGAACTCTATGATTTGATATTGAACTATAAAATAATTCTTCCAACTCAAAAGAAAAGAGTGAGGTTATATTTACATATCCATCACTGTTTTTCCATTATTTTATGAAAATTTGTCAATTGCTAATAGTTATAAGTTATCTATCGTAGGCCAGGTTAATATAAGTTTTTCTGAATGAAGGAAATAATTGTTTTTTGATAATTTCGGGTTTATTTTCCACAATGATATGATCATATTTCACTGATAAACACAGAACTGAAATAGTTCGAATGACAGCAAGACAAGGCAGTGGCTCTATTGCCAGTACCGACTCCTGAGGCGAAGGCGTACCAACTGAGTTAGTCGTGGTAAGAAAGGGTAACAACAATTGGCAGCAACGTGGCGAGAAAACAGTAACGTTAGCTGGCAATTATTATTTCATAACAATTAGCTATTTTCATATCACAATATGACAATCTTTGTCAGCTTTTAAATAATAATTGTTGTTAATTTTTCCCCACGTTATTGTTATTGCCCCACAAATATTTTCTCCCTGTATAAATACTTTGATTTCGATTTTGTTATACCTCTAATACTTATGTAGGCAATTCAGCTCCGCGATGGGAAGCCAATTGTTATATTGTGATATGAAAATAGCTAATTGTTATGAAATAATAATTGCCAGCTAACGTTACTGTTTTCTCGCCACGTTGCTGTCAATTGTTGTTACCCTTTCTTACCACGACTAACTCAGTTGGTACGCCTTTGCCTCAGGAGTCGGTACTGGCAATAGAGCCACTGCCTTGTCTTGCTGTCATTCGAACTAGTTCAGTTCTGTGTTTATCAGTGAAATATGATCATATCATTGTGGAAAATAAACCCGAAATTATCAAAAAACAATTATTTCCTTTATTCAGGAAAACTTATATTAACCTGGCCTACGATAGATGACTTATAACTATTAGCAATTGACAAATTTTCATAAAATAATGGAAAACAGTGATGTATATGTAAATATAACCTCACTTTTTTCTTTTGAGTTGGAAGAATTCTTTTATAGTTCAATATCAAATCATAGAGTTCTTCAGATATACGAGTTATTTTGTGAAGTGATTCAGTTTGTGATGTGCACTGAAAGAGTTTATACCTGGAACTGGAATGTCGCTGATGCAATACCTGGCATAATCTGAATTCCTGTTTCATCCACTCCTCTCAGGAACTCACCATTTCAAAAGGAACCATCCAAAATCCACGAAATCAGCTTGGACAAGTTCTCATGTGTAGAACCAAAAAGGTAATCTTCTTTTATCCTTGTTTATTTTGTGTCGAGATTATTCAGAGGTTGTATTGGTTTTTTATTGTTGAAAAACCACCTTCTCATTAATAAAATCCTAAATTTTCCTTTCCAATTTTTGTACCTGGCTTCTCTTAAAAATTTTTTTTCAATCTCTTCTCGCTTTGTTTTTTCATTCCCTGGATACCATTCCTGTTTTGTCATTTTTATTTGAATTTTCAAAATCGCGCACTTTCTTGTCGTACTTTCACTATTTTGGTGTTATTTGAGAAAACTTATGAACTAATATATTTTACATTTCTTATAAACTAAATACAATATTTGATGATAATTATTTTTGACATTTCTCAGTTCTTACTTTTCCACAATTTCAAATCTTTTATCTCACCATCTCTGTTCCCTGATTGGCTATTGTCATCAAGAAGTTTCTTTTTCTCCCATTGGCTATTTTTAGTTAGATACAATTTCATATACTGTATGTTTCAACCTTATAATTTTGTTGATCACATTTAATCCAGAATAATTTTGTAAATCTAGACTTTTTGTTATATTTTAAATAATTAAAGGTTGTAATCATTTTCGAAAATGCAAGAAAATGATTGCATTATGGTATTTTTATATATTTACCTATCAATGTTATACAGAGGCTTTATAAAGGAAATAGAATCTCAAAAAAAATTTAAAACAATTTCTCATGAACTACTAACTATTAAATATTTATTATTTTTGTGGTATTTTTTAAGAAATTATTTCTTTTTCATCTTTAAAATATATTACTGGTCCTTCCTAACATAACAATATATATATATATATATATATATTTTCTTTAGTTTCTTGACCACATATATAATTTCTTCAATTTCTCGGAATAAAGGTCTGATTCAGTCAATTCATATAATTTCTTTCAACGACGTTTCGACATGATGATGACAAATACCATGTCGAAACGTCGTTGAAAGAAATCATATGAATTGACTGAATCGAATCAGACATTTATTCCGAGAAATGAAAAAAAAAATATATATATATATAATATATAATAAATATATAACAAGTAAATAATGGGCTTTCGCAGCAAATAAACGAGAAAGTTGTCCAAGCTCTCGGAAAGTTTATCAATAATTTCCATCATAAGGGAAACTACAAAGTTGTGAGGATTACAATACATTTTTTATAAAAATATAAGGGTGTTGATGTATAATGGTATTATGAAAGATGATACAAAACAATTTAAAATAGATGGTAAAGCTTTAAAAATTATTTCAAAGTCTATATATTTGTGAGACTATCTTGACCCCATGTGGGCAGAAATGTCAAGTGCAGGTTAGGCAACTTCTAACAGACAATTGACATGAAATGTGCACTATGACCAACTTTTGTTCGATTAAAGATTAGAAAAATTCATTGTGAGATTGTTATTGAATAACTTTTTCTCCAACGTCAATAGATAGAAGTAAATTTCACTAACATGATTAGTATCTGTTTTTTATATGCAGTTAATATCTTTAAAAAATATAGGCCATTTCTGGAAAGGACCATTCTGTTGAGAGTGATTCACTGGCTATGACCTTAATGGATTCATAATTCATATGGTGGTCAAACTTTTTCACATGATCTGCAAAAGCGAATCTTTCTGTGTGTAATCTGCAATCACTCTTATGAGAAATGATTCTAGTGCCTAATGACCTTGACGTTTGACCAACATAATTCATATCACACATTTGACATGTGACGTTATGAGAACTTTAGCTTCGATTTTTGTGCGGATTGCCTGATAGTTAGAACGGTTTTATTAGCAATTTCAGTGTTAGATAAGTCATGGAAAAATCGAGTTAGTTTAGGGGTCAGTTCTTTGATGAAGGGTGAGGAAGTATACGTGACTTGTAATGGAGCAGTATCAATTTCATTGTTATCAGTGTTACTAATGGTTGTGACCTTGGTCTCGTTATAATCTCTAGAGAGGTTGGTGTATCAAACAACATATTTTTTAACCATACTGGCAGGGTATGAATTTTCTAGAAAAAGGTTCAAAAGGATATTAAGATTTTCTATGAAATTGTATGTCAGAGATTTTCAACACTCTGTTCTTCATTTGTTTTTATTCTGAATTCACTTTCATCGAATGTTTATGATACGACCAATGATTTATGTATCTTCCTGAGCTACATGATTTCTCATACCAATCTATTAAGATATTATTATTTGTTGTTCGTATGAACTTTGTATCTAGAAAAGGTACGAAGTGATCAGTATGTTCTGTTTCTATAGTAAATCATATATATGGGTCAAAACTGTTGAATGTGTTATGAATCTCTTTTGTGTCATCATTTGGCAGTATTGTAATAATATCATATACATATTTTTTGATAAAATGTGGTTTGAAAGACAAATCTAGTTATACTGTGTCTAATAGCTCATCCATCACATACGCAGCTAAAATTGGTGAAATAAACGCCCACATGGGTGTTCCAAATGTTTTTTTTAAATTTTGTTGTCGAAAGAGAAATATTGTTCTCAATAAGGAAATTTAGGAGTTTTATGAAATTATCTTCAGTGATACTACAATGATAGACCGTGGGATAGTGACAGATTTTGAGATACGATTTTACTCAGAATGCCTTTCAGAGGACAATATTTTCCGGATATCCTCATGATAATAAGGCATAAATCAAAGAGTTGTCCTGGGATCTTCATATTGAAAAATTATTCGTCATTTGTTCGAAAATTATGTGTTTTGGTACAATTTTAATCCTCGGAAAATCATTGGCATACCCGAAGGACTGGTATGGTTACGTTAACTATAAGGAAATTTTCCGCGTTTTTTGAACAGGCTGCCACTGATAAGTATACAAGTTCTTGTTGTAAAACTGCTTGAAAAAGATAGCATACCGATTGCGTATGCCCAAGTACTGTTTACGTTGTAAAAATGTTGAACAGTGTTGGAATAACATTCCGTGATTATAATCTGCACAAAATTTGTTGTAATATCAAGTTTGTCTCCTGAATCATTGATATGTTATATGGCATACGAGTTGTGCAGGTTCGTCATACTATAAAATCAAAATAAGGTTGCAAAATTAGATTTAAAAATTTCCATGTTTTTAAGCAGTATGCCTTTCTGTTTTCATTATAACCATGGTATATGTAAATGAAATAAAAAACGTATACAAGTTGGGCGAGTTTTCCATATAAAAAATTGTAGAAAATGTTGCAAAATTATGAAAAAACATCCGTGTTTTAATCAGTAGCCTCTTGGTTTATAATTTGAGTTAGTAATTTACTTTGTTGAAATAAAAATGGCATACAAGTTGTGCGGGTTTATCATATTGAAAAATCGATTTTCCGACATTTCCGCGTTGGTCCCCTGTGACTCCCCTTTCAAAATACGTTTAAGGCAGATGCTATACCAGAAGGCCAGTATTCTGGAATCTCTGTTTTCTCTATTTTCATTAACTTTTTTCTTCTCTCTATAGGGCATACTGCTTAAAAACACAAAAAATGTTATGGATATCTTACACCGGTTTTCTCTATATTTGCATTTTTTTTTACAAGCTTTTATTTAACTTCACATTTGCATGTATGTATCTATACATGTTTAGTAAAAATCTTGCCAGTGAATTTTGACCCACTCCCAGTCATCCGATTACCTTGAAATTTGGCAGGTGTTCATAATTCCGGTGACAATGCCTTATGGAATTTTTGTTAGAGGTAAAAACAAAATAGCGTCTCCAATATGGTGAACGAGATTTGTGTTTATGGTCCGATTTGATTCAAAATTGGTATGTTAATGGCGGCTCCAAGATGGCGGACGATATCTGTGATGATGGTCCGATTCTATTCAAAATTGGTATGTGGGCGTTTTTGGGGTCGGAGATTATGAATACTTTGTCAAAATTCATAAATTTAAGATGGCGGCTCCAATATGGTAGACGAGTTTTGTAATTTTGTCCTATTCGATTCAAAATTGGTATGTGGGGGTTTTTGGGGTCGGAGATAATTTTTCTATTGAAATTCATAAATTCAAGATGGTGGCTCCAAGATGGTTGACGAGTTTTGCAATTATGGACCGTTTCTATTCAAAATTGGTATGCCAGAGTTTATGAATTGAGTTGAAGATTATAGATTTTTTGTCGAAATTCATGAATTGAAGATGGCAGCTCCAGGATGGCAGACGAGTTAACTTTTAGATGGTCTCCTCATTGAAGAACTAGATAGCTCAAAACTAGATAGCTCAAGGCCTCATATGGATGTATGATGTAGGATATTTCGTGAGTTACAGATTCAAGAGCTTGCCGTTTTCAGTTCGATTACAAAAGCGAGAAGCTTTTGAATCTGTAACTCACTGAATAACCTATACGTCACACATCCAAAGCAATTATTTTTAAATTTTTAGCGTATTGGAATGAAAGCTGGTTTTAAAAAGGCTTTCTATCGATAATTTTATTTGATATTTTCAATAACCTTGGACCTTATTTATTGGTATGCCATTTGTTATTGCACCTACATATACCCACCATGATTATCATAAAAACGGAAGGGCATACTGCTTAAAAACACAAAAAATGTTACGTTCATCTTACACCGGTTTTCTCTACGGGTGACATAGGATATCGGGCCACCCCTGTAACTTCTGCATTCGTGAACGGATTTTTCTGAAATTTGATACAGTTATATAAGCAACCATTTTGGATTTGATCACATCACAATCCAATATGGCGAACTCCTGGTTTTTCTGGAAATGCCGGCAACTTTGTTTTTTCAAATGAAACACCCTGTATATTTTTACATATTCAAGTTCAATAGGTCAAAACAAGTCCAAACCTCATGTCAAATGTCATTTTTTTGAAACAATTGGAATTAAAATTGTTTTTTTATTTTACCTCGTGGATGAATGAGATTTGGTCAAGGCTATTCACATTGAGTCGCACATAACAGAAAACCTTATTTTTTTCTGAAAAATTATTTTTTGTGTCACTTAATGGTTAATCAATTCAGTCACATCACATTTTGATCAAAAACTCATTTTTTTCAAATGGAACTCCTATGGAAAAAATGACATATCATTTTTGTATTTCGGTGCAGTAACAAATTTGTATACATAAAAAATCTACAACTATTTCATAAGTTTCCTTGCAGTTCGGATAATTTTTCAACTAAGCCGTAAGCCGTGGAAAACAACATCTGACCATATGTTCATTTTTCTTTCCTAGACTTTGGTTAGGATATTTTCTCCTGAAACTACATTTTTCTCTGACGCTCCTAGGATAACCTACCCCTTTCATTTGAAATTTCAAATTTTACCTCTTTCAACTTGGATATATATTGTTTGCTACAATGGTATTTCCCCAAAATTCTATGCTTTATCCAAAATTCGTAAACCAACCTAATCGGTGAGACCGATTGTAGCTTCGATGCCATTGCTTCCTTCTTAACAAACATTTTGATTGGAGCATATGATTTTGACAACGAATACTACATAAAAGATTCTTCTGAATAACAAACGAATTTAAAATAATATAGTTCGGTGGTGAAGAAGAATCTTTTCGAATGGCGTTTTGTTTACTGTCGAGGCTAATTTTGGACGACAGTGTATACAAAATTTCCATAACAATCACCTCTGGGCTGAGGAAAATTCACATGGAATCTTTGAAGCTCATTTTCAGCATCAGTTTTCAGTCAATGTATGGCTTGGGGTACTTGATGATCATTTAATCGGTCCATATTTCCTCCCACAACGACTAACAGGCGACTCTTACCTTAATTTCCTACAGGAAGAGTTACCTGTTCTTGAAAAAGTTCCTCTACAGCTCAACACTGGTTCATGCATGATGGTGCACCAGTCCATTTCAGCATCATTGTACGTAATCACTTAGATACAGTATATCCAAATTGTTGGATAGGTAGGGGAGGTACGGAACATTGGCCTGCTCGATCTCCGGATTTAAATCCTCTAGATTTTTGCCCAAGAAAATTAGTTGTCTAAAACAGAAATTGCCATACATTATCATTCAGGTTGAGACAGAAATAAATCCGAATTTATATAAAATATTTTTTTATTAAATTAATAGAATTAGTCATTTCAAAATTATTATTATGTTTAATATTTTTCCGGATAAAAATAAGAATTATCTTTGCCACAAGGATTTGTTACAAAATGATAGCTGGACTAGGTTCTTCATACTTGGCGTGGGTAATATAATAGTTGTGAATCTATGGTATCAACAGTTCTACCAACATGTTTCCTGAAAATACAAGATAAATATTATTTGGAATGTGAACAGAAATGGATTTCTACAACAAAAGTCGATCTTCCTGAGAATAAGAAATCTCAAAAAACCTGGGATATTCCAATGACCGATTCAATATACGAACAACTGCAGAATCTAAATTTGAAAAGGCTCGTCTCAATGCTGTAAGTTCTAAAGAATCAGGAGCTTGGCTTAATGCTCTCCCAGTAGCTTTTTTGGGTACTATATTAGACGACCAATCGTTCAGAATTGCAGTTGGCCTTCGTTTGGGAACATCGCTTTGTGTTAGCCATAGATGTAGATGTGGATCTATTGTTGAAGAAAATGGAACACATGGTTTGATCTGCAAGTTCGGTTCGGGTCGTTTTTCGAGACACCATGCTGTGAATGATCTGATAAAACGAGCTCTTACAACTGCGGAAATTCCCTCAGTATTAGAATAAGTAGAGACGACGGGAAACGTCCAGACGGAATGACCCTTATACCCTGGAAATTTGGAAAGCCTTTGGTTTGGGATTTCACATGTGTAGATACTGTTGCAGCCTCCCATCTTATAACGACCTCAATCACGAAAGGTGCTGCAGCTACTTCTGCTGAGAAATTGAAAATTCGAAAATATTCGAATATAGAAGAATTTTACACATTTTATCCAGTGGCAATTGAAACATATGGAGTATTTGGATCTCACGCCCAGGAACTTCTAGAAGAAATTGGCAAAAAAATTATAAAGTGTACTAATGATTCTAGATCATATGCTTTTCTGATTCAGCGTATTAGTATGGCAATTCAAAGAGGAAACGCCGCATCAGTTATGGGTACACTTCCCTCATCCCGAAAACTGGATGAAATTTTTTTACAGCCTCAAAAACCTTCTATTCTATAGAAATTATTCCTTTGATGTCAGCATTAATGATGTATGCAGTTATAACTACAACAACACCATCAGTCCACTTGTGAATGGAAATGGCCAAATTGTCGGACTTAATGGATTGAAAAACATTGGCAACACATGTTTCATGAATAGCGTAATACAATGTTTATCGAATACCAGATGGTTGCTCGAATATCTTAGAAAAGACGATCATATGAGGGATATCAATACAAGCACATCAAGTATGAAGGGTGCTCTAATAAAATCATTTGCTGTAGTGATAAAAGAACTTTGGTCGGAAGATTCGACTGATAGGGTGGTGAATACTGTTTCTTTGAAAAATCAGATACAAATATTCGCACCTCGTTTCGGGGGGTACGCTCAACAGGACGCTCAAGAATTTCCCAGATATTTATTGGAAGGTCTTCATGAAGATGTAAACAGAGTGATAGAAAAGCCCAAACCTATCCTGACAGAAATTGATGGGAAATCAAGCGACCATGAAAAGGCACAGGAGTCTTGGTCAAGATATCTAAGAATGGACAATTCAAAAATTGTTGATAACTTTGTTGGTCAATTGAAATCAACGTTGAAGTGTACTTTCTGTGGCCATTGTTCTGTCTCTTTTGACCCCTTCTGGGACCTTTCACTCCATATTCCACAGAGAACTGGCCGGCTCAGACTGTCACAATGCTTAGATTCATTCACTAATGAAGAAACTTTGGATGGCGAACAGAAACCATTTTGTTGTAAATGTAAGGAAAAGATTAAATGCACTAAGTCATACATAAATTCCCCAAAATGTTAGTCATTCACTTGAAACGATTTTTGCTGATGGATAGATTCGGGGGAAAATTAAATGCCACCATTGACTTTCCTCTTGAAGGATTAGACATGAGTAATTATTCAACAGATAACATAATTCCGTGTCGCTACAACTTGTATGCTGTGTCCAATCATAGTGGAACATCCTATAGCGGACACTACACGGCTTATTGTAGGCACCCTTATGCAGACACATGGCACGAGTACAATGACTCAAGAGTATCACCGATATCACCATAATCCCTTATAAGTGGTGAAGCATTCGTCCTCTTCTATGAGCAAGAGAGCACCAAATCACTTATTTAAAAAAAAATTTCTGTTGTATTGTGTTTTATACCAAAAGTTACTTGTTATTTCTTTAACTCTCACAATAAAACATATTGACTTTAGAAAAAAAAAAATATATTATGTTATACATTTATATATGCCTTAATACCATTACTTTTGCTGTGGTGAATAACAGAACTGAAAAAAAATATTTTAATATATATAGGTAATATCAAAGGAGCGTTACTCGGAACCCGCTAGAAGCTTGACATTTCGTGCCATGTACTGGTGTATACCAAGAATCCTTGTGTAGAAAACTTCCTTCCTTAGAATTCCATGGTTCCAGGTTGAGTACTAATTTCTGGAAAAAATACCACAATCTCTAGAACGATGAGAAAAGTGATTGGATTTTTTTTCCGAAATGGTTTTTCAAAAATAAATTCCTAAAGAAATGTTCCTGTTTGAACATTGCGGAAACCGCGCCGAGATGCGAGATGTAATAAGTTCTGAATTATCGCCATCGAGAATTGATTTATTAGTGAGAGCATGTGAGATTTTTCTACAATGTGAGGCTACCGAAAGAATAATGGCATAGCAGTCGATATACATACTATTATTTACGAATAACAGTTTCGTTTTATTCATAGGATGAAACTGAATAACATTTCCTCAGTTCCGAAAAATAGTTAAACTGGCAACTCAGGAATATGCCAATCACAGGACCTATGACGTCACAGGAAGCGGCCATAACGCTGTTGTTTAAATATCTCACTAAATTGGCGAGTTTATTCGTATATTATAAAATATCTTCTAGGAAAAACTATGCATGGCATACATAATATTTCAACACTACACTGTAAAAAAATTCTATAGTAATTTTACCAAAAAAAAAGTTGTAAGTTTTAACGCATAACAATATAGTAATAATAAAATTCAGTTTTGTAAATTTACTACACGACTTATTGCAACTCCATTTAGTAAAATTACAAAACATTTGTTGAAATTTTCTAAACTTCTATAGGGAATTTGTTTAGTGAAATTACAATACAAATGTTGCAATTTATTAAACAAATTTGATTGAAAATGTTTTGTAATTTCAGTATGCTGCATTGAAAATTCACTACACAATTTAATTCAACTTAGTTTTGAAAAATTACAACAAATTTGTTGCTTTTTTACTTCACATCTATCAGAAATTTGTTTAGTAATATTACAATACAGGTGTTGTAATTTTGTTGAAAAAAATATTATTTTCTGACGTTTCTAGAAACCAATGGAAACTTTCAATTCAAATCATTCATGTACGTTTTAGCCAATCAAAACATTATTATGGTGGGAATATTCTACCCAGAAAATTTCCGCGGGAATAATTTGAGGTATTTTGTTTTTATTGTCTGACAACGTATATTTTTAATTTGACATCTGTCATCACGTCGCATGAATAGTGAGAAATGATTCAAACCGGTTTAGTACATTTAGTATCATTGTGAGAGGAAATGTGTTTATGATCGTAACATCAAAAAATCTACAGTTTTAATTTGTTTTACAATACAACATATGAGTAAAATTACAAATCAGTGTATTGCCAGTAATATACCAAGACATGTAGGGAAACCTACTGAGATGAGTCATAATTTTACAATCTTCATGTAGTAACCCTATACACGTATTGTAATTTTACCGAACTGTTAGTCAGTTTCCAATTAAGAGTTTTTAAAATTTACAAACATTGTGACTTGATTTACTAGAATTTTTTGTAAAAGTTACAAAAATATATTGAAACTGAAAGTCATTAAAAATATACAAAAAATTTCAGTATTTTCATAACTCTGACTTAAAAATTACATGATGTGTTGTAATTTAACTGATTTTTTTTAATTTTTTTTACGCATTTTGTAATTTTACCGAATAACTGTTGGTCGGTTTCCAGTCAAAAGTTTTTAAAATTTACAAATATTGTTTGTGATTTGATTTACTATAATTTTTCGTAAAATTTCAAAAATATATTGAAACTGAAATTACTCTAGAATAATTAAGAATTTACAAATATTTTTAGTATTTTTACAACTTTGACTTGAAAATTGCATAATTTATTGTAATTTCACTTAAAAAAATATTTTTCTTATGCATTTGGAATTTTATCGAACTTGCTGACAAAGGCGCACTTTTCTTATTGTTGCTCTTACAACGTTTCTCAACTGTCTTGGTGTAATTCTATGAATAGCTGCCCTTACTTTGTCCTCTGATTCATGTCGTGTGGCAGGAGGTACATCATAAATAGATCCCCATAAAAAAATCAAGAGGCGTAAAGTCGGGTAACCTGATTTTTTTTTTGAAAAGGAATAAATAACGGTATAAATTGAAAACAACCCTCTTTTTCCTCGCCGGCCACCTAACTGGACCCATATTTCCAATCCAGTTTTCGTTGTATGTTTCATGCAGATATTCCGTAACTGCCCTCAGGTTATGTGGTAGAGCACCATCTTGTTGATAAAATAGTCCTACTGGATTTATTAATGGAACTTCGTCCAAGAAATTCTCAATTTCCTGCGTGAGGAACTCAGATACCTAGCCCCTATCAGGACACCGTCAAAAATCATGGGGCCTAAAATTATGTCCCCTGAAATCCTAAACCAACAATTGAAACCAAATCGTTCTTGGAAATGTCCTTCCTCCATCAAGTGTAAATTTGCATCGGACCAATATCGCTTATTATTTCTGTTGAAATGTCCAAATTAGTGAAACGGCTTTCTTCAGTATACAGAATTTTATATGGAAATGTGTTATTCTCCAAATATTTTCCAAAGAACCAATTGCAAAACTCAAGTCTCCTTGCATTATCGTTTTGGTACAGGTGGTAGTGTAGTTGATATTTGAAAGTCAAGTGTAGTTGATATTTGAAAGTCATTAAAAATATACAAAAAATTTCAGTATTTTCATAACTCTGACTTAAAAATTACATGATGTGTTGTAATTTAACTGATTTTTTTTATTTTTCTTACGCATTTTGTTATTTTACCAAATAACTGTTGGTCGGTTTCCAGTCAAAAGTTTTTAAAATTTACAAATATTGTTTATGATTTGATTCACTACAATTTTTCGTAATATTACAAAAATATATTGAAACTGAAATTACTCTAAAATAATTAAGAATTTACAAATATTTTTAGTATTTTTACAACTTTGACTTGAAAATTGCATAATTTATTGTAATTTCACCTAAAAAAATATTTTTCTTATGCTTTGGAATTTTATCGAACTATTGGTCGGTTTCCAGTAAATTTACAAACATTGTTTGTTATTTGATGCTCTACTCAGATTTACGCATCAAACGTCGCTACCCTGTGCGTGTTGGAACTGTGTTCGGCGTTGACTGGACAACGTTGCGATTTCTTCACTAAAAATTACTGTTTAGTGTTATTTGAATTAGTAAAGCGTTTGGTTATTTTACAGTCCACGAAAAGCAAGCAACTTTTAAATAATTTTTTAATAATTCTCATTGTTAAACTTGTTGATAAAAAATCACCTTTAAATGGGAGAAGTAATTGGAAGAAGTTATTGGTCATAATCAAAGCCATTTTTGAAAGTTAAAAACATGAACTGTTGGTAAGTAATTCAATAATAATTAATTTTCTATTTAATATCAGTAATTATTCATGGTACTCGCATCTGTAGTCATCTGACCATTTGTTCACTTCATTTATCAATTTTTAATGAGAACTTAATTGTATAGTAAATTTACGATGCAATATACTGAAATTACAAAACAAGTGTCAGCAGAAGCTGTTTTTCAACATCACCCTAATGTCTTCATGGAAAATTTAGAGTTGAATCAAACTGAAAGGAAACCAGTTTGGTTATAGGTACTATTTTCTTTTGATTTGAATTAGATTCCTACATAGGAATATCAGATGTGTTTAGGGAGATTTGAAACCTTAACATTTTGCTGTTAATGATTTCCAATGAAATGTATGTCCCATGATATGTCAACTTCATTGACAATAATTCCAAATAAACAAATAATTGTAAAATCTACCTTTTGACTGACCGCGCATCGTTTTATGTTAAAGATTATGACATATTTAATATTGTTAAGTTGCAGTAAAATAATATTACAAAAACACTTCTCATTATTGATTGATATCCAGGTGAAATAAGTATGAATTTATTTTCAATAACTTTCTTAATAATTATTGTTTTTAATTTTTTATTCATTCTTCAGACAGTGAATAGTTGCAAAACTCATAAAAGAATGTGAAGAATCGTTTTTCTTCCATGAAATATCCTTGAATGATGATTCACCGAGCGAAATTCTACAGTGACCAGCGGAAAGTACGCATCATATGAGAAATTATTTTATTAATAAATTTTGACAAATATCGACGTTGTACAGTGCCGTTTATATTTTCGTGTTTGGCGGGAAATATAAAAAAAAAAAATTTCCGCAAAACACACTTATTTGAAAAAATCGCGAAAAATGTGGTTAGGAAAAGTTGTTCAGAACGATATTTTATAGATATGTACATGTTTTTAAAAAATCTGGGACGAAAAACTAAAAATATTGTTTGCCATAAAACAAAATTCAATTTGAAAAAATACATTTCTGACAAAGAAATTCATTAGTAAAGTAATCAGTAAGTGCATCCCAAAAACTTGGTTTTTTGTTTCGTGCCAAGAGCTATTTCACCCCCAGTCAGCTGCTTATGATCTATAAGGCACAGATCCGACCTGTCCTGGAATACTGTTCCCATATTTGGAGTGCGGCACCTAAACATATCCTGAGGCTATTGGATTCTGTCCAAAAAAGGGCAATTCGTCTCGTCGGTGATGCCTCGCTTACAAACTCGCTCACTTGTCTGGAACACCGTAGAAAAGTTGGCGATTTGTCTCTATTTTATAGATATTTTCATGGGCGATGCTCTTCTGAAATATCAACAATCGTTCCTGCTTTGGCAGTCTCTTCGAGATTAACCCGTCAAGTTCAGTCATCACACCCCTTCGTGGTCACTTTGGAGACCTGCAGAACATCACTTTCCAAAGACTCGTTCATCCAACGAACAGCGAGGCTTTGGAACTCATTGCCTAGGGAGGTGTTCCCCGAGGCATACAACCTTCAGAAATTTAAGAAGAACACCAACTCCTACTTCCTTTCCCTTGGTTCCCACGATGTTCTCTGAACATTACAGGATATCCCTTTTCGTGGGAACCAGAACATAAAAAAAAAAAAAGTAATATTTTAAATAATATTTTGTTAAGATTCGCAAGCTATTTCTATTTTATTCGTAGAAAATTTGAAATCTGTTAATTTTGCCATTTTGCTGCTTCATAAGAAGTCACTGAAATATCTCTATGACATTATAATCCCGATACTGTTTGATAAAGGTCCTTGTATCTACTCAATTTCAATTTTATTTTTTATTCGAACAAAAAATTTATTGATTTTTGGCAAATTGTTGGAATCATACATACCTACAATATTATCATCGTTGATGCGTGCATCGACAGATTTCCTCATGATCGAAGGGGTCATGAAACAATTGACTAATAATGCTAATATGTTATTAAGAGTTGTCAAACGATTTAGTTGTGTTATTATTTATCCAGGTATTTCTATCGGCTTTCTTGTATAGTGTTTTTCAATTAAAAAGTTATTTTACATTTTGTTGTGCGTTAACAATAATTGAAATTTCCCAAAAAAGCTAAGTTTGCAAAAAAAAATTAGCTGGTCTCAATATGTGGCGTTTTCATAGTTCCAGAGGAGTAGCAGATATATTCAATGCTAGATATCCAAATAAGAAAAACCATGGATCTACTATGTTGCGTATTTTGAACAAATTCAAAGCTACAAGCAGTCTAGAAAATCGTTACAAAATTCCGTAAGTAAGCCCATCACTAATGAAGAAGGTACCTTCAATGTTTTGTTATCGGTCACAGAAAATCCACAGATGGCACTATCGGAGAGGCAGGAACAAACTGTATATCTGAAAAATCCATAGAAGAATTTTGAAGAATAATAAATTTCGTGCCTACAAACCAAAATTCACCCACACATTTTCATCTTGGTTCCAAGGCATGATTGAAGAATGCCAAAATTTTCCTACAAAAAATGAATTTACTGATGAGGCGACTTTTACATCAAACTGTACTGTCAGTTCCCGAACTGTATATGGTGGGCTGATGAGAACCCAAATTGGACGATAGAGGCAAAAATTATTCTTCAAAAGTTCATGTTTAATTCACGAAATTATTTAGAGTTTGAAATAATGAGTTTTTCTATTTTTTTACATGGATTACCGCTGCAAAGAAAAAATGATATTTTTTTCTAACAAGTCAGAACGTGGCTTAACGAACACTTTCCTCATAAATGAATAGGACGATATTCAGAAAACCAGTGACCTGCCTTGGATTTCTTTTTATGGGGGTACCTTAAAAGTAAAGTTTATAAACATCGGCCATTTTACAATATCGACCATTCAGAAGAAGTAATACGACAATGTGTTAATAATATTACACCACAAATGCTGCGAAATGAATCCAGAGAAATGAAATCCCGAACAACTACATGTATTGAACGTCAGGGTAGACATGTCGAGTAATGAACAATTACAAAGTTTCGAGTATGTTTATTGAATTGTTTGGTTCATACACACAAAAAGTGTTTAAAAATAAAAAGTTAAAAATGTGTTCTTTTTATGTCATAGATTAAATACATTTTTGTTGTAATAAAATATTCAAATTGAAATTATGTAGATACATGTATACTGTCCTGAAACGGTGTAGATACCTTGGTCCTTCATTATTAATAAACTGTATCGGGATTATAATGTGCTGAAGAAATTTCAGTGTCCTCTTATGAAGCAGCTGAACGCATGGCAAATTCACAGATTTCAAATGTTCTCCGAGTAAAATAGAAATAGCTTGCGAATCTTTACAAAATATTAATTGAAATATTACTGTTGTCTTTACTGATGAGTTTTTTATCAGAAATGTATGTTTCCAAATTAAAAAAATTTGTATGGCAAAAAAAAATTTTATCTCAGATTTTTCTCAAAACTTGTGAATAGCTATGAAATGTCGTTCTGAACAACTTTTCCGAATAACATTTTTCGATATTTTTTCAAATGAGTGTTTTATAAATGTCCCGCCAAAAACGAAAAGAAACGTCAGTGTAAAACGTCTTTTGAGGTTTCTTCTGATGCGGAAGCGATTGTACTTATCGATATTTGTCAAAATTTATTAATAAAAAAATTCCCCATATGATGCGTACTTTCTGCCGGTCACTGAAGAACTTTTCATAGCAATTTGAGAGTTGGTTGGATCAAATAACCAGTATCGATCTATTATTGACGTTTCGATTTTTATAAAGTTTTCGGGGCACATGTGACATTTGTCTAGATTTTTTTATGAAGAGAATAATAATAGATTATCACAATAGGTATGGATTGTAAGATAATATGTATAATTTGACATTTAGTTGATCTCCTTGATGCTTGTATTCTTTTTGAGATATGCCCTATTTTACAGAATTCAATTATGCCAATCTAAAAGGAATGGAAACTCCAATTCCTTCTTCAATGATGAAAAGCTAACAATTCAATTTAACACCTCCCACCCCAGAAGCTCGAGTAGGTACCTAAGAAGGTAACGCTATACTACTCAATAAATCTACCCTTCGCTCCATGAAATAAGTGACTATCACTCGCTAATTACCGTGCTCTCATGCAATTTCTCCTTCAGACTGTACACCTTGTCGCCGCCTACTTGAAGCGTTTTTTAAAACAAAAGCACAGAACCTAACCTGCTCCCCATTGGCTGATTCGGTCAACTCCATGGGAGGCCTGCTTATAACTTATAATGTATCCTCAAGGCTTTGAGCATATAAAACACTATGCTTGCTTATTGTTTTTGCCACACAGCACCGTGATTTTCCGTATTCGCACGTTGGAAGCGATCACGGCCCACTGCGAGGTCGTGAGGGAAGAAAAATTCGACAATGGCATAATATTTATTTCTCATTGTTTGGTGTTTTTATCGAAATTATTTTTTGTCATTCGAATCTAGTTAGTCGTGGTGCTTCCGAGGAAAATTCTTTATTGTTTGGGAGATTTGAATTGGGCAACATTTTTTATTCCGTTTTATGTTTGCAGGTATCGTTGAATAAAATATGAGAACATGGAATCAATAAAAGACTACATATTAATGTTCATTAAACAAATGAATGTCACCAGTGTAGGTGGAATGAAAATATGTATAAAAGGAATTTGACTTTGATGATAAATAAAATTTAATTCTGATTTGTACTTTATAGATGATCGGAAAATATCACATGATGTTGATTTACGTCTGATAAATTTTATACATTAATTTATTCAGGTGCCAAAGACAATTTTGAATAGGTATTACAACCAAACAAAGTTTGGAATATATCAGTTCAAAAATATTACTAGGTGCCGTTCGACCGTATGCATGTTTAGAGGTGGATTTTGGCCAAATTAATTTTGTAGTTGGCAGGCCTCTAAAAGCATGTATTAGTATCAAATAAAACGCATTCATTGTTAACAAATGGCGTTGTTGGGA
Organism: Gonioctena quinquepunctata; assembly: GCA_018342105.1. Lineage (NCBI taxonomy): Eukaryota > Metazoa > Arthropoda > Insecta > Coleoptera > Chrysomelidae > Gonioctena > Gonioctena quinquepunctata. The sequence goes on from JAFIRS010001115.1 coordinate 260,491, forward strand.
CTATGCTAATAAAAACAACTTAATCGTGAACTGAAGGTATTTCACGTAATTTTAAATATCCCATCTTTTAAGATCATCAAGTTGCATTCGTATATATCAACAAACGTAACTCCGAGTGTACTTTTCAGTTTATCATACATTATTATTATTCAACATGTATTAAATTAAACAGAAATATTGTTCGATATAGAAATGTTTAATATTAATAATAAAATCTTTGAATAATCCCTATCATCAATTTGTTTTCTTAATGAAGTACAATCAACAGAATCAGAATAATTTTTTCCAATGATGAAATAATTCTTTTCATTTTCTTATGATGATTACTGTTTTACGGGTTCGATATAATATGTCTCAAAATGAGAAGTCAAATGTCTGCAAATAACGTTACCTACTACGTTACCAGATGAATGGAATCTTTCATAAAAAAGTGTTTTGCATTGTTCAACAATATTTGGAATTCCCTACAATTCACATGCGTTTTATTACGAACATTCACCGGTTTTTCATAACCATTATGGTCTCTACTTCGATAATGAGTAAGTAAAACCTTTCTGAACCATTTAATTTATAAACGTCCCAGAAACATTTCTGGAACCGATCATTTTCCATTTGAAACATTTCATCTTTTGACTCAGACACGTTTCTGAAACATGGCAGAAACCAGAAATGACCTAGGTGTGAAACGTTTCACGAGGAATGTTTCACGTTGAATATTTCTGATACATAACATAAGTGAATATGAATACATAAAAACACATAGATAGATAGATATTTATTTGCCATTAAAATGTTACAGGGAACACAAGGTTTTGTCATTAAAACTAAAAAATCTATAAACTATAACACAAAAATCTAATATTAAAAAAGACAGAAAACATTTTTCCTTGATTTAAAAAAATAAGGAAAAGAGAAAAAAAAAGACAGAATACATTTTTCCTTGATCAACAGACAGACAAGCAGACAGACATTTTCAACATATAGTATTAGGCACTACACAACTTACTCTCTGAGACGATTGCTATGCATCAAAAAATTCCTTCAGGTTATAAAAAACTTTTTTCGACTAAAAATATTTGTATTTTCTTCTTGAAAATATTGAAAGTTTCAGCAGATCTGATTTCTGGCGGCAGTTTATTATAAATTAAGCTTCCTGCACAGTAAGGTGACTTTTTGAATGTATTTGTAATAAAGTTTGAAATGTGGATTTCTTGTGCTCTCCTGGTGTGATATCTATGCACATCTTGATTAAGCGTCAATTTATTTTCATTATTACGAATGAAGCAGCAAATTTTCAAAATATATATTCCGGTCACAGTAAGTATTCTCTATTTTTTGAAAATCTCTCTACAAGATTCTCTGTTTTGTAAATTATATATGATTCTTATGATCCTTTTTTGTAGTACTGAAACTCTGTCAATATTAGTAGATTGGCACCATATTATTATGTTATAACTCAAGATTGAGTAGACAAGTGAATAATAACACGTTTTCAACTCACTTTGATTATTTTTTTTCTTCAATTGTAGAATAGCAAACGTATTTTTTGCAAGTTTGGAGCATAATGAGTCTACTTCTCGATGGAACGTTAGGTTACTATCGATGGTTGTTCCAAGAAATTTTACACGATCGCTGTTTCAATATGGCTTATATTTGGCAGAATATTTGTCTTACTCAGTGAGAAAGGCATAAAAACGGTTTTTTTACATTCATGATCAAATAATTTTTATGACACCATGATTTGAATTGCTTGATTGCTATATCTGATTTAGTCTCTAGTTCTGCTAACTTGTTGGCGTGAATGATTATTGATGTATCATCAGCATACATGTAAATATTTCCAGAAGTCACAAATTGTGGTAAGTCTTGATAAAGATAAGGAACAGTAGAGGACCAAGTATTGAACATTCAATTCCATTTCTTCGGAAGTCTCTGAAACTATATTCACTGCGATTCGCCTATTTTGTATATATGAAGCAATCCATTCTAGCGGTTTACCTCTTATTCCTAATTTATTCAATTTCTCTTCAAGGAAATTTGGATTAACAGTATCGAAGGCAGCAGTTAAGTCGAAAAATAAGCCTGCAACTTTTTTTCCTTTGTCCAGACAAGAATATACTTGTTGTGTGAATTCTAGCGTCGCTAATTCAGTGGACTTTTCTGACCTATAACCATATTGGCAGTTTGTAAATATACTATGTTCTTCCATGAAAGAATAGATTCTAGTTGCGAAAGACTTCTCAGCAATTTTTGATAAACAGCTCAATAGTACAATAGGTCTATAATTTTCAATACTATATTGATCTCCTTTTTTATAAAGTGGAATCACTTTTCCCAATTTGAGAAAATCAGGTAATTGCCCAAGTTCAAAAGAGTGATTGATTAAGGTCGCAATAGGTTGAGATATAATAGTTTTACAATATTTCAGTAGCTTGATAGGGATTTCATCAAATTCCGTAGAATTTTTGTTTTTCAAACCATCTATAATTTCTATGACTTCTCTCTCAGTTACAGGTTTAATGTACTCTGTACTCTGAGTGACACTATCAGGACTTGAGCATGAAGTAGGTAGATCTCCACCAAAATAGATATCTAACTTTTTTGATACTGTGGTTGCGAAATGAGTAACAAATGAGTCACAGATGACTTTCTGGTCTGTAATTATCTCGTCATTAATTTTCAATTTGATTTCTTTTCTTACATTTTTTCTGCCCAGTCTTTCGTTGACAATTGTCCACATTGCTTTATTTTTATTATCAGATTCTCTAATTTTTTTGTATTCTCTTCGATTTTTATGTTGGCTATCTTTCTATCAATCGATTTCTTATAACTCTTATAGCTCGCCAATGTCTGCATCATGTGAATTTTTTGCTACATATCTGAAACATTGCTGAAACCAATCATTTTACGTGTCATCTGACAGGTTTCTGGAACCTGGTAGATACAAAACATGAAAGGAAAAGAGCTCAAAATAATTTTTTACAATTTCTGAATCGACTCTCAGTATAGCTATCAATTCATGAAATGGATGTGAGAAGGTAGTGTGCAATGCCAAAAAAGCAAGTAGGATTTTATCATGCTTTATTAGTCATACAACAGCATTACTCATACAATATAAAGACTGCTGATTCTTTGTTTCCCTCCCTCTTATATCTAAGGGCTGCTTGGCGAAACCATATTGAGGTGCACCTTTCAATCACTTCAGTTTTTTGTCTATCCATATTTGTATCATCAGTCAAATAGCTGTAAATAAAAATGAAACTCATGAAAATATAATGATTAAAATTACAAACAGATATAGGTCCAAGATTGGTCCATTGCATTTGCAATCCACACAAGTATGGCAATGAAGAATTGTCTAGAATTAATCTCACAATATAATATAGCCATTAATTGATCCATTATAACCATTGTTAATTCAACAAATCAATCGCACGGTCTGATAATTCATGTAGTGTATAAAACAAAATTTATTAAATTTTTAAAACATTTATATATATATATATATATATATATATATATATGATATACACAAAAAAAATTCAAGTGCATATCAGATCTAGTTCATGAATCCAGCCAGATTTCATTTTACCTTTATATTCATAATTTATATTTCTGTATTGAAATGGTAACCTATAACTAGGGATCGAATATAATTTTTTACATACCTGTTGATATTTGAACTAGACCTCAAATTGAAATTCACGGCCATGCAGTCCAAGCACATTCGATAAAACTGATAAATGATAAAAGTAACCTAACAAAACAGTCATGAGACAAGACAAAAAATGGCCAGTCCAGTTGGCGTTGGCCGATGAGTAAATGTAGGAATGTCCTCATTGGTCACAACTGATCACGTGATACACTGGAGCCCGGTGGCCTGACGAAACAAACATGAAAGCGCGGGTTATTCGAATACTTCTTTGTAAGTATATTTTTATTGTGTCAGAAACATAACTTTCCTTTCAGTTATTTTATAGGAAATATTTGGGATGATTCAGATATGTCTTTTGTTAACATGTTTTATCTGTGCATTTCAAACATTACAGACACACTGCTCCGCACATGAAATGTTTACGATATATTTCTGGAACGTATCAAACGGTACCTATTACGGTTCCGCTGACATGTTTCAGACACCTTATGTGTTTACTGGGGTAGGTAGTGTTAACAGTTATTACTACTAGCCCCTTTCCAACAATTCCTTTTGAAGCTATTCGTACGAAGTTTTGTGGTGGTGATATAAATAATAAGAGACATTGGAATATATTATCTGTTCTCATTTCGCACGGCTCTGTATATTTTCATATATTTAGAGCCTTCAGTTTTTTCGACTTTCAGCCCAATTTTTTATACATTCAACTTGAATGTACAGAAAATATAAAATAAGCAACCATGATAATTTGATCAATCAATCCGCAGTTACAGACCTTCGAGTTTGATAAAATACTTTCTTCAACTATGTGTTTTTTTTAATAGCACCAATGTACCTAAAATTTCTTCTCTGAGACAATGGTATACTTGAATCTAAAATCTGGTCATTTACAAGGATATAAAACTATATGAATGAATTATCTTAATGTAGTGTAACATGAAATAAATGAATGATTTCACAATTTCAATTTTATACAACCAGAACAAAATTATCATGACCTCACGGCAAAAGGTATTCAAAGTATCTCCCAATTCCAGCCAATTCAAGGGCACTTTATATATTATAATGAAATTTTAAAAAAGTGAACCAACAATATAAAAACTTAGAATTTCCTGAAGAGCCCAAAAACATCAAAATATATAAGATGTTATATTTCGAATTGAGAGATTCCTGTGAAATCGAAAATTCCCGTTTGGTATGATTTAAAGGGGTTGCCAGTGAATCCGTTGACACCTGGTATGTTCTTCATCAACTGACTCCCATGTCTATCATCCATCGACTTCTACCAGTAAAAATAAAAGTTCGAAAGGAAACCTTATTCACGTTGCTGTTGTGCAAAATTATGTGATAAAAAAAGCAGGACCGCCTGTTCAATTTCATTTGACGATCGCTCTCGACAAAAGGTTTCCTTCCTCATTTGATCATTTTTGGTGTATGCAATATATGGGAAAAGTCCACAAATTAGAAAAATAACAAGTTTCATCGACTGAAAATAAAATCATACATATGTAGAGTTACGTGACCTTTTAAATAATAGATAATTTGAATGTCTGTTTAGATTTTCTGAATTTTTTTGATTTCTTGACACGATTCGTCAGATCCGACTCTCGCCTCTACAATTTTTACTGTCTGAGTCTAGAGCCCCGATAAGCTCCTTAGTTGAGTACGCTTTGAAAATTAGACGTGTAACTTTATAAGATCCAGAGACTAGTTTTTAAAAAATTCTTAACAGAATTACTGAAGTTTAAACGATTTACCACAAGAACAAGTGATAGTATTTCCAATCCAATTGGACCGACATAAAAAGTTTCGGGAAGGAATTATCTTTGCAGTCGCCGCCTTGACATAGGCGTTGGTATATTATTTTTCAGTGGTATTTTTTCAGTTACTTATTCTTACAATCATAGCAATTGATCACCCCATGTAAAAGTAGACACATGTTATCTCAACTGAATTTCATTATTTGTTCCGAAAGGTCTCCAGAAAGCCATATTGATAAAATTATTTTCAATGGATAATTCCTAACCTCACCAACACACGGCACTTATTAAGGAATATTGTGAACTGGGGAAATCATCCGGCTTCAGATAACATGTGTTCAATCCAGCTAGCCAAGCTTTTATTACTCAAATATATTTGATAGCGCCTTTAGTAATAATCTGGGCAACACACGCCAGAACTTTTTTATGATTGTACCAGGAACGCTTTGAAAGTAGAAACACTGGTAGTATATGAATTTCCCATTTGCCGGGCAGTGCATATGAAAACTCCTCGTAGTGCTCTTATCTTTATTGCCGTTCCAATTGGGATTGAAAAAACTATAAAACTTTATACCCTTTTGAAGGTAGCAAACCAAAAATCCAGAAATTATTTGTACTCTACCCGGCAGGCCATCATAATTATCCAGAAGTGGATGTGGATTGATGTGATTTTTTTCAAGGAATCGCTTCTGCACAATGAAATGCAAGTGGTGCATACTCTAGCCGAGAGTAAAGAAAATGAGTAAAATGTTCTAAAAATGTCCAAAATTGAGTGAGCGTATTATTCGTTATAAAACACTATATAAAATAAAATACGTTGCAAGCCGATGCGTTCGATATTTGCTGAAATTTATTGAAAACTAATAAAAAAACATGTATTAGTTTCTGAGAAATATAGATGAATTGATTTTTATACTTGACAATTCATATTCATAAAAATCAAAAATGTGTTCACAAAATGAAGGCTGGATCACAAAATGCGACAAACCAAGATTTCTCCACCAGCGGCAAGGCTCGTAAATATACTTTAATATTATTTTTACAATGTTATCTTTTTGATGTTGAAGAGGGAAATATTCTCAATCGAAAATGTTTCCCTTTTCAACATGAATACCTCACAAGAGGTTATCTTGAACAATGGAAGATAGATGACTACAGTTTATCTTTCAGTCGCAGATGATTCCACATCTGATTTCATGAACATCCTGTTCATATTTTCAAACGAATCGATATCTTTTTCATTTCTCAAACATTGGTAATTTCCGCATAAATGTAATCACAAGTAGTTTTCATGTTACAATTTGAAATAATATAGATGGACCCCTTCTGTGGAAAAAAGAATTATATTTATTTATCAATCTAGTACGTAACATCTCATGTAATATTATTAACATAACATTTCATTCGAAAAATATAGCATTTTTTCTACTATGAGCTTCAGAGAGGCCAGGGATCTAGGGAGTGAAATGGAATTGGAGGGTAGTATGGGTATTTTGCAACTAAGGGTGTACACCCCACGTAGCATTTTTAGTGGACGGAACGTAGCGGCCACGATTCTGGGAAACTTTGAGGTATGTGACCACAACCACTGCCACGTAATATACACGGTTCTACCACGCGGCGGCTACCAAAATGGGGAACCCTTTTTGGTGGCCGCTACGTTCCGATCTACGTTCCTGGATCTCAGATAGCCAAATTCCAACCACGTTGTGGTCACCTGGCAAAAACGTGCATATGTAGGGTCGACATTAGACAGGTGAAACAACTGACTGCGCTTGTGTAATTGATATGTAGCTCGATCTCTGTCCTGCAACATATGTTTATAATAAAAGTTATTCATTCTTTCATTTTGTCTAATTCATTTCTAACACTCGATCGATTATAAGTATAAGAATATAAAACATTCAAACGCGTATCTTGAATTCGGATATTTCTCATCGGGATAAAATTAGAACGATTGAAAGTTTACTGTGAAATATGGGTGTTGTAGCTCGATTGTGAGCACGCGCCATCTGAATACTCTTTATTTAAGAAAAACATTATAATTTTGGAAATAAGTCACCTCTGAAAGTATGTACTTAAATCTCTCAAACATTTTTTTTATCAATCTTGGTTCCTTGAAACCAATACTTACGTAATAAATTACTACGTTTGATGCAGTACTGACGACAAATAAATCTTTATTGAATGTTTCGTTCATTTTTCTAATAATGGCCACCCAGCATATTATATTCCTATAAATATAACGGTTTTTGGAGAATATACCTTTAAAGTAAAATTACAATAGTTCTTATACCTTCGAAAGTGGTGAACAATTATCAAGTATCAAGTAACAATTATCAATTGACAAATAATGAAAATGATTGCATTTATGCAAACTGAATTAACAATTAAAGTATGAATACTAAGTAGGCGCACAAGTCAGAAATTTGGAATAAATATCATTCACGTTTCACGTAACAGGTAAAACAAACTTTTTTTAAGCCACAATAAAATAATTTGAGGAAGTTATGTTACTTTCCGCCATCGCGCGGACCAATCTACGGTCCCTTCAGAATAAAGAGGAATTTTATCTATTGAATATGCGTTTCCATTTCATTCCATTTCAAGTGTCCGTGAATTAGTCCGCGCGATGACGAAAGCTAACCTAACTTTTCTCAATTTATTTTGGCTTAATAATATTTATTCATTTTGAAAAAATATTATTCACGTAACAGGTAAAACAAACTTTTTATAAGCCAAATAAAATAATTTGAGAAAAGTTAGGTTAGTTTCGTCATCGCGCGGACTAATTCACAGACACTTGATGGTGAATTTCAAAGGTAAATTTGTAGTGACTTTTATTAAATGCGAACTGTGGCAATCAGTTATGGAGATAGCAAAAACGTGGCAACCATCACCACATATCACAATCAAGTGCCTGTGCCACATTGAAGGTTTGATGAGAGTTACTAGAACGTTACCGAAACTATCATTCTCTATTGAAAGTGACTGTGACTTCTAAGTGATATTTGAGTGGTACAGGATGGTTACCGCAACGGTTATTTTCCAGTTTGAAAATCTTCAAGGTGATTCTGCTTTGTGACCATAATGTTTCAGACACCTCAATTGACACTAGCAAGTTATAGAACTGTGGAGTAGCTACCATAGATGGGAATTACGTGACTAAAACCACGCAAATATAAATTTCCAGTTATTCTTACTGTATAGTGGTAGATTCAGTGGTGATTACGTAATAACGACCGGGTCGAAGTTGCAGTATCAGTTTCCGTCACTATGATGCCCCTAAACGCCCCGTATGGCCCTGCGGGGGCAGTAGGAGGTCGCCTTGCTGATGTTAGCGATCTGTCCCATGCAATAATATTTTATTTAACCTAATTTAAAATGGTTTTCCACCCCTCGCTATTTGCTTTTGTGGTGAATGCTCTACGCTATTTAATTTACAATAATTGAAAAGTCCCTATCTAGTTGTGCAGTGTCAAATTATGTAAATACCTAGGGAACTTCTTTCCATTCGATGTGTTGAAATTAGTTCAATTCTATAATATTAAAACATATATTATGAATAATTTTTTATATATTGGAGATTTTCATCATTCTTTAACCGTATTTATAGGTGAAACGCCAGTCGTATGATATCCTTCGTCATCAGGTACACCAAAATATTTCATTGAAAAAATGATCATAAATATAGATAATAATAATGCTGGTGGATTGCCTAGTCGTGGACAGCCGATAAGTATACAAAAATATATCATACCTGTTGCAAGAGTATATTTTCATATAAATCAATATTTTCTTCCATAATCGTTTCAATTGAGTATGTAAACAATTTCTTCAAAAATGAAGAAACTCATTCGCTTATGTTGAGTAGCACTTCTTTCTTGGATGGTTTTGTAGTGAATACGCCCTTGATTGTATTTTGTAATTTTCCGGGGAGAGAAAGTCCGATATTTTTATAATTTATTTTCGGATATAACATGCCAAGTTGATTCCACGTGATGGCTAACATGCATTCCATTTTTTTTGTCCTCAAAAAACTATAAATTATGCCTTTTCTGACTTCTTTGTTGGAAAAAGATGAAACCGAAGGTTTTTTAAATATTGTATTTATAAAATTTCATGTAGTTTTCAACAACAATGTATGAAGTGATTATATGTTTTGAAAGACTATTTCCCGAGAGAATACCATTATTCCTTTATTTTCTCTATTCCAAATCATTTTCAGTATTTTATGACTTTCAGATATATATATATATATATATATATATATACATATATATATGTGGCTCAGTGGAACGAGCGTTGGTCTTGTGTCCACTGTTTCCACCCGGCGAGGGTTCTAATCCCGCAGCTGGTGAAAAATTTTTCAAGGTCCCAAGAGTGGTTTCGGATCCCACTATAAAAGGTAAGGTCCCCGTGATCTTAACTCGTACAAGTTTTCATTAACTTCTGAGGGTTGGTCAAGCAACTAAGAAAGCGGTCAAAAACAATTATATATATATATATATATATATATATATATATATATATATATAGGTATATATATATATATATATATATTCAAATTATTAATTTTCTTCAACATTTACTGGTTTATAATTTTTAGAAAAAGCTCGGGTTTGATTGGCATTTTCCCAAAAATAATATTTTTCGTCATGATTTTGGTTTTGAATTAGAAAAATTCTGAAAAATAAACACATTATACTTATATGTAATTACGCATAAGCAAGATTCAGTTGATGAGTTTATCTAACTAAATTTCAGTTATTCATAAAATCAATAAAAACGTTTTTATTTTATTTCAATCGATAACAAAAGTTTAATCCAGGAATTGGGTCGAAACATGTACATAGTTCAAGTGTTGGAAATCTTGAAATGAGATAAACCTCCTCCTATTAATGAAATTATACCCGCAACGAACGAGAAATGTTTACACAATGGCATTAGTAAATTATATGTTTACCAAACCCTGATTGCATGAAATAAATTGATTAATTTCATTATTTTCCAGCACCATAGGGGTATAACAAACATTGGGCAAAACGAGTGAAGGGTACTGGGTTATGGAAAGAACTTTTCCAATGGAAATAAGTAGAATTGGATTTAGATTTTTCATCACAATTATTTCTGTAAATGAGGAACACAATTCTTTGCTGTGTTTTTTTGGGTAATGGAAAAAAAATAGTAGACGAAAAAACTACCAGAAAACTTTTTAACAAAAAAGTAAACCGACGAAAAAATCAACTGAAAACCAAAAAATGAAATAAACTTTCTTAGTCTTAATGATAACTGAGCTCCTAAGCTAATGTGAGTAACTAATTTTGAGTCGGCGCCAAACAAACTAGCAATTGAATTAGGTAAAGAGTCAAATGATGGCAGCGAGATGCATGGCTGCGTTTTGATTACTTCTTCAAAGTAATATAATGATATTCGTTAATTATTTGTTTGGCGCCGACTCAAAATCCGTTACATATGTAAGGAACTATTCGTGATTGGTGACTTGAAATTGGGAGCAATACAGTGGCGGCAAGGAACCACCAGTTATTCAAAACTATTTTTTAGACCATCTGCATCTCAAAAACATGTTCATAGGTTAGGTTTATGTGTTCTCTTGTAGATGTCATTAGTTTTAGTTTATATCTAAATGTTTCTGACCATTCCTATATAGATGTACTCTCTATCAAAAAGGAAAATAAAAGTTATTATTATATTATATCGGCCCTAACACTTGATGTACAATCCATACAAAATAAGTTAGATGATCTGTATATACTCCTTGAAAGCAAACACTGTTTAAAAAATGGGCAACATATACATGTTCCACCACAGTGTAGTGGTATCTAGCTTTTGAAGCGAGTTCTGCTGTGGGGCACTTTGATTATGATCCATAATAACTCTTTAACAGCCCTAAAATTTACAGATATAAATAAATATAATGATATTATAAAAGAAAAATAACTCGAATTTTCATTGGCCTTTTCTAATACAGCTAATCTATTTCAAAAAATGTTTCAAAAAAGGCAGCACAGATTTGACCATGGAGGAATTGTTAGATCCAGATAACTGGCCTAATAAAGTATTCATTCGCCCCTTTCATGACCAGTCATCATAAAAATGAAATATTGACAGGAATTCGCCCAATCAGCACCAACAATAACAAAAATCTAAACAACTTAAATACTCAATTGAAGCGTCAAGTGGCAGAGAACACACCTAACATCACTAGGCATACCAGGCAAGATGTTCATCCAGATCATCCAGATAACTCTAACAGACACAGTATCACCCCTTTCATCACCAGTCATCATAAAAATGAAATATTGACAGTTATCATTAAGACTAAGAATATTTATTTAATTTTTTGCTTTTCAGTTGTTTTTTTTGTCAGTTTAATTTTTTGTTGAAAAGTTTTAATTTTTCACTTTTTTGTTGCTCAAATAACTAATAACTAGCTACTCAATTGACTCCAGGTATCCATTATGTTGTAGTGTCATCAGAACTACCTATATGTGTGCCAGATGAAAAATTATTAATCCCCTATTTTTCTACCCTTAGAAGTGGATTATTCCTCTTCAAATCCGGAAATGACCAACTCTGAAGTATACCCTGTCCTTTAAAAAAATAATCATCTAAATCCGATAACCTAGTACAAAGTTATGATGGTAGAACGGGTTAACGGGTAAAAATTCAGTGGATGAACGATTAATATCTCCTATTTTTTACCCTTAAAGGTGAATTTTTTCAAATTAATGGACAACTGCGAATATACCCATCCAATTAAAAAGAATAATCGAAATCAAACTGCTCTGTGAAAAGTTATGCGTAAAGTACATTGATTGATGTATTTATAATCCCATTAACTTGGAAATGAATGAATTTTTTATTGGCCAAATTGAATTTTTTTGATTTGCTTGAAAATATGAACAAGATGTTCATAAAATCAGATGTGGAATCATCTGCGACTGAAAGATAAACTTTAGTCACTATCTTCCATCGTTCAAGATAACCTGTTGAGGGGTATTCCTGTTGAAAACGGAAACATTCTCAATTGAATATTGAATAGAAATATTTTTCTGTGAATTGAAAAATCCACGATAAAATGAAGTTATTTTTTGTGGATGTCTAACAGAAAACAACTACTTCCTCGGCTAAAGTCACGCTGGACATTGAACTTCATCTGATATCTATTCTGAAAGGACCCTAACTCAAAAGAAAAAATGTGAAATTGAAAATTAGCATTTTTATTCAGATAGTTATCTGATTTTCTATTCCAGTCCTATTAAAAACTCATTAGATGAATGAGCCAAAGAAGAATGTTTTCTTAGAGAGTACTCACCAGAAATCATTTGTGAAATTGACGCAAGAGAGGTATTGCATTCACTAGGTCCTCAATACATTTCTGTAGACGAAAATCTATTTCACGCTTCCACGATCATCAGGAAGATCGGAAGAAATGGGAAACACATTTTCTAGAAGCAAAGATGGAAAAAAGTTATGGTCCTTTCAGAAAATCAACTAAACAAAATAGATTCTTGTTGAAGAATTTGATGTGCGTTTCTCAGCAGTGAAACAATAGTACTATATGATACATATATTCAAAATTAAATTATGAGAAACAATGGTGGTTCAATGATACTTTACATGGTGGTGCAGTCAGTTGTTTGGATTAACAGAAAAGACAGTTATGTTTACTCTGTGACTCTCGATTTACATAATGTTTGCACAATTGCTTCTGATCAGGTTCGTTGGAAGTTAGGAACTCACTACAGAATCAGGTTTGTTGTAAAATAAGAACTTACTCCAGATCTGCGGAGAGGTGGGATCTCCAGACGAGTACTAGGGTAACTCTGCGAGACGAGTGCTGGGGTAACTCTCTACACTTTGCGGTTCTAGGCAGTCAATCTGAATTCCTGGGTTCCTCGATCAAAAATTCTCCTTTGTGATCAGACGAAGCTGTCGACAACGAACAGCAAGCAGTATCTTGTTACAATTTGGTTCGAAGAACCGAGAGTTCTTTCACAGAGTGAGCAAATTGATAAGGGAAATTAATCTAATAGTAAAGCATTCGACACCTTAGACCACTCCTTACTCTGCTCTAAGCTCTGATATTTTGGTTTTTCTAACGGGGCCGTAGATCTCATATTCAACTATCTGACCAATCGTACCCAACGAGTTGTTTTGGCTGGCATTCATTGAATGTGAATCTCGGTGTTCCCCAGGGTTCCATTTTAGGACCTCTTCTCTTCTCCATATATTTTCCGATTTCCATGAAATCATTGAAAATGCAATAATACATCACTACGGCGATGATACCCAACTCTATATTTCTTTCAATAGTCTTAATCTCATCGCTGCTCAAAATTATATGAATAATGATTTGAATAGCTTATATGACTTTTCCACAGCTCATAACTTACGTTTGAATTCTAAGAAGTCACAGGTTATGCTTTTTGGCTCCGCAAAGAAATTGGAGGAAGTTCGTGATGAACTGAAAATTAATATTGGAAACGATATAATATTGGAAACGATATAAGGCAAAAATCTGGGACTATGGATTGACACCCCTCTAAGATTCTCTAAACACGTTAGCCGTCTATGTCAAGCATCTTACAATGTACTAAGGCAATTATTTCCAAATAGACATCTACTTTCTAAGCACCTGAAGCTAACCTTATGTGAAACCTTGATAACGTCAAAGTTGTCTTATTGTGATAGTATCTATGGACCTGCCCTCCTTAGATACGACTAAAATCGCCTTCAGAGAATACAAAACTCTTGTATACGATTCTCCTACAGTATCCGCAAATTTGACCATATTAGTGCTGCACTGGAAGACTCGGGCTGGCTGAGGTTGGACGATCTTCGGACTCTTCACATACTCTCATTCACACACAAAATACTTGAATCCAAAGCTCCAAAATATTTGTTCGAAAGGCTAAACATGTTTTCGTCTATAAACAACCTCAGAACACGCAATAGACACTTACTTGTTATCCCCCCTCACTTCTCTGCAATCTTTACCAGAAGTTATTCATATAATGCCGCCAAAGTGTACAATCAGCTACCCAATGATTTGAGGTCTTACACGCCATCCAATTTCAAAAAAAGGCTGAAACTTTTACTAAGAGATACTCAGTTCTCTTTCAGACGTTGATGACTGCTACCCAATTTTGGATGTTCTTGTTGAATTTACTATAATGTTTTTTCCATTGTTGTTCAATTAGGTAACTCATTGATCTATCTTCATTTCAGATATTATATATAAATTTAGAGTATTTATTCTTATTTTTATCATTTTTTTTTTTTATTTTTTTTTTATTTTTTTTCCTTTTCATGGTTAAGTTGAAAAACAGCTCTTGCTGACACTTCCCTTTCATCATTTTTAATTGTGTATTATTCCATGCGACTCTGTACCTTTCTTTTATTTTAACTAAAATGATGAATAAAGCCGCTTTATTATTTTTTTTATAATCTAGGGAATCAATCCCAAAATACAAACGTTGTTATATTCTAACTGCACTTATGATTATGCTACATATGAGATTACAAATTAATTCAATAATCACACTATAGATCAGATTACAAATATATCCAATGGTTACATTACATGTGAAATTACAAAGGAACCTATGTTTGCTGAGTCAAACAAGAAAGAAATATGAATATACTCAATTCAGAACAATAAAAAAAACTTGATAAGTTTACTCTTACTTTGATGCTCAACGTTTAATTAAATGAAGAATGTGCAATTCATTTGTTACTGCAAAATAAATAAAGTTCAGAAAATTATATGCTCAACGAAATATTACTCAAAGCGAGTTGAGAGAATTTTGAATGATTTTAGGCTAAATAATTATGCCAAAATGGCCTGAATAACCCGAAAGTGTTGATCTCTTGTACCAACAACAAATAATTTGACTGCTTCCTCCAAGTGAAGAGACAGAGAGGGTAACGAGATAGGTACATGCCTCGAAGTGACACGTAAAATACTGAGAGCTAAGAAAGGAAGTTTCGCAATGTTTGGAGTTGAGAGGTTGTACTTTGGCTATACTTTGCATAAAAAAAGATAGAAAATGATCAGAGAAAGATCTAGCTAAGAGATCAATGAATGAGTCTAGTTTCTACTGATTACAGTACAAAGGAATTAAAGCAAATACTCACTTGTAAATCCCATCTCTCCAAGCTGCTAGATAGAACTTCATCGAAGCCATCCTTTTAGGTAGTGCCTGAGATAGGATAAGGCACCGATTTCTGCATCCTTCAATGTCCTCTAATTTTCAAAAGTGCTTCGTGAACTAGAACAAGTTGGAACACGAGCAGAAACGGGTTCTTAGACACTTTCTCAAAGAATTCACATAAACTCGTGAATAACCAGTTTGAGGTTAGACGAGGATATCGTCAAATGAAAAGAATGACATTAGTTGTCGGGCTTCTTAACCAAAGCAGTGTTGATCATTCAGGCAACAACCTTTTTTTATTGAAATGAATGAAAATATTTCAAACTTGAAATACGAGACGCATATGTTGTCATTTTGTGTGCTCACATAAGAATTTTATATAAAAATGATTTTTAATTAATCAAGGTGCAAAATATGCCAAAGGTATTGGTTGAAATGTGAACTAATTATGAAGGTAAAGATATACGACCATTTGTCTCCAAAATCAGAAATTCAAAATCGACCGTTCGCTATCGAGTTACAGCCATAGAGAGCTTGTCAAGGCGACATATTCCTTTTTTTGTTCTCCCAACCCAGAGCAACCAACTTGAATATTTCATGCGGCGTTCGACTGCCAGTTGCCTAGATATCGAACTGCTATGCAGAAAATGAAAATGTCACGGACGGGTGAAGCCAACATCTATTGTTCTTGAAATTTTTTGAAATATGCTGGAATTTCATGTGGAAACTATTGAAGAGTAACCAAATGTTTTTTATTTCGTTACATATTTACTTACCCGACCTTCCCGCAAAATTATAGATCGATCCGTCTGCTTTGCAGTTGAGCTAAGTTGGTTGTACAAAGTCGTTCTAGAAAGGCTTGACGAAGAAGTGGAGGTGTGCTCATTCCACCGAGATTCAGGTTCTGAGGCTGGTGGAAGACGCCATAACATATTTGAATGTCAATAACAGTACCCTTATAATACTGTTACATATCAGTAAAGCTTTAGATAGAGTTTGGCATGAGGGCTTACTCCCCAAACTCATTGACTTCCGCCTGTCACGGAGCCTGGTAAAGTGGATCAAGTCGTTCCTCATGGGTAGGACATTTCAGATGAAGATCGGCAATTCTCTCTCGGGTTCGAGAGAAATTGAGGTCGGCGTTCTTCAGGGGGCAGTGTTGTCTTGCTTATTATACGCCACTTCTACGTCCGATATTCCAAGGAGTGAACACGTGAAGATATCCTTATTCGCTGACGATACAGCTTTGCTTTCCTCTTCAGCCAACCACTTGATGGGTGTCATTTACAGGATGCATTAAACGACCTCCAGCAGTGGTACTTGGAGTGGAAGATGAAGTTGAATCCTGACAAAACGCAGGCAATTTTGATGGGACGTAAGAGAAACAACCCGGAGAGGGGAGTGTCTGTCTCTGGAAGGAAGATAGAATGGTCAGAACAAGTCAAGTACCTGGGGGTAACGGTGGATCGCCGGCTCACCTGGAGACCACACGTCAAAATTATTAAGGACAAAATGTATGGAACATTTGAAACATTCTGAACGCACGTTTCAGAAATATATCATAAACATCTAACATTTCACATTCACAAGTAAATGTGTCTGAAATATTTCCAATGTACAGATTGAAATGTTCCAAATATACGCAGATAAAACCTACCAAGATAACCTTCAAGTTACGAATGATGAATGCAATTTACTCATTATATGCGCATGCGCCTATGTTTTGCAGGCGACCATCCATAATGATGATCAATGATCACAGATCACAGCACAGTGGTATCTGGTATTTGTTGTTATGCTGTGGACCATCTTCAAATATTTT
This sequence comes from Gonioctena quinquepunctata, assembly GCA_018342105.1. Taxonomy (NCBI): domain Eukaryota; kingdom Metazoa; phylum Arthropoda; class Insecta; order Coleoptera; family Chrysomelidae; genus Gonioctena; species Gonioctena quinquepunctata. Next base: position 277,909 of record JAFIRS010001115.1, read on the forward strand.
TTCACCATCGTCGACGGTTATACACCTTCTCAAGGGAGAGTTAAATGTGTAATAATTAAAATTACAATGAATCGCCAATATCAGGTGCGTGAAACTGTTTATTTTAGGCAACTCGTTTTGGAAGTTAAGTTATGGCGTCTTTACTATTTGGGTAGTTTTTTTAAGAGTTTTCCTCATGTGTCTGGTTCAAACAAAATAACTTTAGAAAACAGATTTGTCTATCGGATCTAAACGATTTAATCCTGCCTGCCTGCATGCACTTGCTAATTGTCTTCAACATTGTCAGGGGGTTTCTTCCCCTATTATCAAACCTTGGCGCTTTTCACTGTTCTCGGGTTTTCTCGGGCGCCACCTTTAACTTTATAGTGGAAAAGGCCACTTTTGCTCCGGGCAGTCTCAGTGAAGAAAGACACTCCAGGGGTCAATATAGTCGTGACACTGTAACAGGGCCAGCAAGGCAGGCTTTAATTGCCTTCAACTGGGTTTCGAACCTGGGTGGCGACTGCGCACTAGATGTTAAAATTCTACTCAAAATTGTCAATGAAAGAATACGAAGAACAGGATAAACAGGTATATTAAAAATACTGAAATACAGTGAGGGCGGCTGACGGCGACCTCAAGTTATCACAACAAATGAATACATGGCAAGCACTATATAAAGAGAAAGCAAGGAGGGTGTTTTCAAGCAAGCGGGGTAAACTTAACAACCAAAAGCTCTGCGGTGGGGGGTGGGTATTGTACGGACTCGTATGCAGAAATTACCAGCACAGTATTGAAATGAATGTGTGCCTCTTACGATCATGCGCACATCGCATCTGCGGTACTTACAAACATTTCCTGATGTCTTTACCTGATACAACAATTTCCCAACTCCGATCTCACTGCTTCGGCAAGGCCCGGGACGGTCGGGGACTGCTTCGGTCTTTGGCTCACACTCTGGATACTAGTCGGCCGCGTGGCTGCTTCTGCTGGGCTGGGCAAGCTACTAATTCTTTGAAATATGTCGAAACGGAACTACGGCCGGCTTCTCCCTCTTTCCGAATCCCTCCTGATCGACTTATATGGCGCGCCGTTTTGTGGACTCTGTCGTTTGCGATACAAATTATACCTTCACAGAATAATTACCCAGAATATCGGCCTCCCTCCCTCGTGACGTCAACGGCTGCTCGGACATCGTGTCATGTTCTCGGTGGCGACGGCTGTGACGTCAGCTTGGTGCGTGCGCCTCCTCTGTACTCTCGTCCTTCTGGCGGAACTCTCTCCTTGGCGTGTTGGCTGGCTTCGCTGCTTCGGAACGACTGCCTGCTCTCTCGAGCATTTGATCCAACGTCAGAATATCGGCCTCCCTTCCCTCGTGACGTCAACGGCTGCTCGGAGACAGTGTCATGTTCTCGGTGGCGACGGCTGTGACGTCAGCTCGGTGCGCGCGTCTCTGTCTAGACTCAGCTGGGTTGGGTGGCGATCGGACTGTTGGCTCGTACGTGAATGAATGCGATCCTTTGTGGAAACTTTTATTCTCGAGTTTTGCGTTCGATTCAAGTGCTTACTCCAGATTGGGGCGGGTGACGTACGATTGCTTTGTTTCAATCATTCGTTCTCCACAACCACGCTCGCGGTATTGGCGTGAGTTACGGAGGGTGGTTTAGCCTATTTATCGTGTTAGGGGTGATTCACGGATTTATCACGAACCTGAATGGTATTTCTAGACCTATTATTACTTTCAAGCGGGGTTTAATTCCTTACAGGGAGCTTTTGGCTGATAAATATAGCGGGAAAATAGTAACTTCGTTACACACCCTTCCTACTTCGGGGAAAAAGAAAAAAAAACTTTTTTTTTCTTTTTAACATGCGTTCGTATGGTCAGAGGGACTTAGACGGCTAGCAACCTTATGTTCTAACAAAAAAAAAACAGGTCCATTCGGAATATAACAGTATAGCCCGCCAGGTGCCTACCCCACCTAATAGTCGAACCCTTTATTCGGGGTAGGTCCACCTGATACATAAATTACGGAATGAAATAAAATTAAATGTGGACCTCAAATTATTCCAAATGAAAAAAAAAAAAAAACTCTTGCCTTTGGAAAAAAAAAAAAAAAAATTAGAGAGAAAAAAAAAATAGTCATACCACAATTGTGAAGTAAAAAAAAAAACCTTCCTGGATTGGATGCTGGCATCCGCATCCTGATCCTACGGGTCTGCCTACGGCATCAATGGGTGCTGAACATCCGCATCGGGGATATGCGGGTCAGGATACGACATCAACATGGGTGCTGAACATCCGCATCGGGGATATGCGGGTCAGGATACGACATCAACATGGACATGGGTGCTGAACATCCGCATCGGGACATGCGGGTCAGGATACGACATCAACATGGGTGCTGAACTTCCTCGGGCTGGTCTCCTCTGGGCTGGTCTCCTATGGGCTGGTCTCCTCTGGGCTGGTCTCCTCTGGGCGGGTGGGTCGGAACAGTGGCATTCCCGAGGGAGGACATCCTTCAAGCCACATCGGGAGCAAAACAGGAGGGGCTGTTTTCGTTGGCACACGGTGCGTGTGTGCCCTGGTTGACCACAGTGCCAGCACAGCTCCTGTTGACGGGTAGGTATAGAGTCAGAGGGGTTCCGGAGCTGCTGGGCGGTGGCTGCTTGTCCTGGTCTTCGGGTGGCGGCTTGATCGGTCCAGAAGGTGTTGATGAACGGCAACGGGTACGCATCCTTCATGGAGACGGAATCGACTTTCTGGAAGTCGCTGCAAAACCTCGACTCGTCATCTTTCTTTCGGACGATGACTACTGGCGAGCTCCACGGGCTTTCGGAGGGTTCTATGATGTTCTCCTGTGGCATTCTGTCAGCTTTGGGATTGAAAACTTCCTGCATCCTGGGATTCTGGGGTCGGTATCGCTGCTTTATTGGCTCTGGATTTAGGAGACGGATCCTATGTTCTACCAGCGGCGTTACCCCATGAATGTCCTCGAATGGGCGTAACTCGTCCTGTAGGAAGTCTTGCAAGTGGTCCTCTTCCTCTCTGGAAAGTGTCAGGGCCGGTCTTGGCTCGATAACTCCAATTGGAAAGCATGGTACGGGCCGAGCTTCCCTTGCAATGGGTTGGTTCTTTACCAAGATTTGGCTACTTCCTAGGTCGAGTCCAAACTGCCTTTTCCTCAATATGTCCATTCCTAGGACCATATCGGAGGACAGTCCACTCAGGTGTCCATAAGACTCCTCAAACCGGTGTTCTCCAACTCGGATCTCCACGGGAGACGTCACGGGGATGGTAACGGTTTCTCCATTGGCCAGTGACGGGCGGAACTCGGAGCAGTTGGAGTTTTCGGTACTCCGAGCAGATTCCCTGCCTGGCTATCCTGTCGCCGACATGGAGATTACGGCACCTGTGTCAATCATCGCTTCAGCGGTGCCACCGGAATCTTGACGGAAAGATGCGGTCGGTGGTCGGTGGTAGCGATGATGGCGGTAGGTGGGGCGTCATGGGAGCGGGGCTGCACGTACCTCCAGTCGTGGTTTTGATTTTCCGGCCGTGGGCATGGGCAATCACGAGACAATACTCCGTCTCGCTTGCATCGGGAGCAGAATATCCCTGGGGCTGATTGGCATTGGCTCCTGAAATGCCCTGTCTGCCCGCATCGCAACACTCTCGGTTTTCTTCGATGAGGCGGCGGTTGACTGGGCTGCTTTGGCTCAGACCGGCTGGGCTACTGGGCTCCTAGGGGGCGGTGTGGCTAGTTGGGCAAGCCTAGTGACCACTGGTGGGGCTGCCGGGGTCCTGTATGGTGCCAAAAGCGGGGATGGAGTCGTCCTCTGAGCTTGCTCAATCTCGGCTCGCAAAGCTCGTACTCTCTGGCAGCTTTGGCGAATTCTGGACATTGTTGAAGTCCGTCCTTCTGATTTCTCGCCGGAATTCTGGGTGCAGGTTGCGGTACAGCCAGTTCAACTCCTGGTCTGGCGGAATTCCACCATGGCGGCGAATCATGGTCTGCAGGTCCGTGATGTAGGCTGTCATACTCCTCTCAGGTTGTGTGTCCTCCTGCTGATGGCCACTTCCAAGTCAATTCGGTAGTGGACGGGAAGAAGAAGTCCTGAAGGCGGTGCAGAAGTCTTCCCATCTCGGCCAGCATGCCCGGTTGTTTCTGAACCAGAGGGCCGGCATCCCTTCCAGTAACTCGGGCATAGCTTGTAGGAGGCGGTCTGCGGTGATGCCTTGGGACTCTCGAATCTCCTCCAATCTCTCGAGAAAGGCGGCGGGGTCGTTGGTCCCATTAAAGGTCACTCTCCAGTCCTTCACTCTCAATGGTGCCATCCCTACACTCGTAGTAGGCGGCAGTGGGGCGGCCTGTGCTCCCACGGGGGTCCCTGTGAGCACGTTGCTCATGATCGGGTTTCCAGTGCTCGTCACTGTAATGGTGGGTAATACGGGCGGCGGTGCGATTGTCGTGGTCGTCGTGGGGAACGGGAACAGGTTGATGACGGTCGGTGCGGGTGATGCTGCTCGTCCTTCTCGGAGAAACTTTATGATTCTCCTTCGCTTCTCGTCGACGGTGCCGGTTGGATCCAAGCGAAATCTAGCGAGCTCGGTGTCTAGCTCCTCTTTTCGTTGCTGGTATACCCATCCGACGCGGGTGTCGTTGGGGTCACTTCCTGTACCTGGAGTCAGCGGTAGTGGGCAACCGGCGGGGCCTGTGGTGGTCACTGGCACGGCGATGGGGCTTCCTAGTCCTGTCGGCATCTTCGGTGAATACTTGGAACTCGTACGTCTTACTTGTCTTACAGTCGAAACTCCACTTCCTCAGTTTGCACGTCTTACTTGGTTCGCAGTCGGTACTCAACTCTCTCAGCTTGCACGTCTTACTTGGTTCACAGTCAAAACTCAACTCCTTGTCTAGTGCTCGTATCTTGGGCACCGTACCTCCTATTGACGAACGGATGGCGGGGAGCGCTTCTACGCACTCGATAATTCGTTAGGGAGGTATCGCACGGACGCCTGACTCTCTTCTGAGCCGAGTTTGACAATCTGTCAAAAAATGACAGGTCGGTAGCCTTCAACGGATTTCGGTTCTATACACCCTATGGAACTAGCTTCACGGATTTCCAACTGTCCTTGTCGTACGAGCTTGCTTTCTCTCTCTTCACCCACGTATCTCGTGAATGGTTAACCTGAAAAGGAAACGAATGACGGTAATCGGTTCTACACCCCCGGAAACCTACTAAACGAGGGGTCACTCGGCATATTGACTCTCTTTTGAGTCGAAGTTGACATCTGTCAAAAATGACAGGGTCTCGGTATACTATAAAAACGGTCCCTGCTCGGGCGCCAATTTGTCAGGGGGTTTCTTCCCCTATTATCAAACCTTGGCGCTTTTCACTGTTCTCGGGTTTTCTCGGGCGCCACCTTTAACTTTATAGTGGAAAAGGCCACTTTGCTCCGGGCAGTCTCAGTGAAGAAAGACACTCCAGGGGTCAATATAGTCGTGACACTGTAACAGGGCCAGCAAGGCAGGCTTTAATTGCCTTCAACTGGGTTTCGAACCTGGGTGGCGACTGCGCACTAGATGTTAAAATTCTACTCAAAATTGTCAATGAAAGAATACGAAGAACAGGATAAACAGGTATATTAAAAATACTGAAATACAGTGAGGGCGGCTGACGGCGACCTCAAGTTATCCAACAAATGAATACATGGCAAGCACTATATAAAGAGTAAGCAAGGAGGGTGTTTTCAAACAAGCGGGGTAAACTTAACAACCAAAAGCTCTGCGGTGGGGGGTGGGTATTGTACGGACTCGTATGCAGAAATTACCAGCACAGTATTGAAATGAATGTGTGCCTCTTACGATCATGCGCACATCGCATCTGCGGTACTTACAAACATTTCCTGATGTCTTTTACCTGATACAACATATTTACCAAACTCCGATCTCACTGCTTCGGCAAGGCCCGGGACGGTCGGGGACTGCTTCGGTCTTTGGCTCACACTCTGGATACTAGTCGGCCGCGTGGCTGCTTCTGCTGGGCTGGGCAAGCTACTAATTCTTTGAAATATGTCGAAACGGAACTACGGCCGGCTTCTCCCTCTTTTCCGAATCCCTCCTGATCGACTTATATGCGCGCGCCGTTTTGTGGACTCTGTCGTTTGCGATACAAATTATACCTTCACAGAATAATTACCCAGAATATCGGCCTCCCCTCCCTCGTGACGTCAACGGCTGCTCGGACATCGTGTCATGTTCTCGGTGGCGACGGCTGTGACGTCAGCTTGGTGCGTGCGCCTCCTCTGTACTCTCGTCCTTCTGGCGGAACTCTCTCCTTGGCGTGTTGGCTGGCTTCGCTGCTTCGGAACGACTGCCTGCTCTCTCGAGCATTTGATCCAACGTCCAGAATATCGGCCTCCCTTCCCTCGTGACGTCAACGGCTGCTCGGAGACAGTGTCATGTTCTCGGTGGCGACGGCTGTGACGTCAGCTCGGTGCGCGCGTCTCTGTCTAGACTCAGCTGGGTTGGGTGGCGATCGGACTGTTGGCTCGTACGTGAATGAATGCGATCCTTTGTGGAAACTTTTATTCTCGAGTTTTGCGTTCGATTCAAGTGCTTACTCCAGATTGGGGCGGGTGACGTACGATTGCTTTGTTTCAATCATTCGTTCTCCACAACCACGCTCGCGGTATTGGCGTGAGTTACGGAGGGTGTTTAGCCTATTTATCGTGTTAGGGGTGATTCACGGATTTATCACGAACCTGAATGGTATTTCTAGACCTATTATTACTTTCAAGCGGGGTTTAATTCCTTACAGGGAGCTTTTGGCTGATAAATATAGCGGGAAAATAGTAACTTCGTTACAACATTGTTTCATGGAAAATACTGAATTCAATGGAAAACAGACAAATCAGAAGAACTGCAAAGCTGACATTTCAAATAATTTTTTATGTATCAATTAAAACATTGCTTTTCAGCTTTGACATTCGAGGAAAATTATAAGATTATATTTTCTCCAATAACCTGATCAGGAGAGGCCTAATGACAATGTTTTCTAACAAACTGTCCAGAAAGTGTTCGTGGTATGAAAAAATAACTATCCCTTAATAATTTGATAGTTAGCTATATCAACTCTCAAAGGGGCATGGTTTTTCAATGAATACAAAATTTGGAGGCTTCCGAATAATCAGATGAAAGTTTTCATTTTAATGTTGCCTTTCTTCGATGTCAAGAGATAAAGCTTTTTTGCAAAAATTTATATTTAGATTAATTAGTTCGGAATGGTGTTCACTTGAAATATTTTGTCAGGTGCTGCACGAAAGCGATTTTCTAGTATGTTTGACACGGAATTCGAAAAACACACTGCTACCTGGTTTCGATTGGCAACTCTAAGGTTCAAAAGGGAAACTGTAGATAACAATCCACCTCCAGCCCTATAATGTTAAGTACATTTTGTATAAGTATACTCTATATATATATATATATATATATATATATATATATATATACATATATATATATATATTACTGGCTGGAATAAAAATAATTTGTTCAGACCTTCTTTTATTCATTTTCAAGAACAATGTCAATTACCATAATTATCACTGATGCAAAAACGGATTCTGAAAACATTGAAACCCCCAAATATCAGTGTTATTATAACAAACAGGAAAAGCCAATATCTATTTCCAAGACCAACTATTGCATCAGAATAATTCATGTAAATTCTGGCTTAACCTATCTAGTTTTCATTAATTATGTGAAATGTTTCATCAATGTTTAATAACATATTATACAGTTATATAATATGTTCCTTATATGTTTTTTTTGAAACATTGCTCGTGAAATATTTCAAAATCAATTCTTGAGCAGTTATTTTATGTTTATATGTGTTCCTTCTGGAACATTGCCTGTGAAATATAACTGAATGTATTCAAACACAGTTAAAATATTTTCCAGGAACGTTTCATACGTAGGTCATTTCTGGTGTCTGGTATGTTTCACAAATGTATTTGAGTCAAAAGAAGAAACATTTCAAAGGAAAAATTTGTTGTTTCAGAAATGTTTCAGACACATATTTTGGTTTACTGGGTTCACACCTATATGCGCATTTCGATAACTAAGTTATCATCATTAGTAGGAAACGCGCATATAGGTGTGAAGTGAGTAAGTGTGGTGAAGAGGTTAATTGTGCAATTTTTTTATTGTGTGACAGACACCATAGCTAGAGCGCTTAGCTCTCCATGGATATGACTTCCCGGTCAAAGGACGAAAATCTTTTCTTCAAAGTTGGATGAAAACTTATTTATCGAAATTGCGTACATAGGTGTGAAGTGAACAAGATTCAGTAAGTGTGGTGAAGGGGATACATGTGCAATTTTTTTATTGTGGGACACCACAGCGTCTAGTCAGTCTTCACAGTTCCTAATCTATAAAAATGCAAACTTTCCACATTTCAATGAGGGCTAGGTAATTTCAAGAATATGGAATGTGTGTTCGATGGCTAAAAATGATGATTATAGGAGTTCAAAGGAATAGATAGATAGGTATACCAATATAATTCGGATACCTTATATGGCCCATGGACTAAACAGTATGCTCAGAGAGTACAGAAAGTGCAGAACTCGTGTCTTCGGCTCATTCACGGTATCAGAAAATATCAAAGAATATCCCATAAGTTGCGTGAAACGGGTTGGCTTACAATGGAAAACCGACGAAAATTAAATGCTGCTAATTTATATCAAAAAGTTATATCAACTAAAACACCGCCCTAGCTGTACAGGAAAATCATTTAGTTATAATATATGCCAAGTGATTAACCTGTTATCAAAAGGAATTAAAAATTCAAAACTTTCAATTTTACGAAAAAAATTCAAACTCATTCTGTTAGAAAATTAACTTTTATTATAAATTACCATATAAATTTCTACTCATATCAACCAAAATAAGTTTCAGCAATGTACGTCTTTCCCAGCATCATTTGAATAATTGGTATCCCCAAAATTTTCCCTCTACTCTTCTCTGTTTTTTTTTTGTCTTAGAATAGGTAGAATATTTTTGAGGTTGAGTGAAAGAACAACTTATTAGCACTTGTGTTACATAAGATGAACTTCGCCTTTTGTAATTTCAGAAATTAAATTGTTTATTGAACCAAAATTGTATGTGCCCAGTACTGAAAAACAATAAAGACGATTATTATTATATTATTATTATTATAAATGAGAGGATATGTTGAGTGTTTTTAATTGTCAATACAGTGCTTCAATTGAACCAAAAATTGTTGTTATAGATTTTTCGAATGCTATATTTGAAAAAGTATATTGGAACCATAAAATAAAAACTAAAAAAAGGCGGATCCTGAAGACAGACCTTTGCCGTTTGCTGGTCACCCTGTATAAATGAGATATGGAAGTACTTTTTTCGAAAATATTTTACTTTGACGGTTCTGAGGATGTAGGTAGGTAGAAGTAGGTAGCACTTTTACTCCAGCGGAATAAAAGTAGAAGACGAATTCATGATGAATAGGAACTGAAACGCTAACTTCAACATCGAACCTTCAATTGAAAATGTATTCCGTGAATAACATTTGGCGCAATTTTTTTTTAATATTGTTCTGAAATTTCATATGTTGTGTACGATTGCGGAAATATTGAATATCTTCAACGGTAGAATACAATTTATGTAAATAATTCGTAGTAGTAGAGGGTCTCAAATTGAAATTTTCAGGAATTGTCAAGAGTTTTCTACCGTAATTTTGTTATGCAACATTGAAAACCAGATTGAAGGAAATACTCAGTAGATCCTACATTATACAGCATGCTTAGATTGTATGCCCTTTTCCCATTCCCGTTCTAACTTTCTGCTAATTCTACTCTTTTCATACACATAACCTAGAATGTTGAACACAATATTAAATTCCTTGAGGAAGATGAGTAGTTCTTCATATATTAGAACACGTGAGGTACTAGTTATTTGAAATTTAAAGTCAATCACAGAACTGATCAAATTAGGTCTAGAATGAGTCAAAATACTTTATGAATACCGCGAATATTAGTTGGAGTAAATTTTATAACACCACGAGTCAATTTCAGTCTGTTACTCATTTGCTCAATTATGTATTATTTGAGTGAGAAAATCTCGAAGACATAAATTCTTTCCCAATAGGGAACACATCCCAAACAATGAGGCGTGGGGGCGGAATTTTTATTCCCAAGACTCCGGAGGGTTCAATGCCACTGTATGCAAAGCAGCCATATTCATTTTTTCCAGGTTTGTTATTCATCCCCACACCTTTTGTGTGAAGTGCTCAAACTCGGCGGTCAAAGCAAACATGAAATATGAAAAACAAATATTAGGAAAATAGCCCTTTTGTTGCTGCCACACCGAAGGGCGACTATACGGATTGACCACTTTCAACACACAAAAAAATTAATTATTAATAACTCTGGAATGGCATAACTATGCTTGCGATGTGTTTTCTATCATGAGTTCCATAACATCCCTTCTCAGATGGAGGAATATTGTATGAAAAATAAGTAGGTACTCGATTATAGGTAGCAAAGACTTTTTCCGGTTAACTAGAAAGTGAAACATCAGAAAGTAATCTGGGGACCGGAGATGACCATTTTGAATTCAATTAAATGGCCTCAAAATAAACTTGAAATTATTTACATTCATAATAAAAAAAATTATATGTATTAATTACACAAATTATACAAACAATCCACTGTGGAGGTAGATATCCTATTATCTGTACAAGTACAGGCACAGAGTTTGTGCGTTGTAAATTATATATATATATATATATATATATATATTTTTAAATTATATATATATATATATATATATTGTATTGTTATGTTGTATATGATTATTAATAAGTTTTATTTTTTATTTATTTAAATTTTGTGACTTGTACTACTCATAACAAAAGAAAACTCCGGCTATGATGCGTGTTACCCTTTTCTCCTGGACACTTTACATCTCCTTTTTTTTTCTTTTTATTCCACCATTCTCCAGTTCAGTCGGTACGCCTATGTAGAGATGATTCTCTCAATCTCAGGAGAATTGCAGCTGCGTCATCTAGTTGTTTTCTTGATGTCAATATACTGTTTATGTTAGAAAGATTGATTGATAAATGATCAAATAATAAATGATGAGTCCAAGAATAGTAAAATAGTTGTTTTTTATTGTAATATTGCTCAAAACAACCTATGCCTGCGATATCTATCTTATTCTAGTAATACTATTCAACCAATCAAATTTAAAAACTTTAAATTTGCTTGCTCATCCGCAATAATAGAAATATTCCAAAATGAATATTTATAGGTTACTGTCAGTCTTTTTGATAAACAAGAATATTTCCACCCAAAATAATGTGTTTTTTGTAATCAAAACCGAGAATGTGACAGTTCGATGAATATCCCCACTTGATTGAGTTTATGATGATAAAATACATGTTATGAGTATTTCTTGCACTCACACGAACGAAGTGGATGTCTTGCAAAATTTGGCCTCCTTACTGCTAGTGAAGTGAAAAGTTGGGACTCTAACCTCCAATTCTTGGTAAGTGGTTTCTCAGTAGATTTTGCTCCTGATTTGTTACAAAATTGATTGTATGCATGAGTGTCTCTCAAATGCCTCAGTTATAAGCATTTTTTCCTTCAAAATTAATCATAGAAATTTACAGTTCTGCTTCATTTTTCATTTTCATTTTTCGACTCCTTTTATTTTTCTTTCTCCTTGGTAACCATCACTTTTTGTTATCTTTTATCAATTTTCACTATTAACACCTTTTTTAAAACACATTTTTCAACTTCTTACCCATTATACCTATGTTATTTACAAATTTGATTTCTACACATAGTTCTATTTACAAATATTTCTCAAAGTTGACATTTTTCTGTGTTCAAATTTTATTATTTTGATCATTTAGAAGAAAAATTATATGACATTTGCCTGTCATGTTTCCTTTTGGTTCTAAATTTGTATACAGGATGTTTCTTGTATATAAATATAATGTTTAGTTGAATTCTGAATATTCATTTCCAAATTTGGATTTGTATATTTTTATAGGTTGTTCCAATTGAATGAACTGATCAAACATAATGATGATAATAGAAAAACTCTACTGCCTACCTTGTGAATTATATGCGTTGACTAGAATATGGCCCAAGGTTTTCAAGATGCAAACCGTATAGAAAAAAATTATAAAAACAAGCATAGCAGGTATTTATACAGTTTTTGAATATAATTTTGTGCCATTTTTTATTTCACATATAAACCATATCATAACCATATATGTAATTTTATGAAACAATGAAAATTTTTCAATTCATTCAATGAATTTATATTTTATTGGCCTTTTCACACTCCTGGAAGCCTTAGCGATCTAATGAAATACAGTTGGTTTCAAATAAATCGAAAGGATTCGACTAAATAAATATGACATTTACTTCTTCCAATATAACTTCGAAACAAACAAACAGTCGATTTGGGACCAAATTTGGTATTTTCTTGAAATAATGAGTTCATTTCGCCATATTAATACATTAAATTTGTTCGACTGAAACAACATTTATTTGATTTATTCAATTTTTTATTTCTGTGTATGTTGATCAAAAGGAAGTCTTATTTTCCTTCTCAGAAACCAAATAGCAGAACAAATTCCTCTTCAAAACCAAATTGAAATTGTCGCAACGACACAAATAATTCTTCAGCATTCATCGTAACTGAACCAAATATATATATATATAAATTATTTTGGCCACTTTTACACTAGAAGTAAAATAAAGTTTGGTAGATGAAAATGAATCATCGCTATAGTACTTGTTATTTTTGTGCAAATCTCATCATAACAATTTCACATTCGCAGCAGTAACGTCAGAAAAGGCAATTAAAAAATGCTGGAAAATTTGTTTTTGGAGCCTTATAACTAACTCTTTCAAAACTCAAAATAATATTGGTTACCAAGCATTTGCTTACGCTGCATGACCAAATTTGAACTCCTTACGTAAAACATTTTCTGGGAGAAATGGTTGTGAAAGACAAACATATGAAAATACAAATAGATGAACATAATTATTTATTATCTTATTATATTATATATATTATTTATTATCTTGATGTACGGAGCCACAAAAATGTTTCGTTAATTTTTTATTTTCGTATATGTAACTGCAGATAATTTTACAAAAAGTAGTCCCGGGTGTGGAAACCAACTGTATTTCATTGAATCGCTGAGGCTGCCAGGAGTGTGAAACGGCCCATAAAACCTGAATTTATTGAATGAAAAATGTTGATTGTTTCATAAAATTACCGAATAAGTTCTATATTTTACGTTCATTGCATTTTTTGAAATAGCATCTAATGAGTAAACGCCTCAATGAATAGTGTAAACGTAATGGTTCCCAAACTGATGAATAATCCTGATAGTCCAGAAATATAAGATGTTCAACTACGGATGAAACCAATGCTGAAATGTCATGTCGGGCATACAGAAAGGTGGCAAATATTTTTCAACCACTGAAGTTAGTGACAATTCTTTGCTGATGACGCGTATTTTTCTGGGGTAATTTTCTCCTTTTTTACGGAAATGCCTGAATTCTTATTTTACGCAATCTTCATTGAAAAGTAATATACAGAAAGTTAAAACAATTTTTTTTATTTCTCAGAGGCACATTTTTTTCCATTTTGCGAAAATTTTCCATAGGTAATCCAGGAACCAAGGAGCATAACCTCTCTTTCGATCTCTTTTTGTTAATTTGAAATTGGCAATTTTATGAAATATATTTGCATTACAGAAATCTGTGACACATAATAGAGAACTGATCTCTACTACCACCTATACGATAGGTATATGTTGGGTTGCATATCATCAGAAAATTACTACTCTCCTGGCTAATGCCTCGACGAACAATGGATTACATCCGATGGATAATCGTGCAAAGGCCTACAAGGTTACTTTGCAAATGTTAGTTGCGAAATAGATGAATATCAACCATTGCATTCGGACTGACTATCCTCATCAGTACAGGTTAGGCCAAGCAAACAATGATTAATAACTGCAATCCCGAATAAGGCAATCAAAATTGTCTCCATATGTAATTTTAAATTCGAGCACTTATCAGAATCGATTAACTCATTCATCCGTATTGAAAAATATTTTTTTTTGAGTTTTTCACAACAACAATTCATAATTCCAATTGGTGTGACAAAAACAAAGTCAAAAATGATACACAAGATCAACCAAAAACCCTGTTCACTTCTCCGTTGACAAGTGCATTATAATGGAAGAATGGGTTCGAACCTTAACGAGGATTCTGAATGATTCAGATCATCTGGCGATTCAAAAGGGTTGATTGGACTTATGCCAATAAGGAAAGAACAAACAGCTATAAAAAAAAATTGTGACTCATCATTAACCATTGCGGTGTCATACCTGCCCTCGTATCTTATTCATATGAAATTAAAAGTAATGTCGAAATTTTTGAAAATGTTAGGAAAACGTTGTAATTGTGATTGGTTTTCATGAGATCGGAAATATAGACGTAGAAATATATATTCCATTATTAGATGGTTTTTGTAACCAAGTTTGAATGGATGAATCACCGCATAGAGGCAGTTATAGCTTAGGGTTACCAGGGTGACAGCCGGAGCGAATAGTTAACAGATATTGACCAATTGAATTTACTAACATTGAAATATAAATCGAAAAATAACTGCTTTTCCTTTTGAAGTAGGTTAAGTTAAACACGAATCGAACAACCCATCAGCGAGTGCGTGAAAGTTTACCTTAATGGTTAGGTTATCTTCCGGGTGGAATTGTCTCTACCTTTTTTCTTGTATAGTATGCTTAGACATCGTCATAACAACTCAGGCGATCACCAATAGTGAACAGACAGCGGTTATCAGCGGGTAAGATGTTTTTCATAATATATTCATGAGATTAGTTTGACTTGGGAACGGCAAGAGTTGTTCGATATTTTCGTAGCAGAGAAGGATTCCAAGATCGCTGGACAGGTTGGTAGCATCTCTCTTTTGTTGGAATAAGGGACAGTTTAGTATGTTTCACGCTGTCTCAAATGTTGCACTTCACAAGATCTTTCTCCTGTATTGAGTACTTGTATCAATCTTGTATGTCCAATGATGAATTGATTGAATTACTTGATATTTTATGTTGAATTAAGTTAAGATGAGAGGGTTTAAGTCGAATAATATGCTGTTTCTCGACAGTTTTTTTGCTATAGCACAAATATGTGTTTTTCATCTTGGCTTTCACATCCATTTATGGGATTTCATTGACTCTTGTGGAAGTTGGAAAAGTTAGCAGTATTCAAGATTAAAGAACAGCAACATATTTTCATGACAACATCACGTCAGAACAATCGTGGAAACTCATTCACAGAAACATCGCTGGCTTTCCCTTTCGCCCCAAGAATTATATCACGCCCCAACTGATTTTCATCATTCATATAGGCCAGATTCGTCCTAAATAATCTTCTAACGTTCGTCACCTAAGCCTACTTCAACGTTTTGGGGTTGTAGTATTGCATTCAGAAGGGTATCTAACATCCTTAGAACATTGCATGAAAGTGCACAGATTTCTACGGACTGTCACAAGCAGTTTCAGCCCTCTTGGAGCTTTTTAGAAACTATTTTTTTTTAACTTTAATGGCATTCTAACGTATATTTCGTCAATCCGTAACAAAAAAGATACAAAAACTGTTTGTCAGACTCAGATCTACACATATCCATACATCCCAATATTATGGTCCTTCAACGTTTTCATTCGCTACGTAAATTATTTTTTCTGCAGCCGTCTCGAAATAAAATTTTCTGTATGATTTATTAAATCGAAGTACCAGTTTACACAAATGGTACCGAAAGTAGCTATTTCCGGGAAGATTTTTTTCACTTTCGAAACGATTTCTTTACTTTTGGGACGATCCTTATTACTTTTGGGACGATTCTTGTTACTTTCGGGACGATTTTGGGTATATATGTAGGCGGCTTTGACAATAACATGAACTTGTCATATAACATTGATGTGTGTTTTTTCGCTTTTCAAATCAAAAAAATGGAAATCAGTAGTGAAAGTGTGGGTGAAATGATTCCACATGTAGCAATGATAAAAATGTGCACACTATAAATAATATAATATAAGTTTATTCACAAAATGTTATTATTACTGAATAAACAATAGAATTCTTGTTGGAATGTAAATAAGTAATCTAGCTAAAGTAAATAAACTGGAAAAAGTCACTGAGCGTGACATAAATACACCTGTTTAGGGATCTAGATAAGTGTAGTATTTTTGGCCAGTCGTTTTCTTGGTCTTTTTAGTACGTACGCTTTTTTTTTATTTCGTGTGTTGTTTTAAGTTTATGCACATTTTTAAGTTGGTAGATGTTTGTAAAATAATAGTAAAGCTGCCGTGTGTCCATGAACAAGTGATTCATGCATATTTAATGGAAAAATATAAATCTTGAAGCCATCAAGCCTCTGGAGACTTACTCGATTCTTAAGTCCACAATTAATATTAAAAATAATATAGTTATAAGCCGCCATCCCAAAGTTATTGGTTTCCTTAAAAGAAAATCCATTGGCTATAAACCAAAAAAATCAAAAGTATTGAATAAAGAAGAAATAGAACACTTCTTATCTGAAACTGGAGATGATATCTACCTAATAACAAAGGTAATATAAATAAATCTAATTCATCTTCTTCCTTATGATTAATTTTATTTTTATTTAAGGTTGCATTAATAATTGGTTTGGCGCTTGTCGTCGTGAAGAGCTTTGTAAAATGAATTTGGATGATACAGAAGATAAGAGAACCATGTAAGTGATTAAAACTCCTAATTCTGAAACTAATATGGATGGAACCTTTGTCGTCATTGGAGAAAATAATTTTTCTTTATGAAGAAAATATTTGTCATTACGTCAAGCAAACACACTATATCGTAGATTGTTTGTTTATTACAAAAACGGAAAATGTACAACCTATTGGTATTCACACTTTTGGAAAAATCGCCTGCAGTTGCTGAATTTCTTAAATTACCGAATTCCAAAGGATACACTGGGCACTGTTTACGCAGGAGCTCACCCACTATTCGCTGAAAGTGGTGGTAGTATAACCAACTTGAAGAGACCCGAAGGATGGAAATCAACAAATGTAGCAGAGGGATACATAGAAAATTTGAGAAACGAACTTCACATAGCTTCACAGATTGAAAAGGGCCGTAAGGAAATTAATATCTCGAAAACTAGTACCATTACTGATGCGTCTAATTCTAATTTCAACACTGCCACTTCTGTTAATATCCCTAATAATATTAGTATAAGTAATTGTCATAATATCGTAGATTCGTCCCAAAAAAGCCAAACTATCGTAAATCATATCCCACTTGGTTTTCTATATCCACTATAAAAGTAATTAGGGAAAAAATTAAATATCACAAACGTTGAAAAAATTTCAGAATGATCTTGACTATTTAACTTTCAAACTATTAAGAGGACGATCGGAATACCTCATCGACGAAGATTACAAAAACTATCTACGCATATAAGAAAATATAGAGAGTAATCCGAAACACATTTGGCAATTCATCAAAAACGAAAGAAAATCGAAAGAAACTCCTGATAGCATAAAATACAATAACGAATCAATTGTTGATGAGCAAGACATTTCCAATGCATTTTCAAAGTATTTTTCCTCGGTGTTCATCCCTCAGCTCAATGTTCAAGTAAAAATGCCAAACAATACACTCTCAAATATCACAAATTATAGCATCAACCAGAACGACATCATGAAAAAACTCAATAGTCTACCTAATAAAGGACCTGGTCCAGACGATGTTCCAACGTGTTTTTTGAAAAAATGCTCTATTTATTTAACGGAACCCCTGTACATATTATACAACAAGTCATTAAGTGAAGGACACTTCAAATCTGGAAAACTGCATATATCACACCTATATTTAAATCTGGGGATAGACACATTATCGAAAATTACAGGCCCATTTCAAAACTATGTATCATTGCTAAAATATTCGAAAGTATTATTTTTGACTTCTTGTTTTTTTATACAAAGAACATATTGAATATCCAGCAACACGGCTTTATCAGAGGCCGTTCTGTAGACTCGAATCTTTTTATATACACAGAATATATATTAAAGAATATGAATCGCAGAGCTCAGGTTGACTCTGGTACACGATTTCAGCAAGGCTTCGACAAAATCGATCATTCAATTTACTCGAAGCTTGCAGATTTGTGTGCACGGAGCACTCTTGAATGCTAAGTTCGTATGTCAGAGGCAGGTACCAAATAGTAACTATGAACAATCAAAAATCAGATAATGTTCTGGTTACGTCTGGCGTTCCTCAGGGATCTCATTTGGGACCCCTGCTGTTCAACATCTATATTAATGATGTAAGCGAGTGTTTTCACTCCTCCAGATTTCTCATGTACGCAGATGACCTGAAAGTATTTTTTCCTGTCACTTGCCCTAACGATGCGATACTTATTCAGAAAGATCTAGATAGGCTTTCTGAGTACTGTAAAGACAATAGCCTCTACCTCAACCTAACCAAATGCTACCACATTACTTTCAATAGAAACTCAACAATAATACCAACCTCATATGAAATCTCAAATAAAAAGCTAGAAACCGCAAGCAAGTAAAAGACCTCGGTATAGTCCTCGACTCCAAATTGTTATTTGACCAGCACTTATGTAGCGTCTCCAAGAAGGCTAACAAGATGCTGGGCTTCATAATCAGATCCTGCTATGAACTGAGAAATCCCAGAACCCTTAGAACACTGTATATGTCCTACGTTAATAGCGTTCTGACTTTTGGCTTAGTAATCTGGAACCCTCTTCATAATATTTATGCCCAAAAACTTGAGAGTATTCAAAATAAATTAATTAATCATGTAAACAGGAAATGCTTCCCAACAATGAAAGGTGCAACGTTCGAAAAGAACTAAATCTCATCTCACTCGCGCACCGGAGGAAAATTACAGATGTGAAATTTCTTTATAAAGTCGTAAATAGCAAAATTGATGCAATCGAAATAGTTTCTCAGATTCGATACGCTACACCAGTCTATAATACACGCCAAACTCTTTTATTCTTTACCGAGCAGGCAAAAACAAACTATTTTCTAAACTCCCCTCTACACAGGATAACACAGACCTACAATATATTGTCAAGTTCCACCAGCATCGACATATCTGCAAATAGCTTCTACAAATTCCAAAACATTCTGAAAACGCACTTTTTACAATTAGAGTACCACTGAATATCTGCCAAGTTGTATCTCAAACAATAGTTTTTCCTATAAATCTTCATCACATATATTTGTATTTCCAATAATTAGTTTCTCATAATTATTTTTCTTATAATTCTCATATAATACTATTTTTTTTTCTTTTATTGTTATTTCTATAACTACTTAGAGGATACATTTTTTTGGGCTAGTCCTGTTTGTATCCCACAATAAATAAATAAATAAATAATTGTGTAATTAATATTCATAAGTAATGTAATCATAATAGTGATTGTTATATGTGATTGCCTATATAAAGTTCATCCGTTATTATCAATCGATATTCTTTTTAACATACAGAACGGCTACAGAAAAAATAATGTACGATATCACGATCCAAAAGTGATTTTACGGGACTGGCAGGATTCCAGGACTCGCCTACGGCTTGTCCTGGAAAGTTCCTACTCATCCCGTAAAATATCACTTTCAGAACTTGTTACGTAAATTCATCGTGGTAATCAAATTAGACCCGAATCATCGTTAACAGTAAATTTTTCCATATACCACAGGATATCAAAATTTATTGCCCATCTTTAGTAATCATTGCTCCTTCTTTCGTTACGCCAATGATTCATTTGTATCTTGATTGGATCGAAATCGTCACACGAGATCAACGACTCACTAAAAATCAATATTCCATTCCCAGAGGACACAAAATGCCCCAACGACACCAATCACGCCATTTTTATAGTACCAAATGATCCAATTTCAATGCAACAGCCATCTCTGACGTGTTCATGCAAGTTGCATTGCGGATCGAGAAGCTCTATGCCTTACAAATGGCTAATTAGAAAATATCAATTAACACTTGAAACATGTCGGTTATAAGTGGCGGACGCCATTTTTAAATGCTGCAATCGCGGCGGTTAACGACATTCTTTACGACTGTCTTTGGACTGCTCGCTCGTTTGTTATGAGAACAATTGACTTCAAAAGAAAAGTAATGGGAAAGTTTCGAAAAGTTGACGTCAAAAAAGGATTGAATGATTACATTGATTTTGTGTTCGGGGTCGAGTGAAATGCGTCTGCCAAAGCTCGTTAATAGGATATTTGGAGTATTATTGAATAAAATAAATCCACATACCTACATGATGAAGCTCTGTTTGAAAATATTAGAAGTAGGTTAGGGAACTTGAAATAAATTCGTTCGAAATACAAGCAAAGACTGAGTATGGTAATACTTCTGAGGACCACAAAGAAATAAAAATAACGGAAGTGCCAGAAATACTTTTTTGCCGAACGCTGATCCTTCCGATTTTAATCGAAGATTTGAGAGATATATTTTTGAGTAGATTTTCCAATGATTTTTGAAAGTACATACCCTCATTTCATTCGCTACGAAAATAGAGTGAGTGATATATCGACCATGAAATAATAAATTGTCTTCAGTAAGGCGAAGTTCAGTGACTGACTGTTTTTAGACTATAAAACTAGACTATTGTGCTTTCCCGCAAAGGACAAAGATGTGAAATGCAAAAATTATAGATGTGACATCTATAATTTGCGGAGTGAAGCTCAGGCCTACTGAAGTTGAGTTCAATGGCACAATTTTCTGAGCGGTTTGGTTTAAGTTTGAGAAGAAAGACCACAAGCCGTCCTGGGAAACCACGAAACAGCTGTAGGCGGATGGTGGCTTTCTTGGACATGAAACAAATCTCTCTATCTTTTGTTATCTGTTTGCGTTACTCGGAACGCACTAGAAGCTTGACTTCTGGTGTCGGGGATGGGCCTATACTGACAGCTGTTGGTGACCTATCAATGTGCACGACTCTCCATTTGCAAAGGAACCATCCAAAATCCCCGAAATCAGCTTGGACAAGTTTGTATGTGGAGTACAAAAAAAGGTAATCTTATTTTATGCTATTTATTTTGTGTCGAATTATCCAGAAGTTGAATTGCTTTGTTATTTTTGGCAAACTACCTTGTCATTCGTGAAAATATTCAATTTTCTTTTTTGTAAAATTTTGTACCTGGCTACGTTCTCAAATTTTTTTCAATCCCCTTTCGCTATGCTTTTTCATTCCTGGATACCATTTCTGTTTTGTCCATTTTATTTGAATTTTAAACTCGCGCACTATTTTTGTGTTATTTGAGAGAACTTATGAACTAATATATTTTACATTTCTTATAAACTAAATATAATATTTGATGATAATTATTTTTGACGTTTCTCAGTTCTTATTTTTCCACAATTTCAAATCTTTTATCTCACCATCTCTGTTCCCTGATTGGCTATTGTCATCAAGAAGTTTCTTGTTCTCCCATTGGCTATTTTTAGTTAGATACAATTTCATATACTGTATGTTTCAAGCTTATAATTTTGTTGGTCACATTTAATTCAGAATGATTCTGTAAATCTAGACTTTTTTGTTGTATTTTAAACAATTATAGGTTGTAATCATTTTGACAATATATGAAAATGATTGCATTATAGTATTTGCATGTTTTTACCTATCAATATTATACAGAGGCTTCATAAAGGAAATAGAATCTCAAAAATATGTAAAAACAATATCCCATGAACTACTAACTATTAAGTATTTATTATATTTGTGGTTTATTTATGAAATTATTTCTTTTTCATCTTCAAAATATATTAATGGTCCAATATATATATATATATATATATATAGTTACAGATAGTGACCATATCTACCCAGATCTAAAATTCCAACCTGATCATCCGAAGAAGATAAAAACTTAATAATTTCAGTTCGGCGACATAGCGATAGGCATTAATAAAATGTTTTTAAAGAAATGTCCGGAACCAAATTTTTAAAAACTTTTCGTTGAACTGATCATATCCACGAGAGCTGTTTGCTGCTGCTGGCTACAGTATCGATTTTTGTCTTTTTAATTCTAGGTTAAGTTGATTTACTATGCATTACAATTCCATTAATGTCCGTTTTTCGTTGTTTATCGTTTACATATATTGACATATAACTTAAATCCCTGAGGGGGGATTGGCGTGGTGGGTTAGCGTCCGACTCATGATCGAAAGGTCGTGAGTTCGTTTCTCGGCCAGGGCAGAAATTTTTCTATTTAATTTGAGAGAATTAAATGTTAAATTTCGTAGCCGGGCCGAGGATGGTCCTCGACGATTCGCTGTTGCGTTCAAATTAACAGTGCTGCTCCTA
Source organism: Gonioctena quinquepunctata (assembly GCA_018342105.1). Classification (NCBI taxonomy): domain Eukaryota; kingdom Metazoa; phylum Arthropoda; class Insecta; order Coleoptera; family Chrysomelidae; genus Gonioctena; species Gonioctena quinquepunctata. The sequence goes on from JAFIRS010001115.1 coordinate 300,363, forward strand.
GGTGGCGTATGGAGTTAGTAACAAGGCCTACCCAGAACACTATGAAATGATACATAAAAAAAAAATACTCAACTTGTGACTGGCCGAATGACGAAATGTCAAAGCCATTAAAAAAAAAAACTCAAATCCCAAAAACTTTGAAGGCGGAAATTGAATACATATTGAAATTTCGATGTTGTCCCTATGTCTGATACACAAAAATTGTCGTAGAGCGACTGTGAAGTCGATAGTAATTTGAAAATATGAAATTTGAAAATTGTGCGACACTTTTCTGCGACTTTTGTAGAATACAATCATTATCGTTCGAGATTTGAGAATTAACCTCTAGACCGTCAAATATAATATAGACAATAAGAGTGATAAAATGTATATGGAATTTCGTACCTTCATTTTCTATTACAAACAATGAGATATCGAATACTCCGAGTGACCAATTTTATGTTAACTCACCTACAAAAACCGAGATGAATTTTCATTGTTCTCTCTGTAATCCATCCGCTTTCAACTTAACCCTTTTCTTAACAACCCACACTAACAATACTGATGATAATCCCTAATCTTGACATGCTCTGTTCTGACGCCACTGAGATTACATTAATAGTTGTTAAGAGATAACAGGTGTAATGCCTTTTGTGCAGTGGCTTAAGGCGGTTGAAGAGTGGGATTATGGGAAATGATACCGAATAATTGTCGATGTATTAGAAATGCCAGTATTAAGGAGGGAAACTAAGAGGATTTTGACGCAATGTATTTAGCATAAACGCAATAATGAAAAAGAGTCTTCTTAAAAGTATTTTATATTCAATTTTCCATTTATTTTGGAAGTGGCAATGATTAGAAAAAACTTTGTATATTTAAAAAAAAATATAGGTTATTCGCTGTTTTATTTCCAATACTCACTATGTAACAATTAATTTTTTTTAACATTTCTAAATAATCTACCACGATGTACCGATTTTGTGCTCACTGCTAGTTCCAGATGAATCGAAGTTTTTTTCTGTCAAAGAAAAAAGTAAGTAAATGATAAAAAATATGTGTATTGATACGATAGTTCACCGCATTTGGAGGTTATCCATGTAAAGTTATGATATTTTGAATATCATAAAGTAATGCTACTTCTGTATACTTTTAGGTACGGCAAGTAATGTTCTTGCTCGTTGATAGTTTATAACGGTCGCAGGTTCATAAGCTCTTGCGAACATAAAACAGTGAGGGAGCCAAATAGTTTAACAAATTAAAAAAGTACCCATATAACCCTGGCTAGTTTTAACCTGACGGGAAATCACTAAATAACCTCAGATTCAACGCAAAACTATTCAATGAAATTCTCAAATGATATAATAATCAGAAAAGTACCTGAATATGGGATCCCACTTTTACACTTGCAAGGATGTAAGAACGTTGAACAGTCCCTAAATAATACAAACACGTTCAACACTCTCTAACACGTATAATTGTCCACAAAATAGTGGGTATTGCTTATACAGTACAAGTACTCTTAGTACTTGAACTGCATTACATTTAACATTAGTTCAGAAAGCCAATTGCTTCTGTAACCGAAACCAGTTCATGAAAATTAAAGCACAAACTAATAATCCTCTGCGAGGTACTTTGTCCTGATAGAATGCCGTGTTTGATAGACAGCTTGGAAAGACATCAAAAGTATCGCTGTCCTCTGTTCATAAGTCTGATTGATCAGCTTACAACACCGTCCAGGCGTTCCCGAACTTTTACAGACATTGTATTGTGATTTATTGCATCTATTACATTTTTTCGAAATGTTAGACTTTGATATGTATATATATATATATATATATATATATATATATATATATATATAAAACTCGTCCGCCATCCCAATGTCGCCATCTTGAATTTATAGATTTTGACGAAAAATTCATAATCTCCGAACCTGAAAACAGCCACATACAATTTTGAATAAAATATGGAAATAATCAGAAAACTCGCCCCCCCTCTTGAGGCCGCCATCTTCAATTCATAAATGTTGACAAAAAAAATTCAAAATCTCCAACCGCGTGAACCGCCGCATACCAATTTTGAATCGAATCGGACCATAATCACAAAACTCGTCCACCATCTTGGAGCCGCCATCTTGAATTTTTGAATTTGGATGAGAAATTCATAATATCCGACCCCGAAAACCCCCACTTAGCAATTTGAATCAAATCGGACCATAGTTACAAATCTCCATCTTGGAGCCGGCCATTGTTTTTTTTTTCTAACAAAAATCACATAATGCATTGTCACCGGAATTTCAAATCAATCACCTGCCAAATTTCAAATCAATCGGACGACTAGAAGTCGGTCACAATTCACTTGCAAGATTTGACCCAAACTAACAAACGAACGAACTAACAAGTGAAACTAAATAAAAGCTTGTAGAATATCAGTTGTGTTCCATAAACCTCAAAACTCATACCTAGCTATTGCGGGGCTGTTACATGATTAAATAATTAATTGAAACTAGATTCATAAGGCTCTCAACCACCGATGTACCGTTTAATAAAAGCCATACATTGCAGTTGTAGATACAACAATTGAATACTAAAATTATAATAATAATAATAATTTTATTTGTAAATAGATAACAGTATAATGTAACATTTCAACACAATGTAATATCAAACTAATTTTAACAACACAATTATAAGGATATTACAACAAGTGAGGGACTTCATGAATATATTTACAAATAAACCAGGAACCACAAAGTCAAAGAGTGTCCGTGGTGTGAGTTAAATTGAAATAGTCATATTCAAAAAAAGAAAATTCAAAATCATCCTTACAATCAAAAAAAACTTGTTTCCATAAGAGACGTTAGAACTATATATATAGATTATGAGATTATGAATACTGAAAATATAGTGATAGACAATAAAAAAATCAAAAAAGTCATATTTGATCAATAATACAGCATGGATTTAGTGTCTAGTGGTAATAATTATGTTTCATTGGAGCGAACTCTTCAATTACCTTTTGAGTCAATCAAATTGCTCACCCACATTCTATCTTCCGATAATAAGAATTTCTTTACACCATTTTTGTATGAATAGAAGGAGAAACTTGTTAAAAGATTTATTATAATCGGAATAGTGATTTATTACCCTCGTGGGAAAATAAGTATGATTGACATCTCTGATGAAAGGGTCCATGATTAAAGATTAGAGAAGAAACAAATTATTACATTAAACTCACCCATCCTTATGATATAATTTTGTGATAATTATCCAATGTTAGTATACTTTGCACTTCAGTTCTAATGTTTGATATTGTCCTTTATCTCAATTTCCTAGAGAATGATCTGAGGTTTTTTTTCGGCGTTGCCCCAGTTGACTGCAGTTGGTGTGGCTTGATGTTTATGGTTTGATCAATAATTGTTTCTTCCGTATTCGCAGGTTTATTTTCAAGATGTTGGGTCACGTAAGTTGAGGCCTTTTGTTCCTGTTCTGAAAATGATTCGATTATTGTGGGAGTAACTGGTTCACTCTGTGCTTTTCTCTCAAGTGGTGGTGAAAAGTTGAAGTTGGTATCTTCTTGAGTGTAGTCTTTCAGATCATCAGCGGTGTAAACGTTTCCTTCTATTATGAGTTTTCTCCCTTTTATAGTAGCTAATTTATTCCTTCTTCTTGCTTCCTTCAGATTGTCTACCAGTATTTTCCGTTCTTGCTAGTCTTTCTCTATCAAGTCTTCAGCAATATAAATTCTAGACCCTTGAGCTTTTGGCTGTTCCACAGAATTTCTTGTCGCTTAATTTGTGAAACAAGGACACTAAATAGGCCTCGTGCGAGTTTTATTCTTTCCTAGTTATAATGTTGTTGAATTCTGTTTTGTTATTTCGATTCTCAATTTTTTCCTCACAATATTTCCTATAGAACACAAGAGATGATCTTGAGATTCATTTTCTTGTTCCTTTACCCCGTAAATCACTTAAATTGTTTTTCTTCAATTGCCTCTCAACCGTTTCCAGGCGAATTTTTAATTCAAAAATTTTTTTTCCGACTGCATGAACTTTGTTTCTGATCTCACTTAATTCCAGATCGACCACTGTTTTTATAGATTTCACTTCATTGTCTAATTTCTCGATTTGTTTTTCGATGTTTTCATTGACTTGTTGAATCAGAGCGTATACATCATCAATTGTTTTTTTGTTAGACTCTAAGATAATTTCAGATTCAATTTGAATGCTAACTCCTATGTAAAAATACCCCGTTCGCCACTGTATTCTTACTTCAGTAAAAAGGTATGTTGTTTCTCTTATCAGGGCTGATAATGATATCTCGGGCTGTATTTTAGTCTGCACCTGCCGGTTCGTTGTTAATCTGAATCGTAATCCCGTGGATGTAGACGAACACAATTTTATTCACTCGATAGCATTCAAGATTCAGGATTTCTATCTAAATTTTAGTTTTATCAGGCAATTGCTACCTTTCCGAATTGTATTATTTGTTAGACACTAATGGAAACGTTCATATCTCTATGACCACTTCAACTCAACATTACTGTAGCATTCTACAAGAGCAATATTTTTTGTTTGAAAAGCATGAAGAGAAATAAGTATTTCCCTTCATGCTTTTGATTCAGGTATTATTGTTAAAAGAGTAATAAAGATTCCTAAAACTATGTCTATAGTAATAAGTCACGGGTGGTGTACTTAAGTCTCTTCATGACATATCTACCGATATATATATATATATATATATATATATATATATATATATATATATATATATATATATATATCAAAGTGTCTCGTACAACTTTCGAACAAATAGAAATAATTTCGGGTGACTGTCGTTTTCTACTACTACGTTCCACCAAAAATTAAGACAATAGAATAATTTACGGTGGTATTGATATAAATAGTATATAGTAGTGAAAATGATTACAGGACCGGCAGCTCAACAGAAATAGCACCCAAAAACTGGTAGAGAAGGTGGAGAACATGCAGCCTTCTTAGACGTAGAAGGAGCTTCCAATAATACTTCTGCATACTCATCAGATCTATTAGACATGGAAAACCTCGTGTGGCTTGGATAGACTCAATGCTAAGAAACATGATGATTCACAGAACCTCAATGAAGGAAACTGTAGTGGCCCGGAAATATATTTATGGGCGGACGACTGGGGTCTCTGGAAGAAAGAGGTCACAAAACTCTTGGGTTCGCTCACGACATGATCGTCCTATAACAGATGGAACAACAGCACGGTTGGGGATCGCATGCGAGAGGCCCTAAGCCTGGTAATCAGATGGACGGACATGGAGGAGATGAACATCAACACTCAAAGAACCACCATAGTAAAATTCACTGAAACGAAAACTAGAAGAGCCCATAAAACTTCGAGGAGAAACTCTACAGACTAAGGGAGCAGTCAAATATCTCTGACCTGAAATCAACATGACGAAAGTGACCAGAAAAACGGAGACACATTAATAGTGGCCGGACGCTCTTATGGGAAAAAATGGGGGCTGATACCACACATGGTACACTGGCTGTACAACATGTTGATGAAACCAGCCATGACGTATGCTTTCTTGATTTGACGTCATAACAAAACCATGCAAGGTACAAAGACTTGCCTGTATATGTATTACAGTGGCAATGCAGCCATGGAGACACTGCTGGGATTGTCTACCCACTGGGTGGAACAAGAGGAGGTGATGCTAGGTGCCTCCAGACTGAAAAACACACTGGATAACGTTAATGTTAGGACAAGACACATGAGAATCGTAAGTACTGTTACCAGAGACGAGCTGGCCATGAGATCAAAACACTTTGCAAAACTATTCTCCTTTGACAAATCATCCAGGGGATCTATATCAGACCGAACTAAATGGAATAACGCAGAACCCAACACCATTAAACAGGGAAAGATCTGCTATACAGACGAATCTAAGACTGACAATGGAACGGGAGTGTTTTCCAAAAACTCAAGGACTGCTTTCAGCTACTCACTGGGTAAACACAGCTCTGTGTTTCAGGCAGAGGTTCACGCAATACTACAATGTGAGAAGGGAAGTAATAGGAGGCCACGAAAGAAGAGCGTATCCATATACTTTCAGACAGTCAGTAGGTACTGATGACTCGCGAAGAGGAACTGATAACACTGGCAGAACGTAACATAGTTGAGCTGATTTGGATGCCATGATATCTGGGATTTGCAGATGAAGAAAAAACGACGAATTCGCCAAAAGAAGATCGGAAAACGAACCGCATCCAGGACAGACTCTTGAGGTACCAAACTAACATTTGAGCGTCTGTAGAAAACTGGATCCTGGAAAAACACAAATACCACTGGAACAATATTCCAGAAAATAGTCACGGGAAATAATAAACCGGTGGCCTATTCCAGAAAATAAAAACAGCAGACCTGTTAACTTCAAACAGGGAGCAATTGGAAATCATAACGGGATTAATGACTGGACATGCACAGGTACAAGAGCACCTCAATGAAATGGGACTGTACAATGAGATGGGACTGTACAATGGCAATGATTTGTACAGACTAGTGCGAGGCACAAAATTACTGGAGTGGGAGTGGAGTTGTTAGTGGGCACATCTGAGGCGCGGGCGCACACTCAAGGACTCAGGGATTTCCAAACTACCGTCACCTTCCCAAACAAAAATGGGCTCATCAATCATTGATAAGTTAGTTCATAGAAACATGTTCAACAGTGTGCTTCATGGTTACATACTATCTATCATGAAAAGTATCCATCATATTCGAATTACATAGATTTCGGTACTATTAGGTGTTCTTCAGATATTATTCATGAAATTTCATCAAACTAATAATTCTAAGAAAAATAAAATCAATGTATATCAACTCATCATCCTCCATCAACTCAACATCCTAATAACCACCCAAATTCGAGATTAGTTGTGTTGATCGTAGATACTGGATCGGATTAGAGTATTTCGTTCGATATCTGGCTGGAGTCTGTTAAAAATAAAATATCAAATGAATTAAAAAATCATAAAAAAGTAATTCTTGAATCTACAAGCGAATAAATAGTAACCGTCACAATACAAAATTTCCTAATGATATAGTAACACTCCTACAACATATTCTACAAGTATTTTTGTCTATGTTTCATAAAAAAAATTATAGTTATATTCTACATTTTTCAGGATATTTAACGAGAGAGGTTATGCTATGTCGTTCATACATCAATAGAAATGTGATTCTACAACTGAACAGAATTTGATAGAAACTCAACTCTGAGTTCGTTTATTTAATGTGATTGAATGCACTACATGCATATGTATAATGAATATTCCTTTACAAAATTCATGACGATAAATGCTCATAGTTTACAAACAATTAAATGACCCCCACTCTTTTGTCAAATGTATTGTGGATTTCAATTTTCTTAGCAGCACTGAGAATTGACAAAGAAATATTTAAGTAGTTTTTGAAATATATATATATATATATATATATATATATATATATATATATATATATATATATATATATATATATATATATATATATATCGGAATGGAGGGATTAAATTAGGAAAAATGATTTTCTCATATTTTCCACTAATTCCAAGAAACATCAAATGGGAGGTTTTTTCGGAAATTACTCCAAATCTACCATACAACAAAAATTACGGAAATTCGTTAGAAATTTATTATTTCACTTTTACTTCGGGTGGTTCAAAAAGTTCATGCTAATTTCATCGTATATTCGTTTATTCGCAAAACTTCAAATGGTATTTATATCACGTTGTCACAAAAATGTATGCATATAGTAGAAAAAATATGATTTCCGAAATCCCAGGAATGATGAAGACATAATCAGTACCGTAATGATTTTGGTGTGCATCCCCCGCGAAACAAGCCAAATACTTACTGCCACCATTTCTATCCTGAAATAACTTGTGTGACTTCAGTTTTGTGTAATCGGTAGATATGTCATGAAGAGACTTAAGTACACCACCCGTGACTTATTACTATAGACATAGTTTTAGGAATCTTTATTACTCTTTTAACAATAATACCTGAATCAAAAGCATGAAGGGAAATACTTATTTCTCTTCATGCTTTTCAAACAAAAAATATTGCTCTTGTAGAATGCTACAGTAATGTTGAGTTGAAGTGGTCATAGAGAGATGAACGTTTCCATTAGTGTCTAACAAATAATACAATTCGGAAAGGTAGCAATTGCCTGATAAAACTAAAATTTAGATAGAAATCCTGAATCTTGAATGCTATCGAGTGAATAAAATTGTGTTCATCTAAATCCACGGGATTACGATCAGATTAACAACAAACCGGCAGGTGCAGACTAAAATACAGCCCGAGATATCATTATCAGCCCTGATAAGAGAAACAACATACCTTTTTACTGAAGTAAGAATACAGTGGCGAACGGGGTATTCTTACATAGGAGTTAGCATTCAAATTGAATCTGAAATTATCTTAGAGTCTAACAAAAAAACAATTGATGATGTATACGCTCTGATTCAACAAGTCAATGAAAACATCAAAAAAACAAATCGAGAAATTAGACAATGAAGTGAAATCTATAAAAACAGTGGTCAATCTGGAATTAAGTGAAATCAGAAACAAAGTTCATGCAGTCGGAAAAAAATATTTTGAATTAAAAATTCGCCTGGAAACGGTTGAGAGGCAATTGAAGAAAACAATTTAGTGATTTACGGGGTAAAGGAACAAGAAAACGATTCTCAAGATCATCTCTTGTGTTCTATAGGAAATATTGTGAGGGAAAAATTGAGAATCGAAATTAACAAAACAGAATTCAACATCATTTATAGACTAGGAAAGAATAAAACTCGCACGAGGCCCATTTTAGTGTCCTTTGTTTCACAAATTAAGCGACAAGAAATTCTGTGGAACAGCCAAAAGCTCAAGGGGTCTAGAATTTATATTGCTGAAGACTTGATAGAGAAAGACTAGCAAGAACGGAAAATACTGGTAGACAATCTGAAGGAAGCAAGAAGAAGGAATAAATTAGCTACTATAAAAGGGAGAAAACTCATAATAGAAGGAAACGTTTACACCGCTGATGATCTGAAAGACTACACTCAAGAAGATACCAACTTCAACTCTTCACCACCACTTGAGAGAAAAGCACAGAGTGAACCAGTTACTCCCACAATAATCGAATCATTTTCAGAACAGGAACAAAAGGCCTCAACTTACGTGACCCAACATCTTGAAAATAAACCTGCGAATACGGAAGAAACAATTATTGATCAAACCATAAACATCAAGCCACACCAACTGCAGTCAACTGGGGCAACGCCGAAAAAAAACCTCAGATCATTCTCTAGGAAATTGAGATAAAGGACAATATCAAACATTAGAACTGAAGTGCAAAGTATACTAACATTGGATAATTATCACAAAATTATATCATAAGGATGGGTGAGTTTAATGTAATAATTTGTTTCTTCTCTAATCTTTAATCATGGACCCTTTCATCAGAGATGTCAATCATACTTATTTTCCCACGAGGGTAATAAATCACTATTCCGATTATAATAAATCTTTTAACAAGTTTCTCCTTCTATTCATACAAAAATGGTGTAAAGAAATTCTTATTATCGGAAGATAGAATGTGGGTGAGCAATTTGATTGACTCAAAAGGTAATTGAAGAGTTCGCTCCAATGAAACATAATTATTACCACTAGACACTAAATCCATGCTGTATTAGTGATCAAATATGACTTTTTTGATTTTTTTATTGTCTATCACTATATTTTCAGTATTCATAATCTCATAATCTATATATATAGTTCTAACGTCTCTTATGGAAACAAGTTTTTTTGATTGTAAGGATGATTTTGAATTTTCTTTTTTTGAATATGACTATTTCAATTTAACTCACACCACGGACAGTCTTTGACTTTGTGGTTCCTGGTTTATTTGTAAATATATGATATGAAGTCCCTCACTTGTTGTAATATCCTTATAATTGTGTTGTTAAAATTGGTTTGATATTACATTGTGTTGAAATGTTACATTATACTGTTATCTATTTACAAATAAAATTATTATTATTATTATAATTTTAGTATTCAATTGTTGTATCTACAGCTGCAATGTATGGCTTTTATTAAACGGTACATCGGTGGTTGAGAGCCTTATGAAGCTAGTTTCAATTAATTATTTAATCATGTAACAGCCCCGCAATAGCTAGGTATGAGTTTTGAGGTTTATGGAACACAACTGATATTCTACAAGCTTTTATTTAGTTTCACTTGTTAGTTCGTTCGTTTGTTAGTTTGGGTCAAATCTTGCAAGTGAATTGTGACCGACTTCTAGTCGTCCGATTGATTTGAAATTTGGCAGGTGATTGATTTGAAATTCCGGTGACAATGCATTATGTGATTTTTGTTAGAAAAAAAACCAAATGGCGGCTCCAAGATGGCAGACGAGATTTGTAACTATGGTCCAATTTGATTCAAATTGCTAAGTGGGGGTTTTCGGGCTCGGATATTATGAATTTCTCATCCAAATTCAAAAATTCAAGATGGCGGCTCCAAGATGGTGGACGAGTTTTGTGATTATGGTCCGATTCGATTCAGGATTGGTATGTGGGGGTTTTCGGGTTCGGAGATTATGAATTTTTGTCAACATCTATGAATTCAAGATGGCGGCCCAAGTGGGGACGAGTTTTGTGATTATGGTCCGATTCTATTCAAAATTGGTATGCGGCGGTTTCACGCGGTTGGAGATTTTGAATTTTTTTTGTCAACATTTATGAATTGAAGATGGCGACATCAAGAGGGGGGGCGAGTTTTCTGATTATTTCCATATTTTATTCAAAATTGTATGTGGCTGTTTTCAGGTTCGGAGATTATGAATTTTTCGTCAAAATCTATAAATTCAAGATGGCGACATTGGGATGGCGGACGAGTTTTGCGATTATGGTCAGATTCTATTCAAAATTGGCATGGGAGTTCTTGGGGTCGGAGATCATGATTCTTTCAGCTCAAAACTTACAGGGAAAAGACCTTGTACTAACGATGCTTTATTAGAAATGAACAGATTAAGGCGAATTAACTAAAAAGCAAAATATAAAATTACTAATAAAAATATTTTTAAAGACAAGCTTTTATTTGAGCTGTGTACTTGAACGTATAAAAAAATCAAGTCATCGCTGACAATGATTTGATTATTTTTTGTTTAATTATTTGTTTCCAAAAAGCTTGTCGCGCGAATTGTAATAAAATTAATACTTCGACAAGTTGTTACTTACCAACAAATCATTGTCCAATAAAATTAATTGGTACCTACTTTTATGAATACTTTGTAAAAATTAAATACTTTGACAAGTTCTCACTTACCAACCAATAACTGCCCAATCAAATTGATTGGTACCTACTTTTATGAACACTCCGCGCGACATACTTTTCAAAACCAAATAATTCAACAAAAAATAATTAGATCATTGTCAGCAATGACTTAAACTTATTTTATACGTTTTAGTACACGGCTTAATAAAGTTTCTTTAAAAAGTTTTTTTATTAGTTATTTTATTTTTCCCATAGGTACAGAGTCACTTGGAAACAATCATAGATATGAAATATAATTATCTTACGGTCTTACTATCTACTTACGATTTACCAGACTCATACGTTTATGGCCGTAATCAAATAAACAGTTCTTGATCGGATACCAAGGCGAATTAAATTTTTTTTGTCGCTTTTCATATTTCCGCATGCAGAATTAAATTTTATTTGTGTTCATTCTACCCTATGTGATTCATGTCTACATGTTCTTATTACATGTTGACATACCAATAAAACACAGGAATTTCCAAGAAATCCAATAAAATACCCCAATATGACCGTCAGCACAGGAAAGCAGGGCTCTAAATCTGACGGACTTTAGCCGAGTGTCTGTTTCAATAATGGATCATCCCCCGGTGTGGTCGGAATTTAATTTTCCCGATGTCAAATAAAGCGAGAGGGCGGGAAGTGAAGATTTACAGTTCGCATTTGACTTTACAATGTTTCTCTTACTGCCTGACATCTTCACCCTGTCTCCTATTTCTAGATGATATAACCTCGTTAGCTTTTGTTTTCGATCTGTGTTTTGTTTTATGAGGGTGAATATCGTTTAGGCTTTGTGTGAATAGTCGAGGGTTTCGGTTGGGGTTATATAAGTCCTCTGGTCATTTTTCGTAAAAAATGTGATTTTATAATCTGAAAATTCTAGATATGCACGGTTCGTATATTATCAGGAAATCGGGTATATTACTTCATATACAGAAAAAATTTTGATATGCCCAAATATTAATTTTATACACGACCCAAAAAGATACAGCTCTATCCAGTTGTGTTTCGGTAGTGAAGGAATATTGTTTCTATTAACTTTCTCAATTTTTACATTTCCGCATTAAATTAGCTTTCATTTGTGATCTTACATCACATAATCAATATAGGTACAAAAAAAGTAAATTTCAAAAATCAACAAACCCGACTGCGTAATAATAATAATAATAATTCTTTATTTCCCATAAAAAAAATACAACCAATTATATATCCTACAAAGACAGAGAAACAATTACGGGAAAACGCTGAAGATCAGGTAGTGAGTGCATCGCGTACAAAGTACGCAGTACACACACCTCTGTTTTTACTCTTAAGCGGAAATTTTTTTTTAATATGGACACATCATCTTACAATTATACATATAAATCATAATTAATATTATAAGAGAAACCAAATCATAGTCAGTCAATTCACAAAACACGTATTAGCACATTTGTTCCATCGTCAGGTATTTTTTCATTCCTTTTCTGAAATAAGCTCCGTCCTACGTCTTCAAGTGTTTGGGAATCGAATTATAGATACGCGAGACCAGTTAGGAAAATGATCTTCTGTAAATAGTTGTTTTATTAATAGGGGGCGTTACAATTCCTTTGAAATGGATATTAATATTATGTACATCCTCTCAAAAAAGATGGGCACAAGATGACCAGAAAATATTGTCAGAAAATTATGTTTTAAGAGGTTAACTATTCAACTTAATACTGTAAACAATCTCACGCAGTCGGAGGCATCTTCTTTAATTTGAAATGAAGATATATTATTGCCTCCGACTGCGTGAGATTGTTTACAGTATTTAGTTTATTAAATAACTTCATTTTAATCGTGGATTTTTCAATTCACAGAAAAATATTTCTATCAATATTCAATTGAGAATGTTTTCCTTTTCAACATTAGTTAACCTCTTGAAACATAATTTTCTGACATTATTTTGTGGTCATCTTGTTGCATCTTTTTTGAAGTTCACTTTTTACGTAATCGGGTTTTGTATTTTTTAAATTTACTTTTTTAATTTCACACCTTTTAGTTGGGATTATGAGTTGGTAATAATCTAAAGTCATTGAGCCGCTCGTTATAGCCGAGTTTGGCTGTACTTAATTGAGTTTCTATTAAAATATTCAAGTGATAGTGTATTAAAAATATAACGAAAACGAAATAGTAACTGAAAACGAAATAAACCAACTAGCGAGCAAATTAACCAATAAAACTGATGTACCAACCTATTCACTGTGTGCAAGACTGGTAATGCCCTCTAGTGACTCGATAGCTGAAGTTTTCCTGTTTTATTTCCAATACTCACTTTAATTTTTTATAAGTTCTAAACAATGTACCACGATGTAACAATTTTGTGTTCACTACTAGTTCCAGATGAATCGAAGTTTTGTTCTGTCAAAGCAAGAAGAAAGTAAATGATATAAAAGATTTGTGTTGATACGATAATTCACCGCATTTGGAGGTTATCTATGTCAAGTTATGATATTTTGAATATCTTAAAGTAATGCTACTTCTGTGTACTTTTAGGTACGGCAAGTAATGTGCTTGCTCGTTATTTCAATGAGGTCGCAAGTTCATAAGGTCTTGAGAACATAAAAAAGTGAAGGAGCCAAGTAGTTTAACAAATTAAAAAAAGTACCCATATAACCCTGGCTAGCTTTGACCTGACGGGAAACCACTAAATAACATCAGATTCAACGCAAAACTATTTAATGAAATTCTCAAATAATATAATAATCAAAAAAGAAATGAGATTCACAATTTTTCCTGAATATGGGATCTCACTTCTACCCTTGCAAGGATGTAAGAACGTTGAACGGTCCCTAAATAATACAAACACGTATAATTGTCAACAAAATATAGCGTATTACTTAAACAGTACAAGTAACGATGTTTACTCTTAGTACTTGAACTGCATTATACTTAACATCAGTTCACATGTAAGGCCAATTGCTTTTGTAACCGAAACCAGTTCGTGAAAATTAAAACACAAATAATTCTCTGCGAGGTACTTTGTCCTGATAGAATGCAGTGCATGATAGACAACTCGGAAAGACATAAAAAGGACCTCTATCCCCTGTTCATAAGGCTGATTGATCAGCTTAAAACACTGTCCAGGCGTTCCTGAACTCGCAGTTTAAGTCGCTATTTGCTTTTGATCACCGGCTCAACACCGTCCCACGTAACTTGGTTAATACTTTTACTATCCACTTCTTAACGATCAAATAGAAAACGGAAAACATCTCAAATATTTATCGAATGAAAACCTCACGTCCCGGAGTTAGAGATTGAAATATCGTGGAATAACAGAACACTTATCTCTTTGCTGCAGTTTATGTGATGCCGTTGGAAATGTATGAAATTTACACGTACCCAACCGTGACCGTTGCCACTACGATAATAATAATGTTTATTCATATGAAGTAGGGTACAATATTTTTTGGTGATTTGTGAATAAACGGGGAGACCTCAGAAACTGGAAGTTTTCAGCTTGTGCTTACCAGGATCACTTCTGCCACCATAGGCGCTGTCATAGTTTCATCTATCCCCTCCAGCCTAATACACACAGCGAATACGCTGTTATAACTGTTTCACAATATGGCGTCTGGTTGTCGCCATATTGAGTTTTGTCACATATGCAGAAGGAATATTATTCCGGTGATGTTGTCGACTCTTGAAAGATGAAAGTCCCCTTTTTGCTCAGTCGTGTTTTATGATTTTTTAAATTAACTTCATTTTACACTTTTTAGTTAGGATTATTCACAATATGGCGTCTAATTGTCGTCATATTAAATTTTGATTATAACTGTCATGTTTTTATTCACAATATGGCTCTGGTTGTCGCCATATTGAATTTTGTCACAATATGGCGTTTGGTTGTCGCCATATTGAATTTTTATTATTACTATCATGTCTTTATTCACAATATGGCGTTTGGTTGTCGCCATATTGATTTTTGATTACTGAAAGATTAAGACAATCCGATTGACGTAAGAATCATCAAAATCGGCCCACGCGTTCGGTCTCTAGAGCGCCACAAAGGAACAAACATACAACATGATAAACACAGTACCCTTTGGGTCGGGTAAAAATGGTTTTTTCTTCTTTCTTCTTTCATTTGTCACACATGATACTTCTTAGTATACATAACCAAACAGTTGCTGCCCATCATTTTCACTTTCTGAAATAACTGAAAGGTCGAACATACGTGAGGAAATACTTTAATAAAACTTCATTACTCTTGTATATCCATTGTCAGTTGAAAAAATTCATCTTCGACTCAAAAAATAGGGTTCGTTCAAAATCGTACAAATTATAATATTGAATTGTGAAGGAAACCAGAAAAAAAATATGATTCCCCTATAAAGTTTATAGAGATCAAATGAGTGAAAACTATTCCCGCGTAAAAACCAGTCGATAACTTCGATCCGCCTCAGCATAAATTACCGTAAACCACTACAGATTATACTTTATTCGGTTTGGGGTATAGATAATATAATCTATTAGTAGAACAGTGGTGTGGTGTGTGTCTGAGCAGAGGCAGCCATGTATGGAGAACAACTGCAAGAAAATTTTTGTGCAGTAGTCGAAAGTACCACCACATACATTTCTGGCTAGCAAATCTGCTTTAAATTTGTACAACAACCAATGAAAGTGTTTGATAATAATCATTCATTATTTGATGGGCCACATAGGTTCAAAATAGCAGGTAGATTTTGTTATCGAGTTTGGAATATTGAATATAAAAAAGAAAGCTTGTGAACTCGACTTTCTAGGAAGTTTGAAACAATTAAAAAAAAAAATGTCTCTTGCTTGCTATTTTGATGTAATTTTCGAATGATATCTCAAACATTGTAAAAGATGTAACAAAGTTAGAAAATCTTTATTTTGTGCAATCGTACGCGAATTGAGTATTCTGCGTTCTCAACACAGTCCGCGAAATTCAATTTGGGGCCGTTACCCATAGCAACGGCCGCCAAACCAAACGTCCTTCCAAATTTGACATTTCTAAAATACGAAATGACAAGATTATTTTACATTCTGTTTGTCACACCAATCTTTAAACTCGCTGTAACATTTTACGTACTGCAGTTTAGAATTTCAGCGCCAAGTTCACAATACTTTTTAGCTCAGGAGGAGTGCATGATACTGAAATATCAGTATCAGACATATTTGCGTTTTGTCAAGAATTGCCAACATGGTTTGTATTTATTCAACCATATCATTTCTATGGCAACGCTGTGACTTTGTTAACTAAATTGAACTGCTGTTGATTTTAAAGCAATAATATATTTATTTGCAATTATCTAGTTTAATAATTTTGACGATTGCACGAAAAATAGTGTGTATGCCATGACCGCGAAACACAGCGACCTCAAGATTATCCTGCCTCGGCCGCAAGCGGCCTCGACGATAACTTTTCTTTCGGTACGCTAAAATAGTAATTTACGTAACAAGTCCGGAAAATAGGTTTTTGGACGAATAGACAAATTTCGAACAGCCGTGACTAGTCCAGGAAGACTCTGTGAGTTCAAAAAAACTATTTTCGGCAAGTAGTTGCTAATAATTTTCGGCAACGTGTAGAATAACAAATCAATGAGACGAACATACTTCCTTATTTCTTATTTGACATTTCAATTCTTATTTGAATTAAACAGAACATAAAAATCCAAAAAGGTTCTTTTTACGAATAATAATTCTAGACAGCCGTAGGCTAGTCTAAGTTATAAAACTATTTTGAGTTTCGTAAATATTTTTGAAGTTTACTCAAGAGACCGCATCGCGTTATTTCTTTTTATCTTTCAATTTATTTGTTATACAGAACTAAATACTCTATAAAGAAACTCTTCGTTTTTTACTAGCACCGTTCCGTTCTGTGCTAAGTTTTTTCTTTATCCCGTTATCCCGTTTTCCCGTTATCCCCTTATCCTGTCATCCCGTTATCCCGTTATCCCGTTTTCCCGTTTTTTCGTTATCCCGTTATTCCCGTTATCCCGTTTTCCTGTTATCCCATTTTTTCATTATCCCGTCATCCCGTTTTCCCCTTACCCCTTATCCTGTCATCCCGTTTTCCGTTTTTTCGTTATCCCGTTATTCCCGTTATCCCGTTCTCAATTTATCGTACTACAATTATTATATTCGATTGCCATCTTGCAACCCTATTACGGATCTGTGGATAGAATAAAAAAACATGAAAATCGCGATGGCAAAATAGGGGTTGATCGTAGAAGGGTGAAAATTCAGAGTTGTATGTATTTTTGAATGCTGTATCATAAAAAAATAAAAAAAAATTACCAAAAAAATAAAATGAAAAATTAAGGGGTGGACCACCCTTAACAAAGGGGGATGAAAAATAGCCTATCTCTCAAGTTGGAAAAAATTTTACATACATGCCAATTTTCATCGAAATCGGTTGACTTGGTGAAGAGTTCACTGGGAACAAACATCAGGACACTGGATTTATATATATTAAGATATACATATATATATATATATATATATATATATATATATATATATATATATATATATATATATATATATATATTAATTTCCCAAGCACATTTTCAAGTCACTATCGCTGCTTTCCATATTTTATTGCGAATTGCGATAAAAAACATGCAAACTTTTGACAACTAATTTCATATGAACTGTCAGCCGTTATTTCGTTGCTATTGTAATGATCAACTGCATTTATCAAAACCATACCTATCAAGATTTTCATATTTACAATGACAACAACGACGTGATTCTTCCCGGCCTAGTCCGGAAAGTACGTACTTCCCGGACTAGGCCGGAAAATGTTACTTTCTCAAAGAAAAAGCGTCCGGGAAGTGGGTACATCCCGGACGGTTGCCGAAAAAGGTATTTAATGTTCAAAAATGACAATTGTGTCGAAGAAGAAAAAATGGTACATTGACTAAGTGAAAACACCCAGTTTTCTTTAGGCGAAAAAGTAAGGGCGGGGTGTTTATCGAAACCATTTTTGATAAATCCGAACCTATTCCAAATCAGTGATTCACATGAACATCACTAGCAATCAGTGCAAAAAAAATAATATTCTCATAGTAGTCCAATCAATTGTCATTGATTTGAGAAAAAATATTTCTATAATTCGATTTTCTGTGATAAATGAAATTTTAATTCAGGAAAAGGTTTCTCGGATGTGGAAATCACAAATGCGTTGAGTTGCAAAAGGATCACATTTTGTTTTTCAACTCATGTTTCACTTACATTGAGAAGTTTACACAATTCAAAGAAAAGGGATTTCCACTCAACGGAAGCCATATCTCGGTTTCACGGTTTGCAAATGTCTT
This sequence comes from Gonioctena quinquepunctata, assembly GCA_018342105.1. Classification (NCBI taxonomy): domain Eukaryota; kingdom Metazoa; phylum Arthropoda; class Insecta; order Coleoptera; family Chrysomelidae; genus Gonioctena; species Gonioctena quinquepunctata. The sequence goes on from JAFIRS010001115.1 coordinate 319,006, forward strand.
TGCTTCGGTAGAAAACTTCAATAAGAAACAAAGTAAATTAATTCCATATCTGGAAGAGTTACCTCGAAAACCTTTAATAATCTCCTATCCATATAGTTCACTGAAATTTGTTGTTATAATCCCCATCACAATTTTGGGCGGGTTATCACCGAAATTATAATTATATCAAGATCTGAAGCCAAGCAACACCGAGCGCGGCTAGTACTTGGTTGGGTGACCACCTGCCAAGGAAGGTGCTCGTTAAAAATGCCCCGAAAAACGGTAGCGTAGTAGCATATTCGCAGCAGCAGGTGTCATATCAATAGCAGGAGATATAACGATAGATAAGCCGTCCTTCGGAAGGGACATTGAGATGGCGGTCCCGAGTTTGTATATTAGCGTGAGAGGACTGGAATGAGTCAGTTAAACATCAATTTACTCCTATTAAGATATTTAATCCTATCACTTTGTACAATTAGATTTTAAAACTATGTGATAGAAATCAATAATTGAGCTTAATCAACTACCTGTGACCATTAAAAACTGTGATAATTCAAATCAGTTCAAAATTATTCTGAGAAAATTTGATAACTAAATTCGTGTTTGTCATCTTTTTTTTATTTTTATAATTCCATACCAAATTCGAATGTTATTAAATTAGTTAAGTTTTCCTATTTATAATAATGTTTGTAACAAATCCTAATTGTCAACTTTCGTAATTTTTATGTAGCATTGATTTAAATAAATACATTATTATTATCATTCAGAACACTGATTAAACAGTGATGCTTGTAATTATTATTTTTTATATACACTTTCCTGATACTTTTTATATCTTAGATCGCTTAGTAATAACATCTGCTGGTCCCAAGCCTGGGAAAAAAAGAAGAATTTGATGTGAAATCGAAACAATAAATTCGTGGAAATTAGGTACCATTATGATTTTTTCGGCACATTCGGCTGACTTCAAAAAACATATTTAAACAAAAATAGGCAAAGTTACATTTGAAGTAAAAGAATAAATCTCCGCCTATGGTCAGCATTTTCGATCAAAGCGCAAATCCTATTATGTTTTATCAGGGGTGGATGATAAACCCCATCCTCATCCAACTGAGAAAGGATATACTATATACAGTGCATTCCATTTAAAACGAGCCACCCTGAATAAGTTTTGGTACAATGATTTTCAGGAAAAATAAAAAAACCCGTCAACAATAGTATACAGGGGGACACATTTTGACATATTCACATTTATTTGATGTTACTTCCACTATCGCACCCCCAGAGCATGTCACCATTTTTTTTTTAAATGGATATTGTTTTGCATTATCAGATGCTCCATGATGAGCAGATTTCAACAAAGTATAAAACATATGGTCTGACGCATATGGTTCGGGAGCTACAAATTATTTGAGTTGAAAACGAGCCACCCTGAATGAACTTCTGTACAATCTGTTACCTAGGTTTCATAGGTGTTTTTTTGAAGTATACTTCAAAAAAGTCTTATTTTGCCTAGTTGAGTTTGAATTCGATATTCTCTTCATTTTGTATTTGTCTCATTCTACAATAACGATTACCTACCAGGTGAAGTTACAATTGGTGTTCCTGTTTTTGTGAATTCTTGAGAAGCAATGGTTTATACGCTCCGAGAACGGATTGAAATAGTGAGTTTGTACTACCAGAATGGAAATAGTGCTAGAGCTGCTGCCCGTATGTTCAATGATACTCATCCAGGAAGAAATGTACGACACAAATACGTTTCGGAATTATTGAACAAATTTATGGAAACTGGATCTGTTAGCAATAAAAAGCATAATCGTTCAGGAGTTGTCAACGATGAAGCTATTTCTATTGCAGTGTTAGGGCACGTTGGACTAATGGAAAATACGCAATCTCTTACTAAGTTATCTCGAGAATCAAGAATCAGTCTTACAAATGTTTTCAGGATCCTTCATAAATACAAATTTCATCCATATAAGATCAGACTAGTTCATGAATTGAACGAAGATGATTTCGATAGACGTATCGAGTTTTGTGAAAGTCTCACTGAACGGATCAACTTGCTTCAGAATTTCTTGAATAAAATTTGTTTTTCGGATGAAAGTACGATTAGTTTGTATGGAGAGGTGAATCGGAAGAATTGTCGATATTGGAGTGATACGAATCCTCATTTATACCGTCAAGTTCATACCCAACGACCTCAAAAACTGAATGTTTGGGCAGGAATTTTAGGTGACCACATCATAGGACCTTTTTTTATTGATGGTGATTTGACCGGTGGGAAATATTTGGATATGTTGGAGAATCGAATAATACCGTGCATCGATAGGGCAATTGAGGAGGATATGAATTTATTCGAACAAGAAATAGTTTTTCAGCAGGTTGGTGCACCTCCTCATTATGCACCTCCAGTGCGACAATTTTTTTATGATCATTTTCCTGATCGCTGGATCAGCAGAAGAGGTCCTACAGAATGGCCACCAAGGTCTCCGGATCTCACTCCTGTAGATTTCTTTTATTTTTTTCTATTGAAGTTTATAAAATTTGTGTTTTCTTGTGGTTTTAGGTTCATTTATTTTTTTTTTAATTTTTTTAATTTTTTTTTTTTTTTTTTTTTGATATTTATGTTTGATATGTTGAGTTTTTATGGTTCGTTTTTGCTTCGAAATTTTCGAATGTTTTCTTTGTTGTTTTTATTTGATGATGGATTTTTGCATTCTTGTTATTATTTATTGATTTCTATGGGGTCATTTGAAGTCTAATGCGTGTGAGATAGAATCAACAACATTAGAAGATTGGAGAGAGAAGATCATTAGGCATTGCAGAGAAATAACTCCCGAGATTCTCAACCATGTGAGGGCGGCCATGGAAGCTCGATTGTACCATTGTATGGAAGTTGGTGGAAACGTTTTTGAACATTTACTATAGACATTTTTTTTCTTCTCATTGTCAAGTCATCAGATTTTGATTCAAGAATTTAATAAAAAATCTCTTTTTCTGATTTATTGCTTCATTTGTCTCTAGAACGAATATTTCAAAATGTGGCCTCCTGTATAAATTGTTGACCTGTTTTTTATTTTTACTGCAAACCATTGTTTCAAAAGTTATTCAGGGTGCCTCGTTTTCAACCAAATAATTTGTAGCTCCCGAACCATATGCGTCAGACCATATGTTTTATACTTTGTTGAAATCTGCTCATCATGGAGCATCTGATAATGCGAAACAATATAGGGTGATCCATTTAAAAAAAAATGGTGACATGCTCTGGGGGTGCGATAGAGGAAGAAACATCAAATGTGAATATGTCAAAATGTGTCCCCCTGTATACTATTGTTGACGTGTTTTTTTATTTTTCCTGAAAATCATTGTACCAAAAGTTATTCAGGGTGGCTCGTTTTAAATGGAATGCACTGTATAATATACCAGCTATTTTAATAAATTTATCACTAAAATATTTTTTTCAAAAGCATGACGAGAAATACTTTTATTTCTCTTCATACTTTTGAAACAATAATTCTTCTGTAGAGTAGTAGAGTACCTAATTCTAGAATTCAATGGTAGTATTTACAGCTTCAATGCATGGCTTTTATGAAACGGACTGTACTACTGTGGAACAATAGGGGTTGATAGCCTCATGAAACTAGTTTTAATCAATTATATACAGTATGGTTTCATCTCGGGTAGCTAAATATACCGTTCATTCCGATAATTTTGGATAATTGTCATATAAACTACTATTATCGTGCCCCATTTGTCATACATAACATATACGAAATAGTATCATGCATGTAATTAGCTATCGTACATCATGTATTTGATTGAACGTAATTTTTGAAAATTCACCCATGGCCAAGTTTTCACGTAAAACCGAAAAATACTGAGTATTTTTTTGGTGGCTCAACTGGCTCTTTTTTTTCTACGGACCGCTAACTAGTAGAACGTTGCTTATTCGTAGTTTTCGTGCAACGTTGACATGTAAAATTATTCAGGTTGATACTCCAGGAGACAGCAAGCATTTTTTTAATCTAACTCGCACTCCTGAAGCACACACACATCTAACCCTAAGTCACTCGAACCTACGGACGAACAGATACCACGGTGATACCCATAGACAAATTAAAAATAAAGAGACTGTTTGAAACATTGGCGATCTTGACCACCAAGTTTTTGGTACGGCCAGTCGCGCATGGAGGCGCTGCCCGCAATCAACAGACGACTGACGACATGATAATTTTCCAATTTCGACATTTGTCAGAAAATGACAAACCACGTAATAATTTCAGAATAATTCTACTGTTAATTGTCATCGAAAAATTAATTATAGAAATTATACCATGGACTTGAATTATGAACCCAACATTGAAAATGGAATGTTTTGTTATTCGAGTTGACGCTGAAATTCCTCGAAATATTCTTTCACAAGGTAAAATATAAGCTTCTTTTCACAAACTGATACTTGCTCCCATCCATCAGTTGCAGAAATTTTTTCACAAACTGGTACTTATTTCCATCCATCAGTTTCCATTTCCTATCACCATTTGAGGAAGTACGAAGTACATGGTCTCCTTTGTGCTAATAAATTAACAAAATTATTGAAGGTTTGTTGTAAATGTAATTTGTTTTTATTTTGGTTGATTTGATGATAAGCGACTGAAGAATATTTTTAATTTTGTTGTTTTTCGGAGTTTTATTATTGTTTTGTCTGTAGTTGTACCTTGTCCTAGATACAATAAAATGTGTTTTTATAGTGTTCAACTTATTATTCTTGTTTTATAAGATGTTTAATTTTGTTCTTGATATCATGAAATAAAGATTCACTCTGAAACTTTATTTTAACCACGAATTAACTAACAGATTCTACGAATCGATTACTGTATATATTTTATTAGTGATCGATCGAGTTTGGCACCAGGGACTCCTCGCCAAGCTTCCGTCTTATGGCTTGCCCCCTCAGCTGTGTTCTCTGCTTGCTAGTTTTCTCTCAAACAGGTCTCTCCATGTAGTGGTCGATGGAGTTTCATCTGACACTCTACTCATAAATGCTGGTGTTCCGCAAGGATCCATTCTCGCACCAACACTATTTCTACTTCACATCAACGACCTGTTGAAAGCAACTTCATGTCCAGTACACAGCTTTGCCGATGATAGTACCCTCCATACCGCTTTCTCTTCCAGGGCCCCTATATCAGCCCGTGAAACCAGAAATGAACGAGGAAGAAATGTTAATAATATAAATATGGACTTAGCAACAATTCTCGAATGGGGATCTAATAACTTGGTAGAATTCAATGCAAACAAAACACAAGCATGTCTTTTCTCTAGAAAAGCCGATCTCACTGTGCCTAACATAACTTTGTCAGGAGTAACCATACCACTGAAGCCATCCATATCGATGCTTGGTATTACTATCAGCAATAACCTTTCCTGGGAAAATCACGTGAGGTCCATTGCCAAAAGTGCATCCCAAAAACTTGGTTTTCTGTTTCGTGCCAAGAGCTATTTCACTCCCAGTCAGCTGCTTATGATCTATAAGGCACAGATCCGACCTGTCCTGGAATACTGTTCCCATATTTGGAGTGCGGCACCTAAACATATCCTGAGGCTATTGGATTCTGTCCAGAAAAGGGCAATTCGTCTCGTCGGTGATGCCTCGCTTACAAACTCGCTCACTTGTCTGGAACACCGTAGAAAAGTTGGCGATTTGTCTCTATTTTATAGATATTTTCATGGGCGATGCTCTTCTGAAATATCAACAATCGTTCCTGCTTTGGCAGTCTCTTCGAGATTAACCCGTCAAGTTCAGTCATCACACCCCTTCGTGGTCACTTTGGAGACCTGCAGAACATCACTTTCCAAAGACTCGTTCATCCAACGAACAGCGAGGCTTTGGAACTCATTGCCTAGGGAGGTGTTCCCCGAGGCATACAACCTTCAGAAATTTAAGACGAACACCAACTCCTACCTTCTTCCCTAGGTTCCCACGATGTTCTCTGAACATTACAGGATATCCTTTTCGTGGGAACCAGAACATAAAAAAAAAAAAAAAAAAATTGCCATTCCTGTATTTCATACGATACAACCATTCATATGAAATACAAGAATGGCAAATCGATCACTTATAAAATATATACCATATCAATCATATAAAAGTAACACATTTGAAAAACCCGCCTTATCTCAATCGGTCTTACCAACTGTACTTAGTTCGGCCAGTTGCGAGATATGTCGCCACCGTCTAAACATGTTGCCAACTTTTACTGCAGGTTTGACAACTCTCTTTATTTTTAGTTTCTCTATGGTGATACCATTCGTGTTCCGTTTTCACCTGCGATAAAAACAGTAATATGTGTGTTATGATTGAGATGAGGTTGGGCAAAAATTAAAGTTCTGAAAATTTCAACCCTCCACTTTGAGTAGGTACGTTTATTTGGACCTCAAAAGTTCTCAATTCCTCCCTTCGCCTAAGATTTTAATATCACTTCATTTTGAGCTTCGGATCATTACAATCGAGCATGTTTTGCAATACCGTTCACTTTTATAGAGACAATTCCTACAGAACCGGAACGAATATGCTGTTTGGATTTATAATTATTTATAATACGTAAAACTGTTCTCAGATGTTATGACTCTCATAAGTGAATTCACATGCCTAGTATTTTCATGAGACCATTCGAATATGAAAGAATTTTTCAATTGCAACCAATAAAATGAAGAACCTATTTGTTATGCTGGAACAGCAAGTTGTTCAAGGTGTACGATGGGCCTAGATAGGGGAGAAAACGAAAAACTTTTTTGGGGTTTCAGTTGACAATAGTGGTCTGTTGAGGTATTTATAAAGATTTTGATTGAATGTTTTTTGGATTATTTGTTGGGTTATCTGTCTAATAATGTTCATCTCTTATTTGTTGAGAGAGGTATGTTGAACAATCTGTGGATAAGGTTGTGAAAGGAGGCAAGTTTTTGGTTGTGTGGATGGTTGGATGAATATGGGATAATTATGTCAGTGGTTTTCTGTAACCTGAATTCAATTGGTTCCCTTTTTTTATGAGTAGAAGATCTAAAAAGGGTAAAGAGTTGTTTTCTTCTGATTCAAAGGTGAAGTTGACTTTTCTTGTATTTAGAAAATTCATGTTGTTTGGAAAGCGTCAGTTTACATATGTTGAAAATGTTTGATGAGGAATAAATGCCTCATAAATTGGAACATTTTCAGTGAATTTAAAATATTAGGAAGAATCACCAAAAAGTTTTTTCGAGTTGGATACAGTTGGAATTAATATATAAACAGATATGGTAGATATACGAAAAACAAAATACAACCACGGGACCATAGCTCCTACATTTACCAACGAGCAAAGAAGAATACTGATAAAATTAACAATATTATTCGTAAAATGCATATAGTTCTTATTCAAGTGGAGAAAAAATATATAAATAAAAATAGTTATGGTCGTGAAATGTAATGATAACGATTCATTTAGAAATATAACTTAACAATCTTAAATAGGTCGTGTTCAATCCTGCTATATCTCTTCTAGTATTAACGATGTTTTGTACCATTTTTCTGAAAAGTATTTTTGATGGTTTTTTTAATCAAGAATGATGGTGTCTGTGGAATCAAAAGTATGACCATTTTCGTTTCCTTTCTTTTTTGTGTCTCATGTACATGTTTGTGTGCAATCATTGCAATCAATTTTGTGGATCAGTTGGAGTTTTTGTTTTTTGACGTCAAAAACGGAAACGGAATTTTTTTTAATTCACTGTAAATGTTTCAATACATGTGGCATTTATTTCTTCTTACATATTTTTTCAAACCTTTTCAACGTATGTAAACCCATTTTTACAGAGCTTTGAAGAGTAATTTATTAAAATTCGAAACGTAGACAAAAAATTAATTTTTTTCAACAACTGATCGCAGTTCTGACAAACTTTGTGGAGAAAATACTTTTTAACAAAAAATTAAACCGACGAAAAACGGAACTGAAAAGCAAAAAATAAAATAAACCTTCTTAGTCTCAATAACTAAGCTCCTAAATGAATGTAAGTAACTAATTTTGAGTCGGCGCCAAACAAACAAGCAAATGCGTTAGGTAAAGCGTAAAATGATGGATTCGAGATGCGCGGTGACATTTTGATAAGTTTTTTGAAGTAATTTAATGATACTCGTTGATTGTTTGTTTGGCGCCGACTCAAAATTAGTTACTTACATTAGATTAGGAGCTCAGTTATTGAGGCTGAGAAGGTTCATTTTAGTTTTAGCTTTTCAGTTTCGTTTTGCGTCGGTTTCATTTTTTGTTAAAAAGTTTTTATTTTTCAATTTTTTGTGGCTGAAATCTACTAATTACTACCTATTTAATTTTTGATTATTTTCAAAATACTTACTTACCCACCTTACTTCAACTATTAACAGTTAAATAATATAATTACCTACTTTAATTATTCATTGTTATTTAATATAAATTATTTTTGGTAGTTCTGGTTTGTTTATTTCATCACTTTGAATTTAATTTCATCATTGCATGGAATGTAATTATTGTGACGGATGTAGGAGAACAAAAATAATGACAATAGCAATCTGTCAATGTCAACTACACATGTGTGCCAATGTTCACAAGTGAAAAATCAATCATCCCCTATTTTTCTACCCATAGGGGTGGATTATTTCATCCCAAATTCAAATATGATCAATTATCTAATAAAAAAATATCATCCCATTTGGACAACCCATTACAAAGTTATGCCTGAAAGGTTAACGAACCAAATTTCAGAGGGTGAACGATCAATATTCTCCATTTTGCTACCCTTAGGGAAATATTTTTTTTTCAAATTCAAATGAGACCAACTTCGAAGTACACCCTATCCAATGAAAAAAGAATCATCAAAATCTAACTACTCTGTAAAAAGTTATGCGTGGTATAAAAAAAAATACGCGTCGGTTAGAGAACCTTCTCCTTTTTGATTTCGTCGGTTAAAAATACCAATACTTGATCACTAATCTTTCAAAAAATAATATTATCACTACATATTTCAGCAAGCAAAAATTTACAGATACTGTTAAATGAATAATTTTTTCAGGCGTGTCTCTCACCATTCCGTTGTGTAACATATTACACAACTCTATCTGATTAAACTAGAATCGTTTCTCTCATTATCTTTGGACTGCAAGAAAAAATCGGAGTAGCAATGCAACCTAAAAGTCCGCATTTCTTCAAACAGTCCACGTTTTACTAACGGTTCCATTGCCAATCTATTTTCTTCCATGAAATTGTAGCGGAATACAAATCCTCATAACTTATTTAAGGGCGGGCACTAGTCGATGGTCGGCCGAGACGGATTGACCGTTTGGAAATCAGGAATGTTTACAGGCTGACCCCGGATCATTAGCAGAACAAACACAGACATAGTTAGAGAAGGGTTCGTGACTAGGCTAAAATCAATCTAGAAATGCACTCTGTCAGTAGATATGCTATTTGCCAGCTAGCAAATGTCGTTCGGCAGGTGGAATTAACTGTATGTTCTGGAATGCCCTGGAGAATTACTCAAATACAGAATATAAATGATATAGCACTGGACGCTCTGGTCTAGAACGATATGGTCCATCTCTTAGAGCATGCATACAATGAAAACCAGACCAATAGTCTAGTCAACATGTGCCTTTTAGGTCAAAATTTTTTATTCGCCTCGGAAAATTATGATCGAGGTGTCATTCGATTAGTCATCGCATCTAGAAACTTTTTGAGAAATTTGGAGTGGCGCTTGCAAAAATTACAAAAGTTATAAACAATTTAGTAAAAAACAAGGGGTTTGGTTTTTTGCGAATATCTCAAAAAGTATTCAAAATTTTCGAAATTTGAAAGAAGATCCAAAAAGAGGAAGAAATTTCCTAAAAAAAAGTCTATTTTACAAAGGCTATAGAATAGATTCTCGTTGGAAAAATAAAAAAATTGTTTATTTTCACTTTGTTATTAACAATTTACTTAAGTTAAAAACTATCAACCTCGATTAAACATTGAAAAAAAGATTTTATTTATAATATTGCTATTGGTCCGTTTTCTTATGATCATAAGCTACTCAAAAATGATTTTTAATAATGTTTATCCCATATTGTTTAAAAAATTGTTATAAACAAATGCGTTGTTTATAAGATAATCAAAAAAATTTTTTGTTAACAAGATCTTTGATGAAAATTATGATTAAAAAAATCGTTTCTTAAAAAAATATTTTCATTGCTTGAAAACGCATTTGTTCATTAACTATTTTTTTACCACTTGTTATGAAAATTAAGGAACCATTTTTTTTTAATCATTATTCATCTTGCTCTTCGATGTCTGAAAATTTTTTTTTGCTTGAAAACGCATTTGTTCATTAACAATTTTTTTTAAAATTAAGGAACCATTTTTTTTGAATCGTTATTCATCTTGCTCTTCGATGTCTGAACATTTTTTTTTTCATTTTCATTCAAATTTTAATTATTTATGTAATACACAATTTGTTATAAACAATCGAATTTTTTATTAATATTTTTTTTGCTCTAAAAAATACAACAAAAACAGCCCAGTATCAGTTTTTGGAAAAAAATTGATTTTTTATTTAATTTAAGTTTTAAACTTTTCTTCATTTATTATTAATATTACTTATAAACTATTGCAGATACAACAAATTCATCTAGACTTTTTTTTTCTAAATTAGCTACTCAACAAATCTATAACCAAACTAAAGCTCTAACTTAATTATTCATAACATTCAATAATTATCCAAAAATACTCGGTCATTGTTCTTAATTACATCTAGACAAATTGTGACATCAAAGGTTTCGATAACAATGACTGAAATTTCTAACAATTAGTATGGAAATAAACTTAGTTTGTTCATGAATAGATGTTATTTATAACTTTTTATAATATTTAAGTGATTTTCCAAAAAGAAATGAACATTTATGAAGAAATTTATATTTTAATGTGAACAAAAAATCCCGAAAAATTTTGCCCAATACATTCTCATCAATAGCTGCTATTTGCTTTATAAATTTTAAGGTTACAGGGTCAGTTAGGAGCTCAATTTGTTCATTAACTAATGCAGAATGAAGAAGATATAAGTAACTTTTGTCGTATCTGTCTGTCGTTATAGTTAATGAGATATTTCTATATTGAAAGCAAAAAAAAAATTTTTTCCTTCAATTTTTATAAATAATTGCAAAAAAATTATATAAATAATTGAGTTAGAGCTTTAGTTTGGTTATAAATTTGTTGAGTAGCTAATTTAGAAAAAAAAAGTCCAGATGGATTTGTTGTATCTGCAATAGTTTATAAGCAATATTAATAATAAATAAAGAAAAGCAGGCGCGAAAGGTGAGTTTGAATACTTAAAATTAAATAAAAAATCGAAAAATCAATTTTTTTCCAAAAACTGATACTGGGATGTTTTTGTTGTATTTTTTAGAAAAAAAAATATAAATAAAAAATGCAATTGTTTATAACAAATTGTTTATTGCATAAACGATAAAAATTTGGATGAAAATAAAAAAAAATCAGACATCGAAGAGCAAGATGAATAATGATTTGAAAAAAAAATTGTTCCTTAATTTTCATAACAAGTGGTAAAAAAAATAGTTAATTAACAAATGCGTTTTTGAGTAATAAGTTTTTTTTTCAAGAAATGATTTTTTTCCAAATCAAAATTTCCATAAAACATTATGTTAACAAAAAAAATTATCTTATAAACAACGCATTTGTTTATAACAATTTTTTAAACAATATGGGATAAAAATTATTAAAAGTAATTTTTGAGTAGCTTATTATGATTATGAGAAAATGAACCAATAGCAATATTATAGAAATACATTTATTTTCAATGTTTAATCGAGGTTGATAATTTTTAACTTAAGTAAATTGTTAATAACAATGTGAAAATTAACAATTTTTCAATTTTTTCAACAGGAATCTATTCTATAGCCTTTGTAAAATACCTCCATGAAAGGAAATAAAATCCCAGATTTATAGTTTAACAATTATCGCACTTTCAATGTTGATGTTCGTGCTACAAAAAATTGTTAATTAATTAATGGATAACTCATTGAAAAATCGCGATAAAAATTTTTGATCGGCGGATTATTGTTCATTGATCTATTCTGTAGGTGCTCGAATTTTTCAAGTTCTTAATTTTCATATTTAATAAGTTTAAATAATATTTACTTATTAAAGGTCCGAAGTGGGCGGAGCTTACGCAAGCGAGAGTTCCCGTTTTCGGCCGTATTTTAACCCTCTAGAAAAATTATAAATACTTGTCCTAGAGTTCCTAGAGGCAGGACTTTTTTTCAGGAAATTTCTTCTTCTTTTTGGATCTTTTTTCAAATTTAAAAAATTGTGAATACTTTTTGAGATATTCGCAAAAAAACAAACCCCTTTTTTTTACTAAATTGTTTATAATTTTTGTAATTTTTGCAAGCGCCACTCCAAATTTTTCAAAAAGTTTCTAGATGCGATGACGAATCGAATGACACCTTTTAGCTAAAAGGCACATGTTGACTAGAGTACAATACGAATATGTGACAAAGTGGAACGAGTAACTTATACCCAAGTTTTTTAATTCCTTTCACTAGCGCGATATTTGTTTTATATTGAACTTGTCATGTCATAGTCTAGTCGAGAAGTGAGTTTCCTGCGAAAAATAGTTCCAAGACTCCAAAAAATGTGAGCAATAGCTCATTCGATTTGGGATGCAATTTTGGGAATAACTCAAAAACTATGAGCGATAGCGAAAATCGGAAAAATATTGTTAAAGAAGAGGAAATTTCGAATAAAAAGGTTTCTACTCTATCTCCATTATTTATAATTTTAATTTAACGCAGAAAATAGGGCTCCGCTACGGCATGCGCGCGCCGTCTCTAGAGTACACCACATTAAATATTTTTTTTTATAGTATTAAATAACAATTTAAAAATTTGAATAAATTATGGTATGTTTTAATACTTGAAAGAACAAGATGCCGTTGAACAAAAAGATTGAGTTCATTTTTCAACAAGTTAGGCATTTGTTAATTAGTCCTTATTTTTCGGACTTCGGTTTTCATAAAGTGTTTGAATAATTGCTCTAAAAAATGTTTGCTCCCTGGATTCCTGGATATATATATATATATATATATATATATATATATATATTTGAAAGCGGGCCACCTCTCTAAAACTGTTATTTATTATACGATTCAGAAGTTTTTTTTTTCAGTAGATGGAGCATCAATAGTTCTAGTTGAATGTCATAAATTAAAAACAAAAATTTCACGGCCCACTTCGAATTTTTTTGAAAAAATGGAAAAATCCAAAAACATACTGGCAATTTTTTTTTAATAAAATTTCACGACTCCACTGGACTTGGGATGCTTTCAAATGGGTGTGACCGAAATTTCAGGATAAAATAATTTTTTTTAACAGAAATATAGTATAAGTAAAATATTCATATCAATTGTTTTTAATTGTTTTTAATTGTTTTTAACCGCTTTCTTAGTTGTTCGACCAACCCTCAGAAGTTAATGAAAACTTGTACGAGTTAAGATCACGGGGACCTTACCTTTTATAGTGGGATCCGAAACCACTCTAATTCAATAATTCAAATAGTTGTCATATAAATCACAATTTTGTAAATAATGTGGTTTAAAATACTCCTTCAGAACATAACAACTCTATGTGGGATATGTTATGTCTCTTAGAACCCTGCAGTTTGTTGTCAAAGAATATAAATGCACATCTTTACATCCAATAATATAATTACCAATATTAATAACATAAATGAACTACTACAAAACAATGTATTGACATGATAGTGCCTACACATTAAATTTCGGACTGTTCAACCAAATCTCCATTAAATTCGATACATCTATCGTATCGTTTTCTAATGTTAACCATAACGTTCGATAATTGGTTTGGGGTGGTATCTCTGCAAGCCTGTCCTATTCTTTCACGCAGTTCCTCTTTGCTCGTTGGGCGAGTTTTGTAAACTTTTTCTTTAACGAAGCCCCATAAAAAAATCCAATGGAGTCAAGTCCGGGGATTTGGGGGGAAACTTGATCAATGCACTATTTCGCCCTATCCACCGATTAGGAAAATTTCCTTACAACGAATCTCTCACAATCCTGCTATTGTGGATAGAACAGCCATCTAATTGAAATAGAAGATGAGCTTCTTCTGCCAGTGGAAGTTCATGCATAGCGTTGGAAAATCAGTTTTTCAAAAAATTCAAAAAAATTTGACCATTCAAATTGCTTAAAAAAAAGGGGCCAATTATTTTGGTATGTAATATTCCACAACAAAAATTTATTTTTTGTGACTTCTGCAATTTATTATCCAATGTGGATTTTCTTCCGTCCAGTACCTTGTATTTTGAGAATTAATTGTTCCATTGGTTGTGAATGTTGCCTCGTCACTGAACAATTTTTTTTTCAGAAAATTCCTGTTATTTAGATATTCTCCTTGAGCCCATAAACTATACTCCATCCTCTTTTCATTATCGCCTTCTTCTATGGTGTGAAGAAACTTTGGTTTAAAGGGCTTCATCTTATTATATTTCCTAAGATTTCTCCTTATTGTTTCACGCGGTAAGTTAATGTCCAAACTTGCAATTCTCGCACTTGTTCTCGGATTATTATTAAAATAATTTCGAATTCGTTCAGAATTATTTCGTGTCTGTCTGTGTACAATATTACTATCCTTCGAATATGTTCACAAACAGCTCCATACTGATTGAAAATTTGGTTTATTCGGCCAACTGTAGCTCTGCTAATATTTCGACGCTCCGGATGCATGTTATTGAAAATTCTACATACTTCCCTTTCGGATCTGTCGTTGTTACCACGAAGTCTTACTATTTCAAATTTCTCCTTCAAAGTCAAATTATCAGCCATACTTCTTTATCAGTGTAGGTACTTGAGGAGTTATAAACTTCACTATTAACACTGACAAATTTGTGTCTTTTAGTCTATTGTTCTGATGACTTGTCATCTCTATAGCAACTAAAGTTACAAAGCCTCCTAATAAAAATAAAATTTTTGAAATGTGGTATCCCAAGCATGTTTGAATGAAACCAATATTGGAATTTGGAATAACTGTCAACCACCAAAGAGGAACTGCGTGAAAGCATAAGACAGGCTTGCAGATATTACCCCAAACCAATGATGGAATGTTGATCGAATCTCATGGTTAGTTAGCATTAGAAAATGGTAGAATAAATGTATCGACTTAAATCGGGATTTGGTTGAAAAGTACGAAAATTAATGTGTAGGCACTCTCATTTCAATCCATTCTTTTGTTATAGTTCATTTATGTTATCAATATTGGTTATCATTATCGAATATTGATTACTATTTGATTTAAAGATGTACATTTGATTTCTTTGGCAAAAAACTGCAGTGTTCTGATGGACATAACTATCTCCTATACTATGGAGTTGTTACGTTTGGAAGAAACATAATTTGACGCCATTTTGAATAACTGCTGTTTACAAACTCGACTGCTAACGACCTGAAAGAGCATTTTAAACGATATTTTCAACAAGATTGTGATTTATATGACGACTATTCGAAATATTTTGATAAAGTGATAAGAATTTTACTTATGTCATATTTCTGTTGAAAAAACTAATTTCATCGTGAAATTTTGGTCACACCCATTTGAAAGCATCACAAATCCAGTGGCGTCATCAAATTCAATTAAAAAAATCGCTAGTATGTTTTTGGATTTTTGAATTTGAAAAAAAATTCGAAGTAGGCCGTGAAATTTTTATTTTTATTTCGAATTTATGGCATTCAACTAGAACTATTGATGCTCTATCTACTGAAAAAAAAAACTTCTGAATCGGATAATAAATAACAGTTTTAGAGAGGTGGCCCGCATTCAAATGGGTCACTCTGTATATACTCAACAAGAATGAAAAACATTTGCTACCGTCTAAACATTCCTCTACCCTTTATCAAAGAGGACTGTATTTCAATGGTTGTAAATTATACAATGTTCTTCCTAAAGCTTTAAAAGACTCGAAGAATATATGCATCTTCAAAAGAGAGATGGAACATTTTCTGTTGAGAAAATCCTACTATACCCCAACAGAATTGTATAGTGATGTTTTATGTATTTTCGCTGTTCCGATGGACCGCTGAATACTTTCACCTCTATGAGACTTCCTTGATTTCGGTTTACAGTAGAAACACTCGAATTCAAGGCATCTGCAACCCTCTGAAATAAAAAATCGACAAATATATAACCTAATCTAACATTTATATATAATCACTGTATAATTTTACTTTAGTTTTTGTAGATATTATATAGATATATATAGTAAAAGTTACGTCTCTAACATTGAAGGTACTCCAATTTCACGTACTCTTTCAAAGTAGTCTATTAAAGACGCTACTATTTGTTGATACTGTTTTGATGATTTGTAGGAATATTGGTATTGATTATACATAGGTATAGAATTGAATTGTTGTGAAAATAACTTTTTTTATTAAAAAATAATACACAAACTAAATCATAAAAGTCACAGCTGTCAGAAGAATGAAACGAATGTTTTCTTGAGCATTCGGTTTGGCAACGTTTAACATTTTACTAATCGGTTGGGCATTTTTTCAAATTAAATTTCACTAGTTTTATCGATATCTAACGCATTTCATTGGGAATTTCAACTTCGTTATGTTGGGTAAACAAAATTTGGCTTTACGTTGGTATATTTTTACTGCATTCACTTGATATATCACCAAATCTAGCCCAAAATGAAGGGATATCTAGGAAGATTCACAAATGATAGTAGTTACAAGAAGTGTTCTTCGAGTTCTAGTATTTGTAGAATTTACCTAAAGTTGTCCATTATGAAAAATGTGGAACATAACTTTGTTTTTTCCAAAATGTTAGTTCCTGTATATACCCAATAATTGGATTGGATCTTATAACTTTCATGAATGAAGTTAACAATTTCGTTTTATGAGACTATTACACAATGTCGCATTACTCCACTCTGTAGTTTATGTAAGAAGTACGCAATCATTTGCGCTGAAATCTCATGATTTTAGCGGACGAAATGGAATGTTTACGGACTGACTCCACATATTCCGCGCTATCATCACAACTTACAGCCTCCCCTTCTTCTTCTTTTTCTTAGTTTTCTTGTTCAGTGTATTTTTTCTTCAAGCCTACCTGTTCAGTTGTAAGAACTTCAGAGACTTATCCAATTCGGGTTTCCTTATTTATCCAAGTTATTCTTCTTTTGGCGCGCACACCGCAACGAGAATTTCCCAGAAGCTCCTGTCAAAATTAAATGTCAACACATTCAATTCCTATAAAAAACAGAAAATGCAAAAATTATTATATATGGGATTTTGAGGTCACTACATACAGTGATTTGATATTCAAAATGCAATAATACCTTGTATCCTACTGAATGAATCATGAGTCTCAAGTGAGGCTAATAATTATTCACTAAGAACATTCGCAACCTTTCAACTGTAATGTCGCCTAAAGCTAACCTAAAAGTTTCCTTGGTATATATTACATTTACCCCTACCATTTTGTAGGAAAAAATGGTTAGATGGAGTTTGAATCAAATGTACATTTTTCTGTGAATATTGGGGAATTACCTCATTATTGCATTTACCCCGGTTAACCTTACAACATACCTACTTTCTCACCGTTTTTATTGATTTTTTTTCTGTCGACACTAGTCAGGAAATATTGTTCATCTGCAGTCAACTACTAGGTATTTTAGAAATTTTCAAGAAACAACATTTTTGAAAAAATCCTGAGGTCTTTTCATCCCATTTTTTTGTGGCATATTTTTTTAAATATTATTGAAGAATACTTCTATAGAAATTTGAAAGCAATAAAAAATACATTAATTATACGTTTTCTGAAAAAACAAATATGAATACGTTTGAGCATGACGAGTTTAAGTACTAGTCCGTTAAAGTGGAATGTTGCAGGATCTTTTCGGTAAGTATTTTGAGAAACACGTACAAAAAAGTACCAAAGATTCCTATACAGCAAAGACCTTAAGAAAAAAAATGGTTTCACCAGGCCCCGACGAGATTCGAACTCGTGATCTCCTGTTTACTAGACAGGCGCTTTAACCAACTAAGCCACGGCGCCGTTGTTCACACTGAAATCAAGACTTATAGATAACATCATTTTAGTCTCAAATCAATGAAATCATCTCTTCTTGGTGATCTCAATATTTTCCGTTTCAACCATTTGATTTGAAGAAAAATATTAATTCCGTTGAAATTTAATTCATCTCCTAATAAAGCCATGTTCATCTACTCAACTCAAAACATTTTATTTAACTCAAGTGTTCTAGCATTGCACTAGTTGTTATTAAGTATTGCTTTACAATACTATATATATATATATATATATATATATATATATATATATTTATATATATATATATATATATATATATATATATATATATATTTTATGTTATGAAAAACCAGTATATATTTTGAAGTTCTATTTCCTATTTTCCTTTATATGTATAATATGAATAGATAAAAA
Source organism: Gonioctena quinquepunctata (assembly GCA_018342105.1). NCBI lineage: Eukaryota > Metazoa > Arthropoda > Insecta > Coleoptera > Chrysomelidae > Gonioctena > Gonioctena quinquepunctata. The sequence continues at coordinate 337,517 of JAFIRS010001115.1, forward strand.
GATCCAAATTATATAACACAATCAATTTCATACACTGTCATAATGATTACAACCCATAATTCTTCAAAAGACAACAAAAAGTCTAGATTTACAAAAATTTCCTGAATAAAATGTGATCTACAAATTTATAAATTTGAAACAAACAGTATATGAAATTGTAGCTAACTAAAAGTAGCCAATGGTAGAACAGCAAACTTCTTGATGACAATAGCCAATCAGGGAACAGATGGTCACATGTAGAATTTTAAATTGTAAGAGAATAAGAGCGGGAAAGTGTCAGAGGCAATTATTATTGAAATTTGTACATAGTTAATAAGAATGGAAAAATAGTGTTATGTATAAGTTATGACACATAACCATAAACAGTGAAAATGTGACAATATAGTGCGCGAATTAAAAAATTCGAATCAGAGGGAAGGAACAATAGTATATTAAAGTATAAGTGGATAAAAAGGGCTTTAAAACAAGCTCGATTTTTCGAGCACGACGGCGCAGCCGGAGTGCTCGAAATAGAGCAAGTGTTTTTAAGACCAGTTATCCACGAATACTTTACGTTATTTTTTTTTATTGGTGCACTTTGAAATCATATATACTGGTATTATTACTACAAATAATAGAAATAAGAACTAATAATGCAAGAAGGTTGAATTCGTGATGTGACATCAGTATACCTTTCGTTGTCATGGAAATGAGAAAAACATTCATTTGCAATTTGTTACCAAAGATCAATATTTGTTGTCACCAGAGCTCAAAAATGAATTATTCTAATATCGATTTTTTGAATAGTGAGGCAGAATCGCGGTTAATACCGCGAAAATCCAGTGATATATATAAAAAAAATATGAAAAGTTCATCAAATGGATGGAGGAGCACATATAAATGAACGAATTGTGAGTAATATTTTGACGTTACAAGGTACTCCTGTCAGATCAATAATAAAAAATTTGTCATTTAGACTTCACGTTTCTCGATTTGTTGATGTTGTCATGGTTACCTTTAAAAAACGCGCGTTTTTTAAAGTTCGATTTAAACACGCTGAGGCGTGCTTTAAATGGGTAAAAAGGGGCACCAATAAAAAAAAATGGTATCTAGGTGACAACAAACAAAGCCACACACTCATGGCTACCTGATGTCATCACAAAATCCCCCTACCTGTGAATACTGTGATAGTGTAAGGCTTACAATTGAGCACATACTTTTAGATTGCCAACATTACAGCCCAACCCGTCGCAAACACAAACTTAGTGGAACTATCAAAAACATTCTTGAACTACCTAACCAGTTTAGTGCTGTGATACAGTTCCTTAAAGACTGTCGACTGTTTAATTTAATTTGAATCCTATTATGTAATCGAATGTGACACAGATCCCGTGTCAGTGGCCACTAGATGCCGAGACACGTTAATTATAATAAAAAAAAAAAACAAAGCCACAAGGGGAGATCGAAAATAAATTAAAAACGAATGCCACGTTGTATTTTTGGGAGGAAGAAAAATTGAATAATTCCACATTATAAGAGGAAAACCAACATTACCTTAGTTGTACACCATATACAAGTATCTAAAGCTGATTGCTGAATTTGTATGGTTCCTGCTATTTGGTATTGGAGTTCCTGATAGCATTGGAGTGAAAGAGAATCCAAATCCTGGTGTGTACTGAACAGCGACAGTTCCAGACAGGTATAAACCTTCCATAGTGCACATTCCGAACTGAACAATTTCACTAATAACGCATATTCCATCGGAAGAACTTTATTTCAATTGATTTCGAACTATTAAAGAAATTTTCACTTTCAAGGTAAAAGTGAGGTTGTGTATATTTTGCCAATGAACTTTTCTCGTGATTATCCATGAATATTTGTAGATTCACCTTAGAGTAAGTTATCTTTCGTAGGCCAGGTAAAATTAAGTTTTCCTGAATAAAGGAAATAATTGCTTTTTGATACTTTGTCGTTTGTTTTCTACAATGATCAACAATCATACTTATGACCATTGAATAAATTGAAATTTGACATATCAAGTAGTGGCTCAATTGCCTGAACCGGCTATCTGAGACAAGAGGCGTACCAACTGTGCTTAGCTGTGGTAAGGAAAATGATAACAATTGGCAGCAACGTGACGAGAGAACAGTGACGTAGCTAGCAATTATTATTACATTGCAAAATATATTATACAGGGCACAAATAATTATCTATATCATAACAATTTGGCTCACAAAGAAGAGCGAAAACTATTAGCTATTTTCATTATATAAAAACAATTTATATTTACAATTTATTATTATATTACAATATATATATATATATATATATATATATATATATATATATATATATATATATATATATATATACTCTCTTGACTGGACTAGTTGAATAAAAACTTCAAATTTGGAAATACTATAAAAAGGATATTGCTTGAGGTTGCAGTCATGAAAAGACGGCCCATGAGATAAAAAAAACTCTTGTTCAAATTGTCAAGCTTTCGAAAAAAATTATTTTCATTCTCAAGACAATGTGATAACATAGGAAACACATGATATTTGTAAAAAGAACTTACTAATACTAATTTGAGGTTAAAGTATAAAAGTAGCTAATGCACTTCATTTTTTTGGATGTTGCACAATATGGTTCTTTAATTGTGTAACATCCAAAAAATGAAGTGCACCAGCTACTTTTATACTTTAACCTCAACATAGTAAGTTCTTTTTACAAATATCATGTGTTTCCTATGTTATCACATTGTTCTTTTACTTTACAGATGACTTGAGAATGAAAATATTTTTTTTCGAAATCTTGACAATTTAAACAACAGTTTTTCTGATCTCATTAGCTGTTTTTTCATGACTGCAACCTCAAGGAATATCCTTTTTATAGTGTATTTCCAAATTTGAGGGCTATGTCCATTAAATTTCTTCCATTTTGTTTTTAACACTCCCCTCGATATTCCTCCCTTTCATATGATATGAAGCATATGTTAAATATAAAAAAAATATTTTTTTTATATTATTTTTTTCTTCCCCAGGCAACCACCACTTTTTGTTTTCCCGATCTGAATTTTACTTTTTTGCACATTTTCTTGAAACACATTTTCTAATTCTAACATATGATACAATTTTTATTTACAATTTCTATATCTACACCTAACATTATTCATACAGAACTGTTCAAAATTCATATTCACCCATATTCTGTTCTCAAATCTTGTTATTTTCATTATTTCCAATGGAAAATAGTTTGACATGTCCCTGTCATGTTCCTTGTGACTCAAGATTAGCATACAGGATGTTTTTGCTTGTTGAATATTTTTGTCTGTTTAAATTCTAAAGTTTTATTTGTGGATTTTGATTTCCATGCTTTTAAAGGTTGTGCAAATTAAATGGATTGCTGGCAACAATCTTATGATAATAGAAAAGCTCCACTGCGGAACTCTTATTGGATCATCTGCGTTGACTATAAGATGGCCAAAGGTTTCAGAGAAGTTGTAAAAACAATCATAGCAGGTATTCATGTAATGTATAAATATCATTATATAAAAAAATCATTCTTTTTATATTTAACATATGCTTCATATCATAACAACAATATATATACATTTATATATATATATATATATATATATATATATATTAGGGTGTGCCAAAAAAGGACGATATTTTTTTTTTTTGCTCTCAGTCCAAAATATCTTAGAAGATGTCCCAACAAAGCTCCTGTTAAAAGCGGAGATCAAAATTCCAATTCTAAGAGGTCCTCCATCGAACTTAAAATTTTTCCGTTTAAATAACATGGGAAACATGATTTTTTATAAGTTTTTTGTCCTGCAAACTGTGATAAAATTGTTTAAAAAAAACGAATGAATGGACCTTGTTAATTATTGAATTTGGTACAAAAAATTCTTTTGAGTCGAATTTCTATCTTCAATATTTGATTTGTTATATAGCTTTAAAATTAAAATTTCCGGTTTTTTGCATTTTCAAATAAAAAATTTACAAAGGTAAATTTTGCCGTAAATTGACTAAGGTTTTTATATTTCAATCCAATTTAATATCCTTTATCAATATATTTTATAATGTAGTTGAAAAATCATAAAAATTGACTCAGTCTGTAAATTTTATGGTTTGATATTACGAAACATCTTACTCACCTAATTTTGTTGCAAGTTTGATGTGTTAATAAATTTGCACCAAATTTTTTGTTCAGTTCGTAAAAGCAAAAATTTGAAAAAAAAACCAATTTTTAAAAACATTTTCGTCTAACTCTTACAGTTCAGCTAAAAAATGCAAAAAACCAGAAATTTAAATTTTAAAGCTATGTAACAAATCAAATATTGAAGATAGAAATTCGACTCAATAGAATTTTTTGTACCGAATTCAAAAATAAACAAGGTCCATTCATTCGTTTTTTCTTAAAATAATTTCATCACAGTTTGCAGGACACAAAACTAATAAAAAATCATGTTTCCCATGTTATTTAAACGGAAAAACTTTGAGTTCGATGGAGGACCTCTTAGAATTGGAATTTTGAGCTCCGCTTTTAACAGGAGCTTTGTTGAGACATCTTCTAAGATATTTTGGACTGAGAGCAAAAAAAAAAAAATATCGTCATTTTTCGGCACACCCTAATATATATATATATATATATATATATATATATATATATATATATATATATATATATCTGACAATGAGTATTTCCTAGAGTATTCCAAAAACTATTTTTTCCAATTCTTGTCTGATATTCGCGAAAATTTCGCGGGTGATATTTTGGCATTCTCGAGTAATGCGATTCGTAAGTTCTTCTATTGAGGCTGGTTGAGTTTTATAAACTGCAGATTTCATATCACCCCATAGGAGAAAATCTAAGGGGGTTAAATCTGCAGATCTTGGAGGCCACTCAATAGCTCCTCTCCTTCCATCGACGGTTTTTATAATGGTCATGCAATAATTGTCTCACAGCGCCGTAATAGTGCAGTGGAGCGCCGTCTTGTTGGTAACAGAGCTTATCTTCATTTAAAACTCGGTTGCCGTATGGATCAATTTGATTATCCAGCTAGTCCACAATTGTAGGCTATATCGTAGTTTCCAACATATTGAGATACACTTCCCCATTTAGACTGTCATCGATAAATAAGAGTCCTACAACTTTATCTCCATAAATTACAGCCCACACATTTACTTTTTCAGGATGCTGAGTGTGCTGATTTTAGTCACTCCTATAACGATAGTTTTGCTTATTAATCTCCCCATTCGAAAAAAAATACATTCACACCAAATGTTTTTTTATGGTTTCAGGCGCATCAACTAGTTCTTGCAAAATTTTTATTTTATACGGAAAAAACTCCTGTTTCCCAGTAGCAGCTTCATCAAGTACTCGTGGTGTTCTTTACGAAGCCTGTTTGTTCAAATTTTGTCATGTATTCATGGCTAACACTTCTGGATGACATACAGGTAGATCATTTTAATTATTTCATCCATAGAATGAACCATTGTCGCGAACCCGAAAAACTCTAATAAAACTCAAGCAATGAAAATTAGTGGAAAAATGTACAAAAGTTGAATGTTTGACAAAATGTAAGAGAACTTCAACAGCAATACACTCGCAAAACTAATAAATAAATCCAATACTCGATATTTCGAAAATCCTTTGCGTAAATCCAATAACTCTTTACCGCGCGATTTCGATTTAACAGAAAGAAATTTTAAAACAGCAGTATAACGTTTCCAATAGCATTCGTCTTTTTTCTTGGTCTGCCGATCAATAAATGTAAAAACGTTCCGGTTTTGTGAGTTTTCCCATTGATTGTCATTTCTTCAGTTTTTGCAGTTTTTTGTGTTCAAGACGCTGTGGTTTCTTCCCACAGAGGGAGAAAGGCTTCACTGTATGGGAACAGAATAATTATTTTTGAATTCATTCGTCAACGTTTATTAATTGGATTTTTTTACCTTAACACTCCCAAACCCTTAAAATTGGTACCACTGAAAAGCATTTTTGAAGAGGTTTCCAATGATGTATCACACATGGAGGTTGCCATTTAAACGTTTGAAGTTATAGTTGTTGGGGGGAGGGGATGAAAGTATCGAGGTTCACTCATACAGTGCGGTTCATAGGTATGGAATAAATTCATTTTTATCGTTATTATGTATTTGTTTGAAAAAAACTGAAACAGGTCGATTTCTATTATCAATTTGACAATTTACAGTATGAAAATATCACGCCCTCCTTGCACCCCTCTGAATTATGAGCAAAAAATTTGAATGAAAAGGGGTATCGTGTGGCACCTTGTTCGAAAGGAATTTCCATTTCCTGTTCAGCAATATCAAGTTTTTCAAATTTGGTGCAATTTATTTTGAAAATGTAAAATTTTGATACTTTACGTAGAATGAAGGAAATAATGTCACATAATGTTAAGGAAGTATTTTTCAATTAAATTTACAATCAAATTAAATGTTTAAAATGACCATCATTCACTTCTTAACAATAAGCAAGTCGATTTCGGAATTCTCGTTTTGTAGGACCTCAGGGGTTATGTTGTTAATTTCTTCCGTTATCCTAACTTTTAAATCTGCAATATTGTCTGGTCTATCGAAATATACTTTTGATTTTGAATAACCCTATATTCACCTATTGGGAAAAACTTCGTTCAAATAATCTCTAACAATACGATTGTAATGCGGTGGTCTTGTTGGTACCAAATTGATATTTCTATTGCATTTGGATCATTACCATCAGGAAAAAGTCTTTTTAATGTGAGCTGTAAAAAGTTCATAAAAAAATCTAGATAAACCTCACCGTTAATTGTGCCTTCAAAAAAATTGGGGCCAATAATTTTGTTGAGCCCAAACGTTCACTTTTTTAGGATATTGTGTGTGAGCCTCAAACATCCAATGATGATTTTCTCTGCTCCAATATCCACAGTTTTGTCTATTAACCGTTCCATTCAAATAAGAAGTGGCTTCATCAGAAAAAACTATTTTGTTTATGAACTGCAAATCTGCTTCCATTCTGTCCATCATCAGTTCACAGAATTGTTGCCTTCTATCAGGATCATCCTCATTTAACTCCTGAACCGACTGAACTTTATAAGGATGGTATTTTTCTTTATGTAAAGCTCTCAAAATCGATGATTTACTTACTTACTTACATTGTCGGCGTCAAGTTGTCTACTTGTCATTTGCGGATTTTCCTCAATCGCTAACAGTACATCTAACTTTTTTCCTCGTCCAATTCAACATTTTGCTCTGGTTTTTGAACAGTTTTTACATGTTCAGTTTCACGAAATTCTGTTTCTATTTTGCTAACTGTAGACTGTGAGACGTGTTGATCAGGGTATTTATTATTAAACATTTCACAAACTTCCTTTTGAGTTCTTGTTTTATTACCGCATCCAATCATAATTAAAATGTCTATTCTTTGAGCCATAGTTAAATCAAATACACACACACAAATATTTTTCAATACACTGACGTGTGTCAGCAACTTATAATTATCAAAATAACAGTAGTCTACTAGATTGACATTACATTATTTATGTGGGCTTTGTGAATAATTTTTTGGTGTCTTGAACGACTTTTTCCTGACGTTTAGCAAAACAGATAAGAAAATACGTGATTATTTCTTATGGGGTTATTTAAAATCAAAAGTATATTTCAATAGACCAGACAATATTGCAGATTCAAAAGTTGGGGCAACGGAAGAAATTTACAACATAACCCCTGAGGTCCTACAAAATGTTGTACGAGAATTCCAAGATCCACTTGCTTATTGTCAACAAGTAAATGGTGGTCATTTTGAACATTTAATTTCATTGTAAAATGAATTGAAAAATACTTTCTGAACATTATGTGACATTATTTCCTTCGTGAAGTATAAAAATTTGACATTTTCAAAATGAATTTTCTCAGTTATGATTACACCAAATTTGAAAAATTTAATATTGCTGAACAGAGAAAGAAAATCCCTTTTGAACAAGGTGCCCACGACCCCCAATCTCATTTAAAATTTTCGAGGGGGTGCAAGAAGTGGGTAATATTTTCATACTGTAAATTGTCAAATTGACAATAGAAATCGACCTGTTTCAGGTTTTTTAAACAAATCCATAATAACGCTAACAATGAATTTATTCCATACCTATGGACCGCACTGTATACTATTTTGGTTTCCACGACCTTGCCTCAAAACGGATTTTGGCATTTCGTGATATCTTTTTCCATTTCCGAGATATTCCCACTGGCAACTTTCAAATTTGACAAATCGTAGCCCACGCGCCTCAATTCCCTCGTGTTTGACATATAAAGTGTATTGTTGTTTATAGCCTCTGTTGCCTCATAGCAATCCTCGTTGCAACCATCTATCAATGAGTCGTTGCCAACTAATCAACTACATTTGATAAATTCTTGACATCAATGATTGTATCATATCGGAATTCTTGACAAAAATTGTTACACTTATAGGATACATCAAAGTTATTTTGTACTCTTTCATAATCTTCAAAGAGTACCAAAAAAGCCAACGGCTTATTCTGCTTTACGTTGGGCGCCAATGTAATCAAATTCAAGTTAATTATTGAAATACAATGCCCAGACTATTCAGTGAAGAGCGGTGTGGAGTTATTTTGACCGCTTTGCTAGTTTCAATTTTTTTATGTTTCAAGCAAAGTTTTAGAAATTGTAAATTTGAATGGACGCCAGAATTTTTATTCAAACTAGGACAAAAATCCAAAACCTTATTCAATAATGATTGCACATCAATTAACTTTCCTTCTGCAAATAACTACAACAATAAAACAAATGCCAACTTATAACAATCTATTTACAAAAACTCACATCTTTTCCAATTTTCAGAACATTTGAATGCAAAATTTATTTTTAATTCCAATGTAGAAAACTAATATTGTTTTGTGTGCTGAACTGTCGGTTTTTTCGATGACGATGTACCTTGATTGTATTTTCCTTGTCTAGCACTTAGCTAAACTTCACGAAGTGGATTGGCTCACAATCAGGGGGTACTTATAGCTGCTGGGCGACCAATCAGGTGAACACAAGCATCAGCTTCTGGTCCATCAAGTGTGTTCTCAGCGATTAAACATGAAAACAATATTGTTTGTGTCAGAGTTTGATACACAAAAATTCTATTTCTTGAAACTTGGAATCTTTTCAATGCACTCCTCAACTCATTGTTGTTACAGTTGAGTGTAATCTCATCAAGAGATTATTACTTAAAATTAATTGAGTATACAAATGAATAATATCCAATACTGAAATTGAAGAACTATTTTTAATAATTCTTATGAATTAACAAAAATTGATCTTTGCTTTACATATGGAAGAGATTATTTTTTCTCTGATCTTGAGCAGCCAAGATATTTCGTTATCAACAATCAAAATTCAGAATTTGAGACAATCAAGTTTGTTGAATTTGATTTACGAAAATTACTTCAATTTCAGCGATATTCAAGAAACGTATATAAGAATAAATGTTTGACCAGCCGTCAAATACTTCTTCAAAGAGGTTTCTGAAAATTCAAAGAAAATTCCAAATTCCAAGTACCAAATTTATACATGAAATATACATATTAGATCACTTCGACCACATAAAAATCACAGCTCGGTGATTATTGTTACCAAATAAGGAACCATACCAAAGATATATAAAAACTCATAAAAAATATATTCATGTGGGATTCATAATCCTGACAGAATTCTTCAAAAATATATAGTGAACGACACTGCTATTTTTTGTCAGATTGACCTAGATAAATCTAATTACTGTTTTCTCAACCAAAATGCGTAGATGACTTCAGATACTCCCCTTGTGAAAAATTATCTAACGTTCTCTTGAAAATTATTTGAATGTGACATATTTAAAATATCTACGGTCCAAACATAGTTCTCAATACATACCTTCCTTGACATCATACACTATTCACTGATTTGAAATCATATTCGCGGAGAAAGGAAAATGCTCTGATTCAATAAATTATTTCAACATGACATCTTCTACTCTTTAATGGCCGACGAGCTTCAGAAAACAATATATCTTAATTGCCGAAAGATCAGAAAAGGGGCGAGAATGTCACATGCATCGCCTTTAATATCATCGTACTGTCAGATCATTTGCGACAGCTCTTCTTCTTTTAGCCGTAATGATTGTTCCATTACCGACGGTTAGATGTCGCTAAGATATTCAATAGGTAATGTAACAGATTTTCAATAGGGAAGTGAATGAATCTCGAGCATAGAGCATATCAATAAGAAATGTAACAGATATATCGTTACAACCTGCAATGGGTCAAAGTGAACTTGATCGATATGTGTCATTCCAAAGGAAATCTGTCAGCCAATAAAAACTGTGTGTGACCCAATTTCCAAAAACCCCCATATTCTAATTTCAAATAGATTCTCACTGTGAGCACAAATTTCTTGATTCTTGTTGAAACTAGCATACTCCCAAAAAATCCATAATATCCGAATCTGAATAAGTATAAATCATAAAGCTTATTAGCCATTTCGGATCCGTCACTTTAAATTGTTAAATTCCGACATAATATTTTCAATATTTGACCACAAAAACTAGGTATCAATTTTTTATACATTCTAACCATAACTCTGTAATTTTGGAGCAGCCATCTTGAATTTAGACAAAATTAATTATAATATTCGACCTCATTTACCAATTCTGAATATAATCGGACCCTAAATCACGGAACCGTTATTCCAGATAGTTACATTCTGCCAAAAAATTGTGATTTTCGGCTCTCAAAAAAATATAATACTAGCTGGGGTGCCCGCGGCTTCGTCCGCGTGGAATTTGTATTTTTCCTGTTTTTCTCTGTGTTGTTAAATCTAGTTTATGCTTGTGGCTTTGCGGTTCCCCTTATGCTGTAATCCCACTTTCCGTCAACTTCGAAAAAAACTAAAAACTCTCATAATACCCTATTATAATCAATTTCAATTCATATTTTTTTTTAATTATATATTTTTTTACATTCACAGAGATCACTGAACAACCAAGAATTTCCATAAAAAATCTTCATTGGACTAGTGAATGTTCATTTTGCATTAAATTTTGTCGAAATAAATATTTCTTTCTAATTCTAATGGCCTGTATTGGACAAGCAATAAACAATCATGGCGAAATTACTTCAATAAATAAAGTGACGTAATGTCATCCATATCGTTGATTAAATAACCTCGAGGTGAGAATACTCTTTTGAGTAGCATCTCTTGCAGTTCATGATGAATGTAAAAAAATTGTAAGCTACAGAAGTCTTTTATATAAATTATTGTAACACACTTTACTTGTAATGATATTTTATGCCTTCGAAGTCACACACCTACAATAACGTTCGTACAATGCGAACGCAGAAATTCAAATAAAATAATTCTGTTTTAACCTGATGATGACAAATACCATGTCGAAACGTCGTTAAAAGAAATTATATGAATTGACTGAATCAGACCATTATTCCGAGAAATTGAAAAAAGTATATATATGTGGCCAAGAAACTGAAGAAAATATATATATATATATATACATACACAGTGAGTCTGCTTAAGTTGACTACATATGGAAAACTTTTTTATTATTAATTTTAGAAAAAAAGTTATTGTTCATACAAAGTTCTGCATGGGCTAAAAGCCAAGATGCAACCATCAGATATCAAATTCTATCAATCTTATACGTGTTATGTAAAATAATATGAATTTTACTCAAGAGTAAAGTAACTTTATATTTCACAATATCGAAAATTGTTATTATGAAAAGTTGTTCGGAAGTAAGAACTATGTTTTAATATACAAGTACATTCTTCTAATTGAAAAAAAAATTTTTTTACAAATTTTTCTCACATTATCAATACCGACCATTTATCATTTTTATTTATTACAAACATGTTAACCTTTCCGTTCCGTTTAGAAATTAATAAGCAAATTTTCACAAAACAGAATTTATTAAAAATCTAATGAACATCGAACAGTTGATAACCTTTTAATTAGTTAATGTCTGTCTTGTAACATTTCAGCGATGCATTTAAATTAATAATACCATGATAATTAATTTTGTAGTAATAATTTAACGAACATTATTAGCTCCCTCAATTCACTAACGCCTCAACATATCCGCCTTCTCTTTCAATGCAGGTAATTGTTCTATCACGAAAGTTTTTCAATACCCTTCTCATAGCCGGAGTAATACTCTGAACGCATTCTGTAATGGCTCTTGCCAAATGAGTAACATCTGTAAATGGCCTTTGAAGATACACCTTTTCCTTTAGGTAACCACACAAGAAGAAATCGAGTGGAGTCAAATCGGGAGACCGAGGAGGCCAAAAAATTTCAGAAAACCGATGAATAACTCTTCTATTAAAACGATTTTCAAGATATTGCCTCATATCTAACCTACTGCGGCATGGGGCACCATCCTGTTATAACCATATTTGTTGACGTTGAAGGAAGGGAACATTATCAAGAAAATAAATCGTCTAATTCATTCTCTAAAAAAAAGCAAATAACGGTACCCATTCAAAGATTCATGAAAAAAAAGGTCCAATTATTTTATTTCGGTAAATTCCACACCACACATTTGTTTTGAATGCATACTGGTCCCGAGTTTTGATGGCAAAATTTGGATTAGTGTCACTCCACCAACTGCAGTTTTGGCTAGAGACTGTTCCATTTGATGTAAATGTTAATTCACCCGAAAAAAGAATATGTCTTGCTATAAATGGGTTATCTTCTAACATTCCTTGGATATCACAACAGAATTCAAATCGTCTATCATGATCTCCTAGTCTCAACGTATGAATAAATCGGGGCTTGTATGGGTGAAACTTGTTCTTTTAAAAAAAAATTGAAACCGTATCTTTGTTAATAGGATTTTACATCGAAGCTGCCCTTTCTCGCGAGGATATTTTAGGATGTTCGATTGCTGAAATCATTACTTCAAATTCCATGTCATTATTGGCAATCAGTTGTTGGCGTTTATTGCTAAATTTATTTTTTACGTCTCCAGAAGTTTTAAATTTTGTTAATAATTTCCTTACTGTGACATAGTGAAGATTTTTCTCTGGGTGTCGGCTATTAAAAATTTCTTCAGCTTCACGATAAGTTTTATAATTCTCACCTACAATCAACACAATTTCAATTTTATATTCAGTACTCAATGTTGAGGGCATTTCTACCAACTTTTATAATACTTTCTGCCAAATTTCGCTAAATACAATGTTTTGAATGTCACTGACAAACATTTTACTGTCTGACATTTTTTGTCAAAGCATCCTAGATTACATGTACAATAATTACAGTTGAATTTACGTTGTTATTGTAGAGATGTTTCGAGAAATAAAAAAAAATTGTATAGATTAATGCAACTGCATATCTGAACGTGATTCCTAATTCCGAACAACTTTTCACAATAACAATTTTCGACATTGTGAAATATAAAGTTACTTCACTCTTGAGTAAAATTCATATTTTTTGACATACTCGTATAAGATTGATAGAATTTGATATCTGATGGTTGCATCTCGGCTTTTAGACCATGTAGAACTTTTTATAAGGAATAACTTTTTTTCGTTAAATTAATAATAAAAAAGTTTCCCATATGTAGCCAACTTAAGCAGACTCACTGTATATATATATATATATATATCCCAAAAACTAAAAACAATATTTTTCGAATCAGTGTCAAAAAAAGTAAACAGTTTTTCAACGTGAACTTTACTCGTACCCGCTTCTGTGGTGTTATCCCACTATTTTATTAATATAATATATCAATATCCCACTCATTCATGATGAATGAGTATTAGTAAAAGTTAGCACCATCTTCAACTCTATATATTACCTACCTTCACCACAACATGTGATGGAAAATTAAAGAAAAGAACATGGTTCCATCAGCAATCACATACTTAGATATATTCCAATATTTTCCACACGCCCAATAACGTCTACGAATACATATCTCACTCTCGATCCGCCTCCTCAAAAAAAACGCAGAGAAAATCGAAACGACCCAATATTTGTGCAAAGAGCATCGTTCAGTCAAGTCAGTGCTGGCAGTTTTTGCCAAGCAGCAGCGCTTTGGAACGGCGTCGGCAGTTGACGCGACGCTAGGCGCCTGTTTGTGACGCCCCCTCCTTCTTACGCCTCGGCGCCGGATAACGCTCCACGCTGCCACTATATCACTCTTGGCTGATTTTCTTTTACAGTGCTGCTTCAAGGAAATGTTGGCTTCGCTCTCTGGAATGTTACAGAGGGGGTTTCGGAAGTTCTGCAAAATATTGCCCGGATATCTTATAGAAATTCTAGTAACCTGTTCGCTAAGGGTTTTGAGCTCATAAATGTAATTTCACATACGCAGTGTTTCACTGGCGTTCAATTTCTCTAAACTGAAACTATTCGACTATAAGGCCCGATTTCACCAACCTCTTTAAACGCGTTTTGTTCAAATTAAACTTAGATTAAGCTTTTTACTCGTCATATTGGATTTCACCAGAAACTATAAACCGGGTTCAGTTCTAAACGGCGTTTCCGCTAAAACCGGCTGAATTTGGTCAGTTACGAAGTTAAACGAAGTTTTAGATAGTTTTAAAAGTAAGATTAAGAAAATTTTTCGTTTTAAATATTTGTTTATGTTTTGTGGTTTAAATAAAAATTTGCAAATATGCGAAGGGCGAATTTATAAGCTTTCGAGGGCAGCGATAGTGAAGATGAGTACGTCGTTTGTCGACCTCGCTGTATAAGAGACAGAGAAGATCATTTTTATAGTCTGGCCCATAACGACTTTGTGACTAGGTTTTGGCTCACTGAACGAACTGTAGGTACTGATGTTTTGGAGGCAATTGAAAATGACCTGTTATTTCCCTCCGACAGGTAAATGAAGCATTTCCATTTCTCTATTGTCATATCAATGAAATATGCAAAAATAGAAATATGACAGAAACGTACATATTTTACAATGTTGCCAGCTTCTGACTGTCCTTAAACTAAGTTTCAGTAAACCCGGTTTAGCTTTCGTCTGTTTTTGTCGGTGAAACTCGATCGAGGTTTATCAAGATTGAAATCTGAGTTTAGTGAGAACGGAGTTTATGAAAACGCCGTTTATCTCTCTTCTGGTGAAATCGGGCCAGACGTCCAACCATATTAGATTTCTATGAAAAGTAATTCTTTATTTGATATTCGTGAACACACCTCTTTTATATCTGCTTAGATCAGTCATTTTTGAGCAAAGGTGGTATTGATTTGAGGAATAAGGAAACTTTTTGTTACTGCAGGTAGAAATATAACTACTAAAGAGCAGTACACTCTTCTTTGAGGAGTAAGGTGGCTTGGCAGTAGTGACAGGGTGACACAAGCTTTGATGTACATGACCTTCATACATATTTTATGGTTGTGCCCTTTTATGCAGACCATTCATATATAGTCCAATTGTGGATTATTAGACCATATTGTGAGGCTCCTGCAATACAATAACAGAATCGAAAGTTTGAATTAATATATTCAATGCATTTTTTATGTTTAATATGGAATAATGAAACACATGATAACAAATTTATTTCAGGTTTTTAAATTATATCGAATGGATGGATATAGGTTTCAGACATCTAATAATGATTCTTGAACTGACAGACTCAAGTGCAGTTTAATTATTCAACAGATCAACTAATTTTTTCAAGTCCTTTTATCATCTGTTTTTGGGCCTTCTCGGAAAAAATCAGGTGATAATTGTTTACCGTAGTTATCTGCAGCCGCAGATTAGACCCCATTATATCTAGTGTTTATTACGTAATAAACTACCAGCAGCCTTTGTGTCGAAATTGACTCCAACCGCTTTTTATTTCGCTGCTCTTTGCTTCGCGTGTAGTCCAAACAAAACCAAAGATTCAATACCCTAATTAGCAAACCCCAAATTCCTTGTGTAATTCAACACTCAATACATATAACATATAATACGTTGCGTTAAAATAACAGAAACGCAACTTCTGACAAAGCTTCTGTAGTTTTTTAACGGCAACCATATGGCATGCGGAGTCGTTACAGAAACCGCAAAATATACACTTTGATCGAGTGCATTATCTAGGGAAATTGATAATGATATGGTTTGATGTTTTGGTACTTCGAACTTGAGTAATAAATTAAACTCTCAAAGCATGAATTCTAATCGAGAACTTGCATAATGAAAGTTATCATTATTGACTGCCTAAGTAATTCTCGCCATTTTTGGGTCAGTCAGGGTTGATATATCCAAATATATTTCAAATTTATTTCACAGATTAATAATGATTATATACTTCGAAATTAATTCGGCTAGTTTGAAGGTTGTAGACGATGTGGTAACTTGATTACTCTCGTTTCGGACGTGGATTTGAAAGGTTTTCACGACGTTTCGATGGCTTGTATCTGCAATCGTCTTCAGGTGAATAATTCGGTATTCGGCCAATAAGAGTAACCAAATAAATTTGGTTGAATTAACGAATTTTTTTTTCCGTGTAACCAATCAAATCCCAATATCAGTGAATATACACCATATTGCTAGTATAAAGGCGAATATGCACGCTACTTGCTATAAAACAAGTAGGCATTTACCATTGTTCATACCAAACCTATCAAAATAATTCAGTTACTCTCAGATGACGTCCAAGTCACTGTCAAATTGAAAAATGATGTCCGACCGTTTCGGAAACACTTCCTCAGAAGAAATTTGGGAAAACGCAGTAAAACATAGTTTTTTCAAGTGTAGGTATGTTTATGATAGCTCGATATATAATCTGGTCATATACCACTCGTCCTAGATATTTTGGGTAGAGTATACTTTGATATTTTCAAAATACCACTCGACTAAGATGTCTAGAAACCCTGGTGTATGCACTCATATCTGAAAATGTGTGGGATCAAACGTGCGACAATATGGCATGCTTGATTTCTTAAATCGCTTCCTGTTTCGAATGATTTCTGAGTAGATGTCAACACCAAAGAGCAACTCTCCTAAGAAATTTATTCGGACAATGTTCAATCCGCTCCGAAATCGTCAAAGATGTGGAAGAAGTAGATTCGGCAATTCGGCCATTGTCTTCAATCATTCGGGCAGACAGCGACAAACAGTTCAGTTTTCTTTACTTTATTACTACATCTATTCGAATCGAAGCTTCGGCTTTTCGCTCCCCGGTGTCGGCCTAGAATTTGATTCTAGTTCGCTTTCGGCGTTTGGCTTGTTCAATTGTGGCGTTAGAAAATCGAGAATTCCGTTTTCATTTCGAATTATACATTTATTCAAAATGAAGTGCATGGTTCCATCTTGTGAAACTGAAATGACAGTTTATGTAAGTGAAATATAGTATATAATACCATTGTCTCTTTAGACAATGATATAACAATACAATTTAAATGATATTTGATTTCAAGTTTTAAAATACTTCATTATTAGCAATTCCACTAACCTTTGGTAGGGAAAAGAGAACAACATTAGGGTTCTCGGCCTTTGACTGTCCACACAGTATACAAATACGAATCATTTCAACTAATCACAATTGAAACACAGTAAAAAACTCAATTGAATTTTGGGATAGATTTGTAGTAATAACCACAATTCACAAAATCCTCTCGTTTTGAAAATGAAACAAAAGTATGAAAGAGTTGTAAATATCGAATAATAGCTTACTAAGATTGGGAAGTATGCTAATTCTACAATGGAGGACTTCGGCTAAGGTTCAGTGATACCACAACAAAAATTTTGGCCTTAAATCTACTGACACATTTTTTGGCTATTTTTGATAATTTTAAGATAAAGTACACCTTCTGATACCCCAAACCAATATTAAAAAGGTGCGGAATTGTTGAATTATTTAGTTATTTCATAAAACACAAATGTTTAGGGAATTTGTATTTTTATAGTGATTATTTTTTCCTGGAAGGCGCCAAATTCAAAACTATAACATGAATAACTCGTACGCGTACGATTTTCCACTGTCAAATTCATCCTATGGATATTAGAAAAAAAAATATATATGACTGAGCAGTGTTGTGAAAATTGTTTAATAGACTTTTGGTATCTACCTATTCGTTTTTATTTACGTTAAACTGGTTGATCGCTGTTATAAAAATTGAAAAGTGACTCCAGAAAGCGTTATAAAGAGCGAGTTTTTTCCCTTTCCCAAACCAAAAAGAGATTTGGTAAAATGTTTCAAGTGGATTGAACTCTGTGGAAATGAAAACCTCCTTCCATAAAAAATAAATAGGAATGCTTATGTTTGTAGCCTACATTTTGAGTATAAATGCAATAAGAACCAGTACCATTTTCCAATCTGCAAGTGTGCGAAAATGTGGCTGAAGGAGAAATTATGGTGTGTGAAACTGGTGAAATCTCAATAGACAGTGTGGAACAGAGCAATTTCAACTAATAACTCCCAACATCTTTCTGAAACCCCTGATGACTTGAGCAACATCACTGCTAATGATGAAGACATTTTAACTAAAAACTCCCAACATCTTTCTGACACCCGCCCTGATGACACCACCACAGCTAATAATGAAGAAATCCCCTTATACGCAGACTTTGGAATGTGCTCCGAAGGCAAACATATTTTCATGTAATAATTTGAAAAAGAATTCAAAACATTTCAAATATTTCACAGGACTTGAATTCTGGCATTTTGAGGCACTCTATACTCTTTTAGATGAAAATATTATGGACAAGCTTGTATATATCCTTATAAAAATTAAATGAAATGAAAGGAAAGAAAGCAAAGTCAAAAATTGAGCAATCGGGATAAATTAGCGTTAACATTAGTGCAAATTAAAAGGGGATTCACATTAGATGAGTTATCATTTTTCTGCAATTTGAGTAGAAACTATGTGTCCGTCACTACATCATATACTTGGATACAGTTTATGTTTTTTAAGATAGAAGAAATGAAAAAAAATATATTTTCCAGTGCTAGAGATATTGAAGGACGTTCCTAAATGTTTCAGAATATTTTCTGGCGACAGTATTACTTTTGTTAAAGATGCCACAGAGTTGTTGATGGAAATGCCTATTAGAAATTTCAGGCAACAAGGAAATACCTTTTCTTATTATAAACATAGTAATACAATTAAATTTCTTGTTGCAATTTCAGTAACTGGTGGAGTGATATACTGTGGTGAGGGTTATGAGGGCTTTATTTCAGAAAGAGATTTATTTGAAAAGAGCGATATTAGACAGTTGTTGATGGAAAATGATGTTATTTTAGCTGATAGATGAGGTTTCATAATCAGGGATTTGTTAGATGAAATGGGAATTAAATTTTATATATCCCACCTTTTATGATGGGAGGCAACAACGGACAGCCGAAGAAGAAATAACTAAAAAAATTGCCAAAGCAAGAATTCATGTTGAAAGGGATATCTATCTAATTAAATCATATAAGATGTTTTCAAAGAAATATCCCATATTACTAATGCCCATTATTTCGGATATTTTTGCTATTGTTTGCTTTTTAGTAAATTCGTAACTTGAAATAAAAAATCCATTAAGTATCTTGAAAGCTATATATAAATGAGAGTTTAAACAAAACGTGTTGGTTTTTTATTTAAGAGGTACTAGAAAGGACCCTTAATTACTAAAAATGGAATTGCACAGACATTCTAAACTTTCTAGTGGTTCACACGTGTATACCATTATTAACACAAGAAAAAATATTCTATCTGAAGATCATGAAGTCTGAAACTTTGCAGACACTATTGACATGCAATAGGGAGCAAAGGACCAAACGAATATTTTTAATGTTTTTGACAAAAATGATCTATAAATTACATATTTTGCCATATATAAAAGTGTGTTAGAAACGTCAATGTTCTAATTGCTGTCGAACATTTTTTTTCAAGAACTGTAGCGAAATAGCATATAATAACTAGCAGGCAATATATCAATGAGCAACAGGTTAGGTTATTCCTTATTTGGTTTTTCGCTTTAGCGTAACTTTTCACTTTACTAGCATACTTAATTTTTTGTTTAGTTTTTTTATATTTAGTTTTAAATAAACTTATTATTTCTGCTTTATATATATATATATATATATATACATATATATATATATATAACTATCCACATTTGGATATATATCAAATATATATTTTCCTGACATTATTCCTTTCATAATTTTTATACGGGTACACAAGCTTGTCCATAATATTTTCATCTAAAAGAGTATAGAGTGTGCCTCAAAATGCCAGAATTCAAGTCCTGTAAATATTTGAAAGTTTTGAATTATTTTTAAATTAAAGTCTGCTATAAGACTCTAAGTAGGAGATTTCTTCATCATTAGCTGTGGTGGTTTCATCAGGGGTGTCAGAAAGATGTTGAGAGTTTTCAGTTAAAATGTCTTCATCATTAGCAGTGATGGTGCTCAAGTCATCAGGGGTTTCAAAAAGATGTTGGGAGTTATTAGTTGAAATGATTTCTGCGTTGCTCCTTCAGCCACATTTTCGCACACTTCCAGATTGGAAAATGGTACTGGTTCATTTTAGCGTTTATCCTCAAAATGTAGGCTACAAACATAAGTATTTCTACTTATTTTTTATGGAAGGAGGTTTTCATTTCCACAGAGTTCAATCCACTTGAGACATTTTACAAAATCTCTTTTTGGTTTGGGAAAGGGAAAAAACTTCACTCACTGTTTATAACGCTTCACTTTTACAATTTTTATAACTACAGCGATAAACCATTTTAGCGTAAATAAAAACTAATAGGTAGATAACAAAAGTCTATTAAACAATTTTTACAACAGTGCTCAGTCAGATATTCATTTTTTTTTCTAATATCCATATGACGAATTTGACAATGGAAAGTCGTACGAGATATTAATGTTATTGTTTTGAATTTGGCGCCTTCCAGGAAAAAATAATCACTATAAAAATACAAATTCCCTAAACATTTGTGTTTTATGAAATATCTAAATAATTCAACAATTCCGCATCTTTTTAATGTTGGTTTGGGGTATCAGAAGGTGTTTTTCGTCTTAAAATTATCAAAAATAGCCAAAAAATGTGTCAGTAGATTTAAGGCCAAAAACTTTGTTGTGGTATCACTGAACCTTAGCCGAAGTCCTCCATTGGTTGGAAGTTTCACAAGTGACATGCCCGTATTCCGCATCAGTGTGCAGGTTGGCTAAGGTTGGCAAATGCATTTTGTAATGAGGGAACAGATCTGATGCGTTGAACTATGTCAATTTATCACCATCTATTGTGAAAAATTTGAAGTAGGAAGCGACAATCTCTACTAAAAAGTCTAAACAAAATCGAATCAGTACATACACCAGGGTTTCTAGGCATCTTACACTCGACCTAATGTCTTTTAAAAAATACCCCTCCAGCTTCGCTGTATATTATTGAAGAAATTTGGTCTCGTGAATTTCTACAACAAGATCGACACAAAAATGTCAAAGTATACTCACCAAAATATCCACTACTTGTGATATAACTACTGATTATTCGGTACAACATAGAATATCCCTCAAAATAACTAGATATCTGCTGAGGCAGTGCACGTCGTCCATTCAGGAGCAATATACAAGATTTAGAAAGGAGAGATAAATACATCAGATGAGTGAGCTGGGATGACACAGAAAATGAGACCAGTGGACCAAACTCCTTATACTTATTTTATATTGGTTGAATTATATGCGTTAGATGGCGAAGCTTTCGCACAATTGACCCTGACTTAGATAATGTTATCGAATAGCAAAGCCAACTTATCATCGTTGCGACGACTGGGCTCATGCTCAGTTGCCATATTTGTCAATTCGGTGGATTAACAAAATGATTACTCATTTGGATAAATATATTCAAATAAATTCGAAAATTTGTGTTTTTTTGTGTAAGTTGTAATGTTGTGAATATCGTCGTTGAGATGCATTCGTAAAACTACTACAATAAGATAACAACTGGATATATGATATGAAAGGAAGTTGGACAGATTCCAAAAAATATAAATAATTATCAAACATCTCTTTCATAAGTCAAAAAATAATAAGGTGCAAGTGAAAGGTCCTGGAATCATGAATGTTATCAGCATAACTCAGTGGATAAGATAAATTGAATGCTATAAGACCAAGTAAAATTATTTGTGTTTCTGAGCACTGGAGAAGTGAACAACAGTAAACAATGTTGTCATTACAAAACTTCAATTTGATTTCATACTTCTACAGAGATTAGTAAAAAACATGTTGCCTCAGCAATGTATTTCAAAAGAAATGTAAATGGTAGAAATTACCCCCACTTGAATTGTTTATCAGTATGATATCTTTTTGCATATGCTGTAGCGAATTATGCCAGTTTGAATATATTATCAAATCAAATCAAATCAAAATATACTTCAATGTCAAAAGATAAAATCTCGTGGACAAAGCAATAATAAATAAGTTTAGAAACAACACAGATAATTCAGGAGAATTAACACAGGAATATCAAAAAAGCATTGTATGTTAAAAAAGAAAGATGAAAACACAAATAAATATAAATAAATACACACAAATATATATACACCCTAGGTGAATGAATAGTCATAATTTAACACAATATTAAAGGAGTAAATAAATAAAGTATATAAATTAATAGGATAGTTTGAACCCATAGTCGTTACAATATTTTGTAATGCGTAGTGACTATTAGCAGTGGACATATACAATGGTTAAAAAAGAAATGATTTCAAAACAGTATGCCATCCATATCTTTATCAAAGTATTCTTGAACACTATGAAATACCTGGTGAATGAGAACTTGCTTTACAGACTTTCTGAACTGATCAATTGATTGGATATCTTTAAAATCAGTCGGAAGATTATTATTAATTTTAGCTGCATTATAGATCAGCGATTTTTTTATCAAATTTGATGATGGAATGGGCAGTCTTAACTTGTCATTTTGGCGGGTGGATCCAACAACAACATCGTAGGATGATTTGTTCTTATGTACCAGGCACACACTTTCTAGTATGTATAAAGAGGACACTCTAGGCTCGACTTTGCTCATATATCTAATGGCGCGCTTTTGAAGAATGAATACTGTATTGAAGTGCTGTTGGTTGCAGGTGCCCCAGAATGATATGCCATACCTTAGATGCGATTCAACTACAGCATGGTACACAATTTTGGCGGTTGCAATACCTAATTCATTCGACACCATTCGTAAAGCATAAGTTCCCGAATCTAGTTTTTTATTCAGTAATTTGATATGGTTATTGAAATTTCGTTCGTAGCCGCTTCGATATATATACCACCAACATGGGACAGTGATATTTTTATATATATATATATATATAATTTAGTCAATGACTAATACACATTCGACACAATAAATGGCTTAATAATTAATAAATAGTATATGAAGTCAATTCAGTCAATGAATAAATAAAGTTAATATACACATATATACACTTAGATATACCACATAGTCAATAAATATAATATGAAGTCAATAAATGAGCTATCATAAATAATTCACTTATATGCACACATAACAAATACAACATGTAATATGGTAGATTATATAAAAAAAAAGTAAATTTTTGACTTATATAGCAGGTACGAAACTCACAAATATTTCCTTCATTAGAGACTGTCACATCCTCCTTTTTTTGATACCATCTGAATTGAAAAATCATTTCTAGATCTTGTATCATGATTATGTACTTCATACTTGTACTTAACAATTTCTTGGAGGTATGAAGGAGCATTGCCGGATTTTATTTTGAAAATAAATATTAAAGATTGATATTGCCAATATACTCTAACCGGTAACCAGTCCAATGTACTCAACATATTCTTTATTGGGGTCTGTTTGGGACATCTTAATATTATGCGCATTGTACGATTTTGCAATTTTTGAAATCGGTTGATTTCATTCAAGATCAATAAGAATTAAATTGTTGCGCAGTAATTAAAATGTGGTAGGATGAGAGTATTGTATAATACCATTAACGACCACTGGGTAAGAAATCTAGCACATCTATATAGATAATTTATTTGGAATGATATAATCCTAATAACATTATTTGCATGTTCCTTGAACTTCAGATTCCTGTCAACAATAATACCTAAATATTTGAACTGCTCAACTCTTTCAATGATATCGTTGCCAATTTTAATTTCATTGTTGTTATCCGAAATTTCACAGAACTCTTTGTAATCTTGTAAACTACTTAAAATCATAAGTTTGTTTTTTTTTTATTATTGACTGAGGAAATTTGAGCAACACCACCGAGAAATATTCTCTAATGTTTCATTCAGTATTTTGATGAGTCTATAATTGTTTTCACATGAATAATATATGAGGGTGTCATCCCGCTACTCCACTATGTCATCAATATAGAGAAGGAATAGTAGGGGACCCAGAACACTTCCCTGTGGGACTCCAATCCCACAACCTATTTCATCAGATACTATATCATTCAACTTCAACTTTTGTCGTCTATTTTCCAAGGTAGTCAATCATCCACTCTAATGCATCCTCAACAATACCCATGTACTCCAGTTTTTTTTCCAAAGGCTCTTTGTAAAATTGAAGAACTTTTCTTTATAAAATTGAAGAACTTTTTTTACAGATCATTGAAAGTAACTAAACCTTTTTCATAGCAGGCGATTTCAATATTGTTACTGTCCACTGCCTGTTTTGCACACAACTGACTTACGTAACGACAAGGTTTGAAAAGTTGCCGAAAGAACGCCCTACAAATTCTCCTATGGATTCTATCACTTGTCCAATGACCATATAAATGGAGGCGCGTCGTTAGCGAAGTGAAGTCATAATAAGACATGTCAATCAATGAGATCCAGAGACCAGTGAAATGCGCGATATATTTCAAGCGGTGTAAATGAAAGGAATTGATTAGTTCAGTATTTCACAAGCGTGAATCTCAGATTCGTAACAGTGGATGTCAGAAGCGGGGATATTAGTGACACTTGAAGACAAGAGTGGGCAAAAAAAATTTGAACCAGATGTACAGCGGTGGTGGTGCAGATATCCATTGACGGATTGAGATACAAAGGACCCTAGATGAACACACTTCAACACCTCAATGCCGAAAGTAAGACTAGTATCGATTGAAGACCCACCTCACGAAGCGATACAAACTGACGGTTTAAAGCAGTTGTTTGGAAGCATATTAGAAAAACTGAAAGGATAACAGGGCCAATAATCAATCGAGAGAGAGAGTGAGGGTGCCATAACGTTCATCATCTGCTAGGGTACCTTCACATTCCTAGGAGGAGATGATCACCTAGTGAGTCCTCGGGTAGCCCCCAGGATCATCCACGTGAAGGTAAGAATAGGACTACCGATAGTTTGACCATCAGAGGAAAGGTGAACCGAAGAGATGTCGAATGCACACTAGACTGCTGCGTCAGTTTGCCTGGTTTACAGCCAGAGAGTGTGGAACTACTTACTTCCAATTCTGTCCTACCAAAGGCAACTGAAGAACATTCATGGATAAAAGTGAAAACTGATGAGTTAAGCGGCCACCGTGGAATAGATAACCCTTCATACACTACTCCGCGAAAGAGTTATGGCGAGTGTTCAAGAAAAAGACCATTGCCATTTACTGCATCAGCCAAGCCGCTAAAGTAGAAATCAATTTAATGCAAGTAAATTCAAACTAGTTTAGGACTGCCCAAGTTCCGTAATAGAGCTGGCTAGACAAAACAGACGGAGAGGCTGACTTAGCCCGAGAAGGAGTACGAAGTGTTCTGTTTAGCCCTGAACCAATTTGTGGCACAGCGAGAAACTAACATCCGAACATGGATGAAAAACAAATCACAGAACTGGTGAGACAGAACGCCAGGAATGGGAGAAAAAACCACATGCCCCCAAATCCATGGAAGACCTGAAGTCCCACCTGTGGAGTCTACTGACAAGAACAGGACTGGACAAGGCACATAAGGGCACATACAATAGATCTGGAAAAGTCGCAGTGAAAACGCTCTAGCCCAAAAGCCCCAAACAGCATATCTAATCTATCCCATTGAAGTCTAACCCCACCTTCACGTGGTTTGGGGCGAACGGACCGCGGCTGCGATTCGACTAAATCGTTTGTGGAAGAATCCAAATACAAATGCGTGTAGGGTAAGAAATGTGCTTTCACTTTGTGAAAAAAAAAGTTGAGGTCATTTTGGTCATTGTCCAAAAATTCTAAAAAAAGGGTTATTTTAAAAGAAGTTCTGGATTTTGAAAAAGCATATAAGCACAGGTCGTTATCAAGTGCTGTCCGATGTATGGCACCGGGATCTCAAAAAACCAGGGCCGCAACGGAGCGTCCAAGAGCGGACTACAGAAAACCTGGCCAATCAAGTAACAGAATGAAATATTTTTAAAATGTTAGCAGGGAGCGTGGGTTCAAACCTCAGCTCTGGCATTTTGTTTTATTTTTATTGAAAACTGATTTATATGGGGCGAATATTCGTCCCAACACAAATCATTTCTCATGTCTAAGAGCTTGCTGCAGATAACCTGGCTGCTCGAGTAACAGAATGAAATGTTTTTACAAGCTTTCATTTAATTTCACATATGTAGGGATGTTAAGATCAAATTTTGCAAGTGAATTTTGACCAACTTCTAGTTGTACGATCAACGTAAAATTTGGCAGGTGTTCTTAATTCCGGTGACAATGCATTATGGAATTTTCGCAGATGAGTTTTGTGATTATAGTTCGATTCTATTCAAAAGTAGTATGTGGGGGTTTTTGAGGTCGGAAATCATGATTTCTTAGTCAAAATTCATGAATTCAAAATGAGTTTTGTGGTCATCGCCCTATTCCAATAGAAATTGGTATGTGAGGGTTTTTGGGGTCAAAGATCATGTTTTTCTTCGGTCAGAATTCACGAATTCAAGATGGGGACTCCAAGAGGGCGACGACTTTTGTTATTATTGATTATAGTCCGATTCCATTCAAAATTTGTGTGTGGGGGTTTTTGGAGTCGGACATCATGATTTCTTATTCGAAATTCATGAATTCTAGAAGGCGATGTGTTTTGTTATTATGGCCCGATCCCATTCAAAATTGGCATGTGGGTTGTTTGGGGTCGTAGATTATCAATTTTTGTCACAATTCAATGAAATAACGGATTTCATGAATGACTGAAGAGAATTAAATTAAAAAGATTTAAAAAAAAATAATGTTTTTTTTTTTATTGTTTGACCTAGGTTATTCTATAAGTAACAAATTCAAAAGATTGCCGCGAATATAAGATAGGTATTCTTGCGTTGCAAGATTTTGAATCTGTGACTCACAGAATAATCTAGGTCAAACAATGAAATTATGTTTTCCTTTTTGTTGTATAAAAGCTTGTCTTGATTTTGTTCCCAATCATTTTTATTTAATTGTTTCTAGTCATTCATAAAATCCGTCATCTTTCCGTCATTCTAACAGAAAAATTATGATCTTTGACCCCAAAAAAAACCCACATATCAATTTCTATTGGAATAGGGCCATAACCACGGAACTGATTGCCATATTGCAGCCGTTATCTTAAATTCATGAATTTTGACAAAGAAAACATGATGTCCGACCCCAAAAAACTAATTTTGAATAGAATCGAACCATAATCACAAAACTTGTCCGTCATACTGGAGCCGCCATTTTGTTTTTTCGGTGGCAAAAATTCCATGATGCATTGTCAGTAGAACTATGAACACCTGCCAAATTTCACGTTAATCGGACAACTAGAAGTGGGTTAAAATTCACTTGCAATATTTGAACTGAAGATACATACATATATGAAATTAAATAAAAGCTTGTGAAAAAATTTCATTAGGTTACTCGATCGGCCAGGTTTTCTGAAGCCAGCTCTTAGACATGAGGAATGATATGTTTTGGAACGATTATTCGCCTCAAACAAATCATTTTTTCAATTTCGAAGGGAACAAAATAATAAAGCTGCCAGAGCTGGGGTTTGCCTACACGCTCACCCACGCTCCCTTTCGTGAACCAGTTTGAATCTGGTGCCTTAGACTGCTCGACCACTTCGGAAGATACTTCATGTTGGAAATATTACCAATCTGTTGCTACATTGGTATGGTAGCTTTTCCGAAAAAATGCAATAAAAAACTTATGCCCAACTTTTCCCCAGGCAGTCAATGATTTTTCTTATGTTTGCTGTGAGTACGAACATTTTAAAAACATTTAATTCTGTTACTCGATTGGCCAGGTTTTCTGCAGCCCGCTCTTAGCCTATAAGCCCTGTGCAGGAGGAACCACAGAACTAGAACACTCTACCACTCACTCGTGAGACCAAATGACCACTGAGCCGAAATGCCGAGACTTCTCGGTTAATGATATCTCTTTCAGGGAACTGGAGAGGTTGCAATTATGAGCGTACTACAAGATCGGAAGAGACCTCTTGAGGGTACTGAACAAAAGATAATGGTCATCCAGATCAACCTCACGCAGTGTAAGGTAACCACGGCAATTACGTGCAGCTGCTATGAGGGACCTCGAAGTGCCCCTTAATCAGGAACTATGGATGCGATATGGTGAAACGAAAGGTCAGGGAAGGACACGCGGAGAGCTATCGTGTAGTTGATCAGCGGAGATCTTCCTGTATTCTTATCAGGTAAGATGCAGGGGGTCAGATGGCTCAAGTGTCATCGGAGGCTATGGCCAGACGAGCCTATAGGGTGGACTTTTTAGTGGGTAAATCTATGGTGCAGGATCATAGACTCAAGGACTCCCACACTACCAAAAAAATCCATAAAAAATTTTCTCCACCTTCCAAAAAAAATAATATAACCCTTCGATAACGGATACCCTAAAAAAAATTTTTAGTCATTTAGCATGAATATAGATTGCCAATGGGTTGCTTGGCCCATATATCTAGAAAATACGTCATTGCCGTGGTTTTTGGGAGTTTTTATAAATAACTCCTAAACCACGCATTTTTTTCAGAAAAAATGATCAAGTTCTTTTTTGTAGATATAACAATTCTTCGCAAAGAAGTACATATTCCATTTTTCTGTGAAAAATTTGATACGAAACGAAAAATGATATATGGAGGAATGGAACGCCACTAGTGTACTCGTTTTTTTCCAAAAATGGGATGTAAGCTTGGGTTTAACGTTGTATTTCATGAAAACGCTTCTGCAAATATAATCTATAATTAATCGCTTTCGGTTTCATTATACGACTATCATTGACCTATCCATCATTTTTAGCAGAAACATTAGGAGCACTCTACTTCAACTTCTACTCACAAAAAATTGTTATCACCATCGGTTGAGCGGGAAGTAGGAAATTGTAGATTATGTGTCTGAAAAAATATACTTTTATGCAATACTCGTATTGCGTTGAGATTCAATTCCATATCTCATTTTAGAAAAACGTAGAGCATATAATATCCCGTCCAGGGTCATATTTCGTTTTCATTTCTATTTTTGCTTGAATCTTCGGTTATGCTCATTTGCATGAAATTGACATGATCCCTGTTTCGTAGGAAATTTTAATATCTTCAGAAAAGTGCTCTTGTACTAGGCATATCAGCCGGGTAACCCATTGCCAATATGTTCGTCTCCCTCAATGAAAATTTTTGGGGTGGTAGCTCAACCTATGACATCATATTAACTCTCGGAAAACTACGTGGAAAGAGACGAGTTCATTCTCGGAATTGCATGGAAAACCATGCAATTTGGCGTGCGGGAACTAATTATTTAAAACCTGCCGGAAGAGGGCGTTCTGTGAAACTGCGAAGACCATGGGTGCTGCGTTGGAATAGTCCCTTAATGAATTATTACTTGCATGAACTCTGATTAAAGCAAAACAAGACATTGCTAATGTTTTTTCTGGTAGTATAACAGTGCAAACATGAGACATCATAGGGGTATGCGAGCAGGTTGAGTGGATGGCATAATACGAAACCGGTTAAAATAGGCCAGTGGTTATCCAGATAGAAGAGGCGCGGGTGACATATTGAGAGCCATCGAGAAATCCTCGAATCACTTTTTATCGAATGAATACGAAGCTGTCATGAGATTAATTGTCGATTAAAGTGACGACATATTTGAGTCCACATAGGACAATAAGCGAAAGACAGCGTTCACTACTGGTAGCGAACTGCATCAATTTACTGTTATGCCTATTCTCTATAAAGCCCCGATGACCTGCGAGATATTGATTGGGCCGATATTGCGTGGGCTTACTTGTATTGTGATGATGTCATAGTTATGGTACATCACCAAGTACCAAAAAAGTAGACGAGCGGGAATATGTAGATAAACCAAGGGACAGCTTTCCGAAAATTTAGGATGGAAGCTCGTTATGATTTGAAAGCTAATTCGAAAGGATTCCAAGATAGTTACCAGGATTAGCTGTACAATTATTGTAGAAAAAAAACTGTATCTTTCGAACTAACACCGATTTGGGAAGGACCGTACGAGGTAAAGAAAAGGATCAATGATGCGGTTAACATAATACAACGCAACCCAATGTAGTCCCAAAGTGCTGGTGGCGTTGTATAACAGTTATAGGTGTTAGTATGGTTGTTGTATATATCAATCGGGTGATTAAATGTATGTTTGTTTTGTTGATGTTTCACAATTTCGTTATCTAAGATCTACCAACCCCCTTAAGGCCATTATGTCCACACAATTACGACTTATGGTGGAAGCTTACTGTCATTTATGTGGTGGATATGTCTAGTATCGATTTCGGAAATATATTTTTCCAATAAATTTCACAGAAATACCCCTAAGTAGATTTTATTTTATTTTCCTTCTCTATTTTCGTCAAATTATGTTGATAACCACATGGTGAAAAGTCTAAAAGTGAATTTTGGGTATAAGATGTGTGTTTTGAGAATGGACGATGTTTGAATGAATTAATAATTGTATTTCGTGTTGTGTATTATATTTTGTTATGGATATTTGAATTGTGTATTGAATTCAGACACTCTCTGAGTGATGCATGATTTAATAGTATGTTTTGTGATTTTCAATTCATTTAGTGTGAGTATACTGAATGGACTTTTATGTGTTGGCCAATTTGAACATTACTTTATTTTTTGGGATATATAATATATTCGTTCACATTCTTTTTCAAAAAGACCATTAGAAGTATAAAGCCGAGTAGAAGATAAAGCTCGCCGCTTTATACTTCCTTATGCTGCCGGTCCAATAAACCAACATTTCCATATTATGTAGATATATATGAGTTCTGCGACCCTTGCCGGGTTAGTTTTCAGAAAAATCATTAATATGAGTGTAATAAGCATTTGGGAAACACAGGGGAGGGGGTAGACAAACAAGCGCTTTTCCACTCTCAATTAAGTAATTCATTTAATTATGTTTGAAAAATTAAGAATCGAAGATTTCCCAAAACAATATTAATTGGTCCCATGTCATTTATTTGGATTATACAATGAAGCAATGGCCATGGATTTTTCAACTAGAAACTTCTAACAAGCATTTGATTATTTCATTATTTTGTTTCACTGAATCCAATAACTTTTGACTTGATACACATATAACATGGTTTGAGAATAAACAAAAATATCAGATATCTTTGTTTGAAGGTTGTAGACGAAGTGGTTACTTGATTACTCTCGTTTCGAAAGTCCATCGTCTTAATTGATTTAAAATGTTTCCACGACGTTTCGAATGCTTGTATCTGCAATCGTCTTCAGGTGAATACAGTATTCAGCTGAAGACGATTGCAGATACAAGCATTCGAAACGTCGTGAAAACCTTTTACATCAATTAAGACGATGGACATCAGAAACGAGAATAATCATCAGATATCTTGGTGGCCCTTGATTTGAAAATGTACAGTGGAAATGAAAAACAAATTATAATTTGAAATTATTTCTCGTGGGTTAGTAAATGGCAATTTTCTGGTTGAAAATACAAACACGGAATAATCTTTCAGTGAAGGTATGTTCAATGGGTGGAAGTTAATTGAATTTTTTTTATTTTTAATATTTATGAGTTGATTTTATAGCATATGAGAGAATGAGATTAGCTAAACAAATGGTGATATTCCTTCCTACATACCTACGGGATATCCATCTCACTACACAACTGACAAAATAAACTCCCATTAGCCCTATCCCGGAGGTATGCAAAGAAGGAACCAAATACGAACACATTGATTTCAAGCATTTTCCTTCCCAACCTACCTACATCATTTCCTAAATGACCAGCTCGACAATTTACGACTGCACACCGCTGTATACAGGACACAACGAAGAGTATATAAACAAAATGTCTTTGGTAATCATAAACAAAAACAGAAAAAGAAGACTCTTATAATAATGAATGCCTTCAATATTGCCAAGATATATACCAATTGGTTATATTAACTTTTCAAAAATACTCACATTGAACAATAATACCTGGAGAAGTCCCCAGCCACTGAAATAAATGCGAATTTTCTAAGCTACCATTTCTGGATAAACATCAAAACTTTTTCAGGCGTTAATTCTGTGTGAATAAGATACAAGTTATTCATATTTTCGTCTCAATACACAACAATTACTCCAATATTAACAAAGTTATATTAATTGTATATTGATCAATTCAAGCATCTCATATAGCAGGGTATAATGATTTTTCTGTCTATTTCTATGCTCAAGTTCAAGTTCAAATCCATCCCAGTCGGAGATTAAAGCTCATATTGAGGCATACCCAACAAAATAATGCCTATTCTTAATATCAAGAAAATCCTCCATTTTGAGGTTTGCGACCTTCTGATCAACAAAACTTGAATTTCACTATATCCGAAATTTGAAAGGAATTTCAGTTGGGTCTTCATATATTCAATATTTCATATAATAATCAGAATTGAATATAGTTGGATTTAACGAGGATTAGGACCAGGGAGTGAAACTAATTTTTTATCGCTGACGTTTCGTAATCATTTTATTCCTTTTTCAAAACTGAAATGACAATATTCACGTATAGATTGAAACAAAAAACATATCTATGATCCATCTTTAAAACTAAGTTTATCCTGCTATGAATTCAACTTCCGAAAACTGTTGAGTAGTCGATACAAACCGCTATTGATAAAAACACATTTGCACAAATTACACATTAAATATTTGTGCAAATGTGTTTTTATCAACAGCAGAGGTGGGTCATAGATATGTTGTTTATTTCAATCTATACGTGAATATTGTCATTTCAGCTTTGATTCCGAAAGTCAGCGATAAAAAATTAGTTTTAATCCCTGGTCCTAATTCCCGTTAAAGCCAACTATATCCAATTCTTGGGACGATGAATCATTTATAATCAGAATTCTAGGAAATCAGTAAAATAATATGATTTATCGGGTGCATTTCTTTTAATCCAAATTTCCAAAATGTTTCCCTCTATAACGCTATGTTTATTGACAGAATTACCCAGTTAAATAACACCAAAAATATCAAGTACGCCTACGTCTCGAATCATTCAAATTATTATCCGTCGATCGTGTGGTGCCCAGTGATCCATTGATCATATTACTTAATTGGTCGACGATGTACCGACAATCGAAGACGGCCGGGATCTTAGGAAAGCTTCGCACCCGAGCATTACTTCTGCATTCTACCGACGATTCTTACTCTTAATGCCGAAACGCTATAAATTATGGCTGAATCATTATGATGCTCATCCATATTGAAATAAGGTATGGCCATATCTACTGTAATGATATGAGCAGTACCGGACTCAATATGGGTACAGTTGACGACAAAAAAATCTGAGATAATTTGCTTTAAATGTGTGAGTTGTCCATCTGACTATCAGCTTCCAGTAGTTGGTGATTATCAAAATTCTTTCCATTTCAAAACGGACATTTTGGAATGTTTTTCGAAAATTTGTTATCCGCCATTTTGTAACAACTTGACGCATATAGAGTAGAGATATTTTTGTGCTGAATTTCATTCCATTTGGATGAAAAATGTTTTGTCTAAAATTTTCAGCATATATCAATTTTTGGATTGGAAGTATTTTTGGGTTCTGGGGAAAGAAATACAATGTTTTATATAACATCCACCTTCATGTATTTCCAAAGCTCCCAACCTTTTACTGCAAGTTGTAGTAAAGAAAATTGAATCATTCAATATCTCACCGATTCTAAACGCTTTTATTTTAAATGGGACCTTTTACATTCGTGTGTGATTTTGACATTTTTCTTTGCCATTATCAAATTTTCGTTTTTAAATACATTTATTCATTTTGGTGTAAGTTCGTGTATATGTGGTAAAGATGAAAAATCAGGTAGTGTTATTGGTATCGAAAACCTATTTGTAGCAATAAACTGATCAATTTTCATTCTTACCATTCACAAAAAATGAAAAACAATATGATCTCATCTATGAGAACTAGATTTTTAAAAATACCCACCCCAGTTTACGACAGGAATGTATCAATAAATTTCGAAAATGATTACAATTCTTATCCAAAAGACCTCATAAATAAATTAATTTTCTGTCCAACAAATTCACTAATGGTTCAACCAACTCATCATAATCACTTTTCAAATGGAATAAGATTACTTGATTTTCGATCTTCACCACATATACATAAACTTACACCAAAATTAATAAATTAAAAAAATTAAAAAACGAACATTTTATAATTGCAAAGAAAAATGTGAGAACAATTTCAAAATTACACACAAATGTAAAAAGTCCCATTGAAAATAAACAAACATCTAATTTCATCTATTAAATGCCTTGTATGGATTGTCCCAAAAGCTATATTGGTCAAACACTAAGAAATATTTACAGGCGCATTATATCACATAAAAGCGACTGTAAATATGACATTAAAGCATGTGAGTTATCGAAACATGTGAATCAAAATTACCATCGAATGAATTACAACAATACAATTATTTTAGATACTTAAACTAATCAAACAAAGAGGATATTCTTGAAATGATACACATAAATCAGAATAAGGAATCGATGAATAATGAAACAGATTTAAATAATTTTGGTCAAATGTATACCTGCCTTCTGAAATTGAACGAAACAATTCATATAACACCCCGTATTCAGAATTTTAATTCTTGATTATTAATTTAAAAAAAAACAGAAAAGTTGTCAGTGTAATCCATTTCACTTCATGTATTCTCTCCGTTTGGTTTCAATTTGAATTGAATGTCACGCTAGTAAATAGCCGTTTTTAAGTACATCTTTATCAATTATAAACCACGCATCCTCTAGACGTTCTGAAGAAGAAAATAAACATTGTCGAAAGTTCGACGACTTCCAAATACTATATCTAATTTAGCTCTCCAGTTGACTGCAACCTCACTAAATTATAACCCTTTCTCTCTCTCTCTCTCTCTCTCTATATATATATATATATATATATATATATATACTAAATAATCACAATGAATCCTAATATGGATGATTTTTTTTCAATATGGTTATTGAATGGACTGATTTTCTGACGATTTTAAATCTATAGCCACTTGTAATGGTGCGTACCTTGCATTTGCGAATAGCTAGACGATACGCGCTTGGCCGTAGGGTATGGAGTTGGAGCACTTTTGTAAGCGGCGCCGCAGTGGGGGAATCAGGCGAATTAGTCCACATAGTGCAATTTATCTGCATTTGTCTCTTTGATAAATATAGTGTTCTTGAAGTTCAACAGTTTGAATGTATTTGTTACAAACAATTGCATTGTGATTCGGCCTGTATAATCTTTGAATTGAATTGAGCCCCGGTTTCGGAAATTGCGCTGATAATGAATGAAAAGCAGATTCAGACGAGTTGTTTACGAAACGCGCAAGGCTACATTAAAGTGCTAAACACGTGCACTGCGACCACATAATTCGCCCGTCATCATAGTGTTTAGATGTAATTTATTGTCAAGTTGAAAAGTATTCTATATTCGTGATGGAGCAAGTGCTTGTAGCTGGGTTTTCACACATTATAAGGCACATTGTTTTCGAGAATCAGTCTGTAAAGAAAGCAGCAGCATTGGTGCGATCGGGTCACGTGCGGGAAGCGATGAAATTGAATATTTCAGCATACATGTGATTAGTCAAGTAGCAGCGACAACAAATCATTACTATGTGGAATTATAGGTGAATGGATACTTTCACAAACAATTGATAAAATTTTGTAAAAACTTACATGTCCATTGTTTCAGTGAATTTCACGAATAAATAAACTATTGAAGGAATATTATTAAATATAAAAGATATATAAATAAATATATTGTTTTCTTTTTTACATACATACATTTTCACATATTTTTCATATTGTTCGTTCACTGTCAGAATTTAACTGAAAAATATTTTGAATGTGTAGTAAGTATTACATGAATAAAAATATGTCTCTTTTTTTTAATATTACGATAATTATTAGTATGAAAAAAAATTTTTTTTTATCAATGTGAAAATATTTTCGAAAAATTACATTCATGTAACTGAGTTTTTCAACCCAAATATGGCAAAGAAATTATGAATAGACTATGAAAGTTTCAAGTATATACCGTACAAAGTCAATATCAATACTGTATTTATTGCAATTTGTCAATAATTTTCAACGAAAAAGTAATCGTAGTTGTTACTCAGTATACAATGATAACAGACTTTTCCTTTTGGTCACGTTTGTAGTTCACGGCAGAAAAACCATGAAATGTCTCATTCGGGGATGCCTTTAAACGCGTGTTCGTGCACCCTACAATACAGCAGTGGTCACCCGAAATCTTCTTTCATTTACGTCCTTCACGTCATTTACATTTGATTCGAGGTTATTGTTCATTGGAAAAATCGAATTAAACGGTTTTCTTCACATAAAGGATTCAATATAAAATTGAACCAGCAAATGGTAGATCTCAGGTAAAAAACAACTACTTTCCTGGCAAATACCACGCAGAACGTTGAATGATATTCACCTGAAAATCCATGCATACTTCCATATAATATCAATGGACATTGAATGCAAATGTTTCTTTCTGATAAGCTCGATTATGTTTAATTTATGTCGTGTTCACCTAACAATCCGCATACCGGTTTCAGGCTTCTTGGCCCTCATCAGTACGGAGTAGTCAACCAGCCAAAGGTCCAAAGAACTCTGGCTGAAGTGAGACACAACGTAAACAAACCATCATCGAGCTTGTAACACCTATAGGTACGCCGGAAAAGATGAACTTTAACTGGCGGTACCTAGTGACAGAAAGAAACACTCCGAAAATCTCCCACCTCGATAGGTTTCTGAATAAAAGATTCCTTCTCAGTAGGAGTGGCAAGCCCGTCTAGCATATAGTGAAAGATAAGTGCCATGTGAAGTGGAATGAATAGAAAAATCGAATTAAACGGTTTTCTTCACATAAAGGATTCAATATAAAATTGAACCAGCAAATGGTAGATCTCAGGTGAAAAACAACTACTTTCCTATTTTATATTGAATCCTTTATGTGAAGAAAACCGTTTAATTCGATTTTTTCTATTCATTCCACTTCACATGGCACTTATCTTTCATTATTGTTCATTGTCATTCATTCATTATACGCGCACTTTCAACACTCCGCCTCTCTTCCCACAAAGCTTGTACCTGCCGAATCACAATACAAATGCTGTTTTGACGTTTGCGGCCGAAAAATTTAATCTATCGCACTCTGTAGACACCTTTTTTATCACAGTGGTGAATGGGGATAAGTGATACTGTCTGGACTAGTTTGTCTGATTCCACCACTGCGGTACTGCATGTTAAACTCCTCCCCCATGCTCCAAGTCCATATCCCTACCACGCTCATAGTCTGGGCCTATTTCGTGGCCAACTTCATACTGTCTTATTTTCGTAACGGTTTCACTCGCAACCCAACGCCAAAAGAAGTATAACTCAAAAAAGTTTTTTTTTTCGAACCTCTGAACTTTGGTGTGTTCGGATTTTATAAAACACCTTCTAAAATAATTTTTCAGTTAAGCTCGTATATCATATGTATTATTCGTAGTTTTTCCATACAATAAACCAATTTCAAGAGTTTTTAACACCCTGTAGGATGATTGATAAATCTCTCAAATCTGTTCGGAGATGAAGTGAAGTTTCAACCTTATTAAATTCGTGAAATAACCATATTTCCGTAAATCATTGATTATTGCGTAAGTTTACGTAAATTGATGAAATTACCCATTTCTAGGGCTAAATATTCTATATCAACGAGATTACTCGTGGGAATTGATTGGGCCCAATAGCGTGTGGCAAAAGTGCTTCTCCTAATTAAAAATATCGTGTGTGGTTTCTTCCAAAGTTGATTCGGCTACTTAGCGATTTGCGATATATTCTGTTTTTCCTTAAACCAATTCCGGTAATAGCCATAATCTCCGGAATTTCATTCAAAATATCTGACATGTAATGATACATAACTAAATAAATGTTGAGATACAGTTTAGGGAGTGGTATGGTTATTTTTTTCCGGATATAATGTTAAGATAAAAAAACAAGTTATTTAATTGTTATTGTTTACTTTTTGTCTCTTTGATTGTCCATTAGCATCCCTTTTTCAACCCTTAGTTTCAGAGCTATTGAAACGAAATTTGGTGGCTTTGATATATGGTTTAGGAAGTATATTCTGACATATGTCACTTTTTCAGTACTTCCTTTTTCAGAAAAAATTGATTCATATTTTGAAAATCAAGTGGAACCCTCTTCATATTTTTATATTTTTGGAATCTTAAGAAAATGTTTCTGATGAATATATTTTTGATTTTTCAGTACAGCATGATTTTTTGTTAATTCTTTTTTCATGTCTACAGTGCCTTAAATGTCATGTCTACAGTGCCTTAAATGTACTGAAATCATTCTTGAAACTGGAATAAAAAATGGAAATAAGTAATTTGATCCGCAACAGTCCGTCGAATTTGATAAAACTACTTTTTTACCAATAAGCATATTTTTTTCCCATAATTCTTACGGAAATCACCTTGGAGGGATCCAAAGATATAGTCTAATCAGCAAGTTCAAAAACGTGAAAAATAGAGATAAAGGTCCTAAAAATATGAGCGATGGCTCATTCGATTCGGAATCACCTCTAGAAAAATGTTTTTGAAGGATTTTGGTGCAGATTAAAAATTGCAATTGTTATTAACAAAATAAGATGAAAAAAATATGATATTTCGTTTTTTGTTAATAACTTGAAAGATATTAACATTTAAGCAATTTTGAAAAAAGCTCGTTAAAGAGGAGGAAATTTCCAATAAAAAAATCCCGGAACTCTATCTCCATTATTTATAATTTTAATTAGACGTTGAAAATAGGGCTCCGCGCGGCTGTTACAGAATGCGCGCGCCGCCGCTAAAGAGAGTTCAGCAATAAAAATAATTTTTTT
This sequence comes from Gonioctena quinquepunctata, assembly GCA_018342105.1. Taxonomy (NCBI): domain Eukaryota; kingdom Metazoa; phylum Arthropoda; class Insecta; order Coleoptera; family Chrysomelidae; genus Gonioctena; species Gonioctena quinquepunctata. Next base: position 376,798 of record JAFIRS010001115.1, read on the forward strand.
ATAACATAAAATGTGATTTTAAAAATTTGAAAAAATTCTAGTATCTTCTTAACACTTGAAAGAATCGAGCCCTGAAGAAAAAAAAGTTTAATCATCATTTTTCAAAAAGTTATTCAATTGTTAACTAACAAATTTTTTCCCAATCTCCATTGGCATAAACAATGGAATGAAAGGTATAAATAATTGGCCTATAAATTTTAAACTTCGTGGAGCCCTTTTTATATATGTACTTTATAGGATCCTGCGGTTAATTTTCATTAAAGTTAATCAATTTGTTAATTATGATTTTTTATAACTATTGAAAAATTAAAAATCTAAAAAATGTTGATACAAATTTTTTTTTCAATTAATATTTAGCTATGCCTGTTTTCATATTGAAAATAGCAGTAATTAACATAGGTTATGAATTTTATACGTAATTTGTTTATAAAATTGTTATAAACAAATAGAGAAATTCAATATTTTTAAAAAAATTTTTTTTGCTATTTTATTGTTTACAAAAAATTATGATTTAAAAAAAAAAATTTTTTTCTTAATTTTAATTTTTAATTGTTTAAAAACGATTTTTTTATATTTCGATTGTTTAAATAATTAGTTAAGAAAAAATTTTTCTTTTAAAAATCATAATTTACACTTTCAAATAGTTTAGCAAGAAAAATAAAATTTTAATAATTATTTAATTGTTTATTAGTTTAACAATTTGTTATAAACAAATATCGACCAACGGTATATCTTTTTTCTGAAGCAGAAAAAAATTATAAAAATAGCTATATATAATAAAGTGCAAAAAAATTATTTTTTTTATTTATTATAATACTTTTTAATATCATACGATACGGTAATTATAGCGCCTACTTGATTTGTCAATTAAAAAATTGATATATCTTTTAAACTATTAGAGATACGATAAAGGATATTCAGGTCTTTTTTATAGAGGATGAATTTCTCTTTCAGATAAATTTTAGATCAAGTTTGTATCTATTGTTTATTAGCTATTAATGCATTTGTTTATAAAAATTCTGTATTTTTTTTTACTTTTTCGTATCTTTTGTGATCTTTAACTTTTTTATTAAATACGTTCATTTGACTGGAGTTCCGTTGAATATAAATGTATTCTATATTATCATGTAAAAAATCAAAATTCTTTTTGTTTATATTATTTTAAATTGTTTCCGTTATATACTAAACAGTTTAAAAGACTTTTCGTCAAGATTCTACTTATTTTTTTTAATTTTCATTCCAAATTTCTTGTTTTTATTTTATACTATTTTATTAATCTATTCGAAAAATAACTTTTTTTCGGTTAAAGCATATAAGATTTTTTATAATAATGAATTAAGGTGCTTGAATAATAATAAAATTTATTCGATTACATTTATTTTCTTTATTTTTATCCTTTACAGTATCGCAAATTGTTTATAAGGTTTTTGTTTTATATTTGACGTTTTCTTCTTTTTTTCAAAGGAGAAATTTGTGAAGTACTTGGCTCATCAACGTTAGAAGTCCGAGAGACTTCCACCGTTTCTTCGACTGCATGATCTTCTATTTGATCTTCTTCTCCTTCTTCTTCTTCTGAATCAGTATTCATCCCTTAACAAAATTGTTTCAAGGTTTTTTGCTCTATCTGCATAATTTAACAAGTTAAAGATCACAAAAGATACGAAAAAGTAAAAAAAAATACAGAATTTTTATAAACAAATGCATTAATAGCTAATAAACAATAGATACAAACTTGATCTAAAATTTATCTGAAAGAGAAATTCATCCTTTATAAAAAAGACCTGAATATCCTCTCGTATCTCTAATAGTTTAAAAGATATATCAATTTTTAATTGACAAATCAAGTAGGCGCTATAATTACCGTATCGTATGATATTAAAAAGTATTATAATAAATAAAAAAAAATATTTTTTTGCACTTTATTATATATAGCTATTTTTATAATTTTTTTCTGCTTCAGAAAAAAAATATACCGTTGGTCGATATTTGTTTATAACAAATTGTTAAACTAATAAACCATTAAATAATTGATAAAATTTTTTTTTTTGCTAAACTATTTAAAAGTGTAAATTATGATTTTTAAAAGAAACATTTTTTCTTAACTAATTATTTAAACAATCGAAATATAAAAAAATCGTTTTTAAACAATTAAAAATTAAAATTAAGAAAACAATTTTTTTTTTAAATCATAATTTTTTGTAAACAACAAAATAGAAAAAAATTTTTTTAAAAAATTAATTTTTTTTTATAACAATTTATAAACAAATTACGTAAAAAAATCATAACCTATGTTAATTACTGCTATTGTTCAATGTGAAAACAGGCATAGCTAAATATTAATTGAAAAAAAAATTTTTATCAACATTTTTTAGATTTTTAATTTTTCAATAGTTATAAAAAATCATAATTAACACGTTAATTAACTTTAATGAAAATTAACCGCAGGATCTTATAAAGTACATATATCAAAAGGGCTCCACGAAGTTTAAAATTTATAGGCCAATTATTTATACCTTTCATTCCATCGTTTATGCCAATGGAGATTGGGAAAAAATTTGTTAGTTAACAATTGAATAACTTTTTGAAAAATGTTGATTGAACTTTTTTTTCTTCAGGGCTCGATTTTTTCAAGTGTCAAGAAGATACTAGAATTTTTTCAAATTTTTAAAATCACATTTTATGTTATCAAAAAATTATTTTTATTGCTGAACTCTCTTTAGCGGCGGCGCGCGCATGCTGTAACAGCCGCGCGGAGCCCTATTTTCAACGTCTAATTAAAATTATAAATAATGGAGATAGAGTTCCGGGAGTTAGGACTTTTTTATTGGAAATTTCCTCTTCTTTAACGAGCTTGCTTAAATGTTAATATTTTTCAAGTTATTAACAAAAAACGAAATATCATATTTTTTTCATCTTATTTTGTTAATAACAATTGCAATTTTCAACCTGCACCAAAATCCTTCAAAAACATTTTTCTAGAGGTGATTCCGAATTGAATGAGCCATCGCTCATAATTTTAGGACCTTTATCTCTATTTTTCACGTTTTTGAACTTGTTGACTAGACTAATATAGTAGATTCACAAATCTGATCAGTAACGAACTTACGAAACCGACGAAATCATACGTTCTATTGCACTATAATATGAAATAAACGAATTACCTATTATTTAATAATATAAAAATTGTATCCATCGAAAAAAGAAATTGAGAATGACCTTACAGCAAAATGGGCTCGAAGGGCACATCATTTGCCAATGAATATCCTGAGAATCCCAATATATCTTAATTTACAGTCAACATGTGCTTTGTATGAATAATCAATCATGCTCTATCCATCTAATATATTTTCATCAATACAATGTAGCCGCTCGTATCAGAAATAGTAGCTACTTTGTTATTTCAAATGGAACACACCATATATTATATCAGTTTTGGAATTTTCATAGGAGTCCTCATAACTTTCCCTAATGATTCCCTACCTATCTATAACAGTTTTCGCGATAAAAAATATTTTGACAAATTTTTGTACAAAACCTGGCCATTGAAAAGTGACGACGTACAAAAAAACTAATAACTCAAAAAGAGAAACATCGCGTCAAATGGAGAAAATTTTACAATCTTGGCGATTATGAATTTTTCTCATCACTACGCAAATCTGTTAAATGTAACATAGACAATGATTATAAGGCTTACATAATTCACACTGAAAAACCGTAAAAAACATCAACACCAACCATAAACACTTCTGGTCATTCATTGGCAACAAAAAAAATACCAAGTCCATGCCAGCCTCTCTTTATTTTCAGGACAAAGTCAATTAGTGAATTGTGTTTTGATCCTGACTCATCAAGCTCCCAAATCCTAATGAACGATAACACTTTCAACAATTTCGATTTGAATATCATACACAAAGAATATCGTTGAGGCAATCGATAGACTTGACATTTACAAAGGGCCTGTTCCGGATAGTAAACCCCCAATATTCCGGAAAAACTGCAGCGAGAGCCTTGTGGAACCGCTTTACATAATCTTCAACAAATTCCTGAACACGGGTGTTTTCCAAAAAAAATGGAAACTTGCCCAAATTATCCCGATTCATAAATCCGGTGATAAAAGTGATACCTACAGGTCCATATCGTTACTGAACCACCTTGGACAATCATCTGCACAAATCTTCCTGGTATACAAACTGCTCAACAACTTTATTGATTCACCATGAACTGTACAACATGAACAATGAGAAACAGAACACTTCTAGTTACGGATAGGACTAATACAAATTTTCTTCTCAACTTTCCACTTTACAGATGCGTTCGATCCTATAACTCAATTGTGCGCAACAATCTAGATCTGGACATTTTTTCCACCAAAATTATCCCCTTCAAAAGGAGATCAAAACACTTGTTATATAACACTTAGTTCTTGAGAAATCCTAATGTTCGGTTGATTATCTTACTGTACTCTGATATTCCATCTATTATTTTTGTAACCTAATTTTAAGTATTATTCAGCTACAGACTAAGAACTTGTATATCCATTGTTATCTTGTGCTACTCTGTCATTGGACAGGTAATTGGTAGCCTACATGAATTGAATAAATATATAAATTAGACCATTAAGTATTCTACCGGAGAGCCAGATCCCAGTTTCAGTATACAGGGAGGCTCAAAAGTAGGTTCCTTCCGGACTGAAATGACTGGAACTCAGTTTTTTCCATGAAACCCCCGTATGTTATTACTTATTTGGAACGCTGTGAAATTTTTCTATTCCATTTCGTATACTTTCCCTATACGTATCTCGTACGGTTTGTGAGTTATGATCATGTATGTTATGAAATGTTTGAATCATCAGGAAATGCGAAAAGTATCAACGTCGAACATGTATGTTAATAATTGTAGAAAAATGTAACAGTTATTTCTTCACAGGTTTTTGTTTCGACTGGTTTTGTCCACAAATATTTGGAGTAACAGTCAATGACCACCAAAATGTATCGATAACCTTCATTAATTTTGGCATAAGGTTGAAATTCTGCCAGATCCATTCGCCACAAATCCCCTTTGCCTTTGACGAAAGTTGATCTTCTCTGGAAGTTACGACGAGCTGGCTTATGTAACTCGTCCACAATATGATGTTTGATATTATTAGCCATTCTTCTTCTCTGGTGATATTGCAATGATGAAATGATTGTTCAGTATTTCAATAAATGTTCAAAATGTTGACCATTCGTTTCCAAACACTTTCTTATGCAAAAATCAACGGATCTAATTCCTGAAACGCTGGAGTCACTTGATGTTCTAATTTCTCCCTCGTGTTGACCGGTGTTCTGTAGACTATTTGCTTAATAGTACCCCACAAATAAAAGACTGGGGGTGTGAGATCGGGAGATGTAGGATGACAGTTCCATGGACCCAAACGTCTAATCCATCGATGATCGAATATGCTGTCCAATTCTAACCCGACGAAGCCTCCATCAAGTTGATATCAACATTTTCCTCAACGAAATCCCCAACCGTTGTTCGCAAGATATTCAAATATTTTCGAGAATTAAGGTTTTTATCATAAATCAAAGAGCGCCATTGATTGTCCATAATTGAACAGAAAACGTTGAAAATACATTTTCAGTAGTAATACCACTAGTGACTGAATTTTCGCAATAAGTCTGTCGATTTATTTCAAAACAAAATTGAGTGGCTTGAACTCAGTTGAGTTTAGAAATAAAAGACAGACTTATAAGATAAATTCAATCACGAGTGGTATTTTATTAGACTATTTCACGAACAAAGTGAAAGGTCAAACATTTTCAATTCGGCAGAATGAGAGGAAGAAATGTAATAATAATATAATCATGAAATATTTATTTTAACTATAAACAATTTGTTTTAATTATTATTTGTTACCTATAACAATAAATATTTTTTTATGAACACGAACATAATACATTATTCTCGACTATAATTATTATAAATGCTGCAATTGTAAAAAATTTTAATAGTATGACCGTTATTAGGTGGATACAATGTATTGTTGGTATTATTACTTGATGTACTAGGAGTAAAAGTATTCACTACATTCTGATGATATTCAGCACTAAGATGTAAATACGGTTTCATCGAGTTCGAACTTTCATGTCCAGTTATTTTCATAGCTTGTGTTCACTAACGCCGGATTGTAGTAACTGACTAACTGCAGTGGCACGATGAGAGTGATTTGTTATTTTTAGTTTTTTAGTGTCTAAACCTATCTTCTCTGCAGAGAGTTTGGTCCATTTTGATATTGTATTAATACCAATGGGCAATTCTTGAACCAATTATTATTATTATAGTTATTTCACTGTCAGAAAAAGTATGTCATTGGTAATAATTCCCCTTTTCGATATAAGTTTCCGGTATAATCTCACAGGACACATTTCAGGATTTTTCAAATTTTGAGTAAGCCATTTAGTATCTGCACAGTTTTTATCACCACCTTGGCGGGTTTTTGGAGAATATCGGGTTATATGCAATTCTGTTTGTTAAACAGCCTTTGTTGTCAGTCTCTTCCTTAAAAAATGTAACATGGAAAAAGTTGCTTCGTTACCTCTTCAAGCTAGTTCTACTGCAGCTATGTGAAAAAACTTCTTTTGGAGTCCTTCTGGCGTGTCTTCATCCCATTGTCAGCACATATTTCTATATTCGTCTGAAGTCATAGCGACAGAACTCAATTTCTTTTTTTCGGGTACAGCTTGTAACAATTTTCTCATACTATATCGAGCCGCCCTCGCCTCCTTGATATCTTTGAAGGGATCAATATGTCTCTGACACTCACAAAAATATGTTTCTTGTACTAATTTTGCAGTAGTGTTCCATATGGTTTTAATAATACTCTCCTTGTAATCACTACCATCAATTTCCCGCATATTGAATGCCCACAATTTTTTGGAATGAATGCTTATATTTCGTTGCTATTTTCTGCATCTAATTTGTAGTTGCGTTCCGTATAGAACGTCATACTTTGTCTCCATATATAAGATTTTGATTTTTTTGCGTTACTGCCTATATTTTCTACAATATTTGGTTTATTAGTTCGTTTGAAGTAGCACCGAAGCGACTCATTTTGACGTTTGCAGCTACAATTATTTTTGGTCAAACTGTCAAACTTTGCATTGTGATCCGTATGTCGTTGAAAACACGATGCTGATTGACCAATCAGAATTGAAAGACAGCTGGTGTTTTCGAAATAATACAAGCTGTCTTTGGTTTTTGATTGGTCAGATTTTGTGAAAATTCCAAGGTGCGTGGAATAGTCATTAAAATCTCATTTCTTTTGTTACAGGCGGATTTTCATTTGCCCAGTCATCAAGATTCCTTCTGTTGAAAATACCTTCTCGAAAATTTTGATTCATCAGTCCATATTATCTTCTTGGGAAAATATTTGGCACCATCAACATTTCACATAGTTCGATCCTTTGTGGAGCGTCTTGTAGTCATCCATTCCATGTTCCTTCAGAATCCTATGAACTGATGAATGGAAGCTTGACGATTTCCGTAGAAGTATGCCAAATATCTATTGTGTTGTCCCCATTACCTGTCACCAAGTTTCTTGTTGCTTTTAAAGATGATCCAAACAGTTGAAAATTTTTACTCAATCTAATGAATTTTCTCAAATCTATTCGAGGTGAATCAGGATAATTTTCTGTTCTGCTGATATTTTTGTTTAATGACCATAAATAATGAATAAATCCATCAAACCACATTCGAGTTATTATTTTCTGCCATTGTACTTTCACACCTACTGAACTTGAATTCAGGATGACAATGCAGGAATAATATGTCATTTCTCTGTCAGAACAAAGTTGATATCTAAATCACTATCCAATAATTATTTTATTGAAGACGATCTCATAAGATAAATGATCATAACTGACAAATTATACGAGATAGGTATAGGGAAATCATACAAAATTGAATACGAAAATGTCCAGCTTTCCAAATAAGTAATAGTATAAAGGGTGTTTCAATCATTTTCATGAGTCTCCGAAAGGGACTTACCTTTGAGCCTCCCTGTATGGTTTAACTGAGATCCGGTTCATCAACAGAATGTCCACGTTTATACCGTGCCTTGGTATGCAGACTAATGGTTATATTCCAACCAAATTCTGTTAGTCAGTGTGGTATAAACTGTGCACTTGGTCAAGTAACTAGCTTGGTTTGGTACCGAAATTTGTTGTGTACCAGACTATAATACTAAGTTGACTAAGATGGTGTAAACACTGATAAGTTTTACCCACCGTGACTGTACATTTTGGTTTGAAAGATTGCTAAGCGTTCTGTTGTGGTTATCGCACTGGCTGAATGAACCGAGTGGAAACAATAGCCATAAAAAAGAGAGCGAGAGAGAGTTAGTGAAAAATATGTTTTATATATTTTTGGTACTATTTTTTATATAAAATGAGTTGCTGCAGTTCAGAACCTCCTAGGAGAAAAGGCCAAAGGTATTAATTGGACAGATGAAGAAACCAGTGCGTTTCTCCAAATATTTTTGGACAAGAAAATTATATCAATTTTGGATGGCAAGAAATTTAAACACCTAGACATTCACAAGAGCCTTGAAGAAGACATGTTGAGTAGTGGCTTTACGAAAACTGCTGAACAAATGAAATTTAAAATGCCTGAGCTCACTGACATCCAGACATTGTCATTGGCAGATGACACAATTCCGAATTAGATAGCAGAGTTTCAAACCTTTCTCTTGGTTACATGACTAAATAAATACCAAACCAGAACCAAGTTGTTTAATTAATCATTTGACAAAATACGATGTAAATAAACGATGACTAAAACATTTGGTTTGAATTTGGTCACATACACTTGGTAAGGTTACCAAATTCACATACGGTATAAACGTGGCCAATACTTTATGGTATTATGCAGCTATGACCCAAATGGAAATATTTTGTAAATTTGCATTGTAGATAAATCGTTATTTTTCAATTGTCAGATATTGCACAAAAAATTTACATTATTTTGTTTTTCGCAAAAACCGTCACAGATTAGGTATAAGGAATCATCAGGAAAAGTTATGAGGAATCCTATAGGGATTCCAAAAATGATATGAAAGATTTGAATAGACTTTGAACGCGTCGGAACTGCTACATTACTTTAATATTCTTGCCCATCAAATGCATTTTGTTTCGTCTTCCCACTGACAGATAAATTATATATTAGTGAATGAGTATTATGCTTTGTTCACGCGAAAATATGCTTATTCTATATATTGCTATGGTTTTTTCAGGCAAAAATAGTATTATTCTATGTATGGTTATATACAGTGTGTTATAAGCTTTGCTCCAAAAGTTCGAAGCTCGTTGTTTGAAAAACGGTCGTAACTAAAATTTGTATGACACATTTTCCATGGTGTTTCCTGATTTTTTTTTATGATCACCAGAATTAGCGTATAACCAATAGAAAATGATAAGTGTTTGTTATCTTTGACCAATAATTCACATAGCGTACATAATTTTGAAATTAATGTTCGTCGTTGTCTTGAATGGCGAATTTTAAAATTATGGATAATTCGACTGACCCTGTACAATGCTCAGTGATATTTCACGAAATGTAAGCTAAACATTCAATGGAGTAATATGTGAAATACTCAATTATAAATGTTCATTGTTGCAATCAGAGGTAGGTTACACTATTTCACCAACGAAGTTAAAAGACAAGAGTTCAATCAACATTATTATTATCACCTTTTCTAATAACACGACGTGAATCATATTTTTATTAAAATAGTAGAGAACTTATTCCATTCACACATCTCACATATATCTAGAGAAAATTCATATAGGATGTCTGTTACACAATGACTACTGATTTTTCGACAGTATACACGTTTGTGATGTTTACTTAAAATCTGAAATTTTATCGTAACTCATACAAGTAGATTACTTCATTTCACCAATGGAGAAATAGAATGAGATTATTTTTTATTATGAGTTTAATTAAAAAACAACCGTTTTTTTTTCAATTTTATTTACCTATATACAGTGTGTCTCACTTCTCATAGAAACACCTCTGTATCTTTCGTAATTATTGGAGTAGAATTCTTCAATTTCCACGATCGTTAGATATACCGAGTTTAAGTTCAAATCTCCTCTGGGGTTAATCTGAGTGACAAACACTGCGCTCCAGGGGTGATGGATATATTAATTTTTGGGAAAAATAATATAAGGGGGCAAGATATGCCCAAAATTCTAACGGATTCGTGATCAGGATATCAATTCCAGTACAATTCCATATTTTCGCTGAACATTTTTCATTTCTGAAAAATCCGAATTTGTCTCACTTCCCATGGGAACACCCCCGTATCTTCCGTTATTATTGTAGCAGAATTTTGGAATTTTTACTATCATTAGATATACCGAGGATTAGTCAAAATCTATATAATGCGAAAAATAATATTAGGAAGTGAGATAAGCGGCATTTTAATGATTCGTGATTAGGATATCAAATTTATAACCGATAGGCATCTTTGCTGAATAATATTTCAGTTCAGAAAAATTCGAATTCTCCCACTTCTCGTGGAAACACCTCCGTATCTATCGTATTAGTGGAGTGAAGCTCTGAAATTTCTACGATAGGTAGATATTCAGGGGATGAATCTTAATAATATCTAGAGTCAAATTTGCTGAGCTTCCAGAGGGGAGAACAAAAATATGGATTTTCTAAAAGAAGTATTGAACTTTATTTCCGAAAACATCACAAAATCGAGAAAGTGTTCCAAATGAAAAAACAAGTCAGACTTTGTTATTGAAGCATATCTCAAAAAAAATTCTTTCATTTTCTGTTCATTGATATTCATTGAAGAAACAACGGTTAGAGAAACTCAATGTAGAAATATTCCTCAATAATACTGCATTATCAGTGATAAATATCACTCGATATCGAATTCTACAGTTATAAACTCTGCAAAAATCGTTCTATCCATCGCCCCTAGCGCGCAGTGTATGTCACTCAGATTAACCTAAGGAGAGATTTAAACTAGGGTTTATTTAATGATCGTGGAAATTACAGAATTCTACTTCAATAATAACGGAAATTACGGGGGTGTTTCTATGGGATGTGACACAAATTCGGATTATTCAGAACTGAAAATTTTTCAGCGAAAATATGGATTGCTACCAAAATTTATGTCCTGATCAGGAATCTGTAAGAATTTTGAGCCTATCTTGCTCCCTTATACTATTTTTAGCAAAAATCAATATATCCATCGCCCCTGGATATGTCACTCAGATCAACCTCAGAAGAGATTTAGACTCATCCTAGGTATATTTGATGATTGTGGAAATTACAGAACTCTACTCCAATAATTACGGAAGTTACGGGTGCGTTTTCATGGGAAGTGCGTCAAATTCGGATTATTCAGAACTGAACATTTTTCAGCGAAAATATGGATTGGTACTAGATTAACCACAGAAGAGATTTGGACTCATCCTTGGTATATCTAACGATCGTGAAAATTACAGAATTCTACTCCAATAATTACGGAAGTTACGGGAGCGTTTCCGTGAGACAAATTCGATTTTTCAGAACTGAAAATTTTCAGCGAAAATATGGATTGTTACTAAAGTTGATGTCCTGATCACGAATCCGTAAGAATTTTGAGCCTATCTTGCCCCCTAATATTATTTTTCGCAAAAATCGGTATATTCATTGCTTCTGGCGCGCAGTGTATACCGATCGTAAAAATTACAGAATTCTACTCCAATAATTACGGAAGATACGGAAGTGTTTCCATGAGAAGTGAGATATACTATATATATTGTTATGATAGGCTCTTTAATTATATATTCATAATTGGCCCGCGTTGGTCGCCAATTGTTGTGATTGGTGCTTTATTTATTTTTATATTATGGTAGATTTGTTTCAGTAATTTCCTTTTTATTTAATAATTTTAAGAATAAATACCTATCATAACAAAAATAAAACTCCGGCTATGTTGTCTTACCCTTTTTCAACACTCTTTTTACCTTATCCCAGCTCAGTCGGTAAGCCTATGGAGTGTGAGTAATCTCTATTCTCAACGACAGGTTCAGTAGTGCCAACTTGGTGCAATGCTTGATGTCAAATATGCTGTTTTGTGGGGAAAATTATAATTAGGTTCTCAATAGATAAAACACAGATGCAGAAAAATCGTCAAATAATTGTTCTTAATGAAATCAATCCTTAAAACTCACCTACTCTGCGAAATCTAACTTATCTAACTAAAAACAGTGATGAAAAATGGTAAACTTTCTTGTGTATGATAAATATTTGGTAAACGTTTGAATGTTATGGTCAGTCTGTGAGAATAGAACAAACCAACAAAAGTTCAAATTAATGGACACAAATGATCAAATAATCACTATAAGTGTCTGGACCTGTTATGTTGCACTTATTTAGTTTTGTTAAAATACCTGCTTCCTTCTTTTGTGGTGTTCTCCTGTCTTTTGGAAGTATCCTTGCTCACTGGAGAAGTACAGCTATACTGCATAGAGTCCCTTTTTTGTTCCTGGGAATGGCATGGACTGGACTTTAGTATTTTAATAAGGTGAGTGGTTCCTTCCAGTTTGCTTATTTTCCCATTTGTATGTGTATCAGTTATATAGCGGTTTTAGATAGTTAGTTCTGCTGGTTTTTATCTTGATTTTTGTTATATCTTTCTCTCTAAATTTCGTATCTGGTTTCGTTTTTACATCTCAATTTTCATTTCTTCAAGCTTGTTACATTTCCTCTTGGCAACCCACACATTTTGTTTCTTTTCACAAATTTTAAAATTTATTGCCACTTTCTATATCACTGTTTGTTATTCTAACTCATTCTAATTATTTTATTTACAATACCTAATTCTAAACCTTCTATTATATGTACAAATTTGGATAAACTTCATATTTGACATTTTCCTGTTTTCATAATTTTTATATATCATTGTCTTCCTCACATAGTTTTTGACATCCGCTGTTGAGTTTCCTCCTGATATGATTTACCATACAGGATGTTCCAACTTGTATACCATTTGATCTACTTGAAATACAAGGTTTTTTTATGAATTTAAATTTCCATATTATTTTATTGTTTGTGCAATTTGGATGTATTGTTGGTCACATACTTATGACAATGGAGATACTTCAGGACTCACTTTTTGATACAAATGCGTTGACTAGAACATGTTATAAGATTCTAGAATAGTAAAAAGTATAGAAAAATTGTAAAACAAACATAGTTTCATTATTTTATAAACATTTCCTAACATAACAATATACTCTATGCATTTTTCATAACGCTGTATTATTTCCTTGCACTCTTGTTCATTCCTCAACCTGAATCCATTAACGTTCATTTACGTTTTTTGTCTCGTCCAGTAACCTTTTTTTTTTTCGAATTTCTCTATAGAAAATATATAACGGTGTAAGATCTGGTGAACGGGTATGCCAACAAATGAACTTGCTATTCCTCCCAATCTATCTCTCCTGAAATGTTTCAATTAGCCAGAAATATTTCATTCACCTATGGAAGCAACCTTGTCGACAGTGGCACCATCTAGTTGAATGAGAATATTTCTTCATTTTTCAAAATTTAGATCTTTCAATAAATTCTAGATGTATATGATCAAAAAGTCCAGGAAACTTCCATCGTTGAGCCTTGATTTGACCTTTGCATGAACGTTTCCGGTTCTGTCTCCTGTTGAATTCTTCAGCAACTTCCCTCACCCCTCCCCAACTGAACGAATAATATCAATTCTTTCTGATAAATTGTATTTTGAAAATTCTCGAAACCTACCTTTTCAAAATACGTGCTCTAGTAATTGACAACTGTCTATTATTACAGTGAAACAAAATTGAAAGCCTATTAGAAATTTCAATATTTTTTTTGCATCATACGGAATTTGGCATTTGGCAGAAATACTTTAAGTGAAGAAATTGCTTGTCGAATTCAATCGAGGAACCCTCATATCCCGCAGGTAATCACATTGAAAAATTGAGAATTACACAGAGCACTTCAATGAATAGTTAATTAACTTTTCGAGTAAACAACAGATTCTTCCACAGTGATAGTAAACAAATCCATAATTTGAAATCTGCCATTGTGTAACAATTATCCTACATGAGATAGCGTACTCAAATAGAATAGATATATTCGAGACAAGACTGAAGCATATACACATTAAGTGCAGGCGTTTTCGGATGGCGAAGTAGGCAATAAATCATTGGTGGGACGAAAATATATTTATTTCATTTCAACTTCATGTTCTTATGGTAATAAAAATGAGTGACAGCTGTCGGGACAGCCCAAATCACAACTGAGAGTAACGTCTTTGAAAATGCATGTGCGGTGGAAAAATTAGTGTAGTTACTTAATTCTTTCTAAAGGTAAACTGCCAGGGCCTGATTGGGAATTCTAAAGGGTGTAATTAGGGAGAATTCAATAAAACCATTGAAGTAGTGTGGAAACTGAGTATGATAAAATTAATAAAATTTGTTAGTAGAAGTAAATCGGTATTAGGGAATATGATTATATAATAATAATAATATAATTTATTGTCATTAAGAATAAATCTTGTGGACAAAGCTTGTGATAAATAAATCTACATGTAAAATAGAAATATAAAATAAAAAAAAACCAAAAAAAAATCAACATGGTTAAATGTGCAGTTTTGTTTCAAAATATTATCAAAACTTATATAATACACATATAAACATATACAGTTATATAAAATATTACATTAATGAACACACTTATTACGCCAAACAAACAGACATATATATCCATGCACGAATATAAACAAAAATCTTATATAACATATATTCAAATATGCACATTTTGTCACGTAAATCTATCATTATAGAACTCTTGCAAATTATAATAGGGTCTATCAACCAGAAATGTTTTTACTCTTCTTCTAAACTTTTAGATTTTTGCCTGTCTTATATCTGAGGGCAAGTGATTAAACATCTTGACCCCATTGTAATAAATAGGATTATTAAACTTCGATATCTGTTCTTAAAATTAAACTTTGTTATAGCTTTATTAGCTACATATTTCAACAAAGTCATCAAATAATTTCTCAGTGGTCTGCGTCTGAAGAATAATTATCTTTTTCGGATGATGAATCTTCATTTGGATTCATTATAATGGGTAATATTTGACAATCCAATTTTTTTTCCGTATCCAATTTGTACTAATAATATTTTCAGTGTGTTCAATACAATCTGCACAATTTTGCGTAGTAATTTTATTTGATGCTTTTTTCCATGTATTTAATACAGCCTCGTCACTGTAGCCCTTTTGTCCTATATTCTTGTTATAAAATGTTCTTCATTTTGCCCATATTACTTCAACTGGCAGTGGTATAGTGGTAGTCGTAGAATAGAATGACCCATTTTATTTAATAATTCATCAGTGGCATATGCAATTTTTTCAAGCTTAAATTGCTGCACAATCTCTACCAGTTCACATTTAAAGGAGTACTGAAGAATGCGTATATTTTTGGTTTGCAGTCATTATATGATTACATTCTTGGTTAACTGGGAATTTGAAATTTTTTCCAGAAGTTCTGAATGATACCTTGCATTATTCATGATAATCAATGATGGTTTCTGAAGTCTCGGTAATAATTGTTCTACCATCCACTTTTCGGATAATTCCAAATTCATATTATCATGGTAATCAGCACTTTCGTTTTTCGTTGAAAGTTCAAGACCGGCACTATCAATGAATCCATCATTATTTCCAGTATGAACAATTATGTATCGTTTGCCTTCTGAGCTATTTTTGTTCCGCACAGATTTAACATCATCGTCATGCCAGGTTTGCAATGTAATACTTCAATGTTGAAAAATCCACGTCTCATCTAGAAAAACCAACGTAACGAGCTGTCAGCTGAAACGTGTATTGTTTATAATAAATAATTTAAAATGTAAGTATTAACGTACTTTCGACCAGCTATAAAGAAAAACAGTATACACCACACGGGCAGAAAAAAATCCTGCAAAGCGCTTCATGTCATGTCGCGAAGTGCAAGAAATTTCTACTTCCTGCCCTTGTAGTGTAATATATACTATACCCGTATTGATATAATCTCTGGTCTTTCCATTAGAGCTCTTCTACCATTATCTTTCGAGAAACGAAAACCTAGACCTTTTAAAATAAAAGTTTTGTTATAGACATCTATAATTATTCGTGGGTTTTCTCTTGTTACACACTGTTCATTTTCCACTATGGTATAAATAACTGTACGTATGCAGATTTAACTCCTTCAGGCAAATCTCGTATTTTGGAAACTTTACTCTCTGCAGGAACCTAATAAAAATAAAACCCTTACATTCAGCACTTGTTGTAACAGTAAAAAATGCTTACAGTTGTTTCACGTAGGCCTTTGTATCGTATTATAAAAATTGTCCTAGGGCTTAATTTCAATGCCTCAGCTGCACAATTATTAACAGAAATATTTTCACTGGAAGTTTCTTTTTTATTTTGAAAATACTCCAAAACATTTAACACAAGTTTCCTTCTTTGCTCGTTCAAAGGTTCAGGATGAGCCATATTCAAATTTCGTTAAAACAGTACAAACTGATCACAACAGAAGAAGCAACACAATACATCAGAAGGATCAACACATTCAAAATGAGGCAATTTCCAGACTAATTTCGAGTGCCCCTCTGTTAAACCATCTATTTTTGATAGGAAGTACATCTTATTGGGCATCCTTCTCAAGTGTAAGTAATTTCTGCGTAACGTTAGTCGTAGCTTATTCGGAGGCATATCTGGGCGTGCATTGAGTAGGATATCTCAAATGAATGGAAAAGGCTCAGACGTTACAGTACCGGAAAGTATTTATCTTGGGTACGGTGGTTTCATGAGAGCGTAAAGAATAGCTTGCTTTATGTTGAGAGAGCATTACAATTTCTCCTCAACTCGCTCGAGGAAGGGATATTTACGTCACGACAGAGAGATAGGAGAATCAGGGCGATCCCGTCGGTCAGCTCAGGACGTCAGTATCATACCAGCAGCAGTCGGGAGAATGTGCAATGAAGAAAAATTATTGACGATAATTTCACTTCAGATAATTTGAACAAATTAAACTGAATCATTGATTCAATTTAATCTGTCGGACGACAGGTAGATCAAAATATCTTTGGTGACGTGGTGGCCGCGAAAACAAAAGAAAATTCTCAAACATAAACAAAAGCAAACGATATTTCTGTAAAACAATGAAAACAAAAAACTTATTTCTAACAGAAAAACAATTATTTCTTGAATGGAGAGAAAAAAAATATTTACAAGAAAACCACCATTTTGGGCCAAACAATAGCCGAATCTATTGCACTTTCTCTGCGGTAGTGTAAATAGGCGGCATGTTTCAAAAGGTAATAATTGTCACGATCTTGTGTTTTCGCAACCACGGCTCGGCAGGCTGTGCGCTGTGTCGCATTGTCACGTGGTCAGTTAATGCTCGGGTGGGGTAACAGGAGGAGCGCACAGCAGTGCGTCTCTCTTGTTTATGTGGTATTATCATATCATTGCGTTCCTTGTTGCTCGTGTAGATTTCTGTCTATACCCCAGATAAAATGTTTCCGATACTGTATGTCAGGTCTCACCAGTAATTTATTGCCTACACCGCCAGCCGGAAACGTTCCAATTATATTACTATTTTGATTGAAAAATGCCTAATCGTCTATATTTCGACTTGTGGACTATTATTTTTTCTGATGGACTAATAAAATCAAATTCGGCAACGCTTCGGTGTTGCGATCTTAAATCGCACGCACTGTATATAAACCACATATAAAATTCATCACATTCATGCTGAACTGCGTCTATATTCCTTGAGTAAGTTGTGTATTTTCTCAAGATGACGGCTAAAATAACATAACCATAAACCCACTCCACTAACACTGCAAATTCTTTTGTTTTTATACAAACCCTCTCCGGTCGAGCCATAAAGACGGGATTAGTTTCTGCCGTCTCTCTTTTCCGCACACAAACTATCCAGCCACTGTGGACGATGCCAAAAATTGCATCCTTTTGATAAATGTTAATTCGTGCAATATAACATGATCCCTGTCAGCACAGTCAGTTAAGCAGGGCATGTGTAAAATTAGTTATTAATAGCAAGAAATGAAAAGGTACCCAGTGTGCACTCGAATCCATTAGTCGTTTGTTTAATATGTTTCGGTAGAGAAAAAGAAGCTGTACTAATGATCTATGTATAATTAGGCACGAATGTTGTGGTTTATTTCGCGTATATGTATACGGTTGGAGATACTGAAAGAGCGGTTACGCTCGAGTCTTACAGGATGACAAACACATTTCAACTTCGTACATTCACTTTCCTTCCCCTTTTTTGGAGGGCGATGTTTCTCCTACCCTGGAAGTCAAAAATGTTAATCTGTTCAAGATGGATAAATCAGCGAATGCACCTTGATATGTCATAAACAATAAATTTAATCAACATTACTTAGTTACGTACCTATTTTACCTACGACCACTGTAGAAAATAGGCAAAAACACACGACACACAGCCTCAGTAAATAGCTCATTACGCATGGTAAACAAAACGCACAGTTTGAATATATTAAAATGTATACGTAAAAGTAAGCGGAACATTTAATAATTCCGCAAGTAGTAGGCCAGTAGATATAGACAATCAATTAACATTAATTCCAAAAGTTTTCAAACTTCAATGGTATGTTAGTGCATCAATGAAAACAATAAAATTTTGCAGAAGTCCGCGATGAACGGAACATTGTTTTAATTGCAAAAAACCTTTTCATGCTTTATTATTGCACTGAAAATTGCAAAAGTTCTGCAAACTAGGCATACCTATAGTAATGGTGTTTTACAACATGCATTGAGTTTGCAACCTTGTAAAAGTTACGGAACCTTGTTTTTCGTCATTTGTGTAAGTTTTTCATTGTAATGTTTTTGAAAAAATTACAAAAGTTCTGCAAATCGGATAAGTGAACGGAAAAAAGTTTAAAATGTTCACGTACATTTGCAACCATTTCTAAAAAACGCATCCTTTATTTATTAAACTTTTTTATCGACGCTCCCATTCTCAATATACACAAGCATTGAAATAATTACAAAAGTTTTTTATTGTGGATGCAAATAAAGAGAGATCGGTCTTGGTCGATATTTAACTTTGCAACCTCATACGAAAAATGGAACCTATTTATCCACCAATATTTTTTTTTGCTGTTACACAACTTCTGAAATAATTGCAAAAGTTATGCAAATTGCAATTAAAATTATGACTAATATTTAACGTGACGCAAGAGATTTGCAACCGTCATTGAACAACGGAACATTTTTTTTTGTACAATTGGTTAGTTTTTTTATAATTTGGCCATAAATTGCAAACATTGTGCAAATAGGTTCAAGATATATGTTACCGACATACCTCAGTGGTCCAGTTCAATACTTGATTATCCATCGGGTATATCTGTTATATTTTGTACTCGTTGATTGAAATATCATCCAAAGAATAATACGGTTACGTACTTAACCATAAAAAAATTTGAAACTAATTATTGATCTCGGAAGTAATCACTGTTTTCGACTAATCGGCGAAATATTTAATGTAATATTTTCGAATGCAACAATCGAAAAAATAAAAAATTTTGCTAAATTCTTCTAAAACACTATTGGAAGACATTAATTTTTTATCGCATTAGAAATGACATGCAATCATTCTTCATTTAAAATGTTCACTTGTCACAAAATGACTTTATAGCAATCGACGAGATTTTAAAATGAATAATCGATGCTCTATGGAAGTAAGGATATCAAAACGTTATCGATTGTATATCTCGCAAGTACATAATTTTAACCATCAAACAGAAACGTTGCTGAAAAATAAAAATTTGTTTAATCGATATTACATCTCGAATTTAATTTGTACAGGTATGTGAGAGGGAAAAACATGTTGCTAGGCAATTCTATTTCGGTTGTAGCTCTAGGACTATTAGATGAATGTGCATTGTTTTTGGTTAGTTGAATAGTTGTCTCTCATAAAAATACAATTGTCAGTCTTCTGTTATTCTGGTGATAAATCATGTTACTAAACTGCTGTACATTCATTACTCTGAAAAACAGAACACTGTGACGTAACACAGTTGTAGATCAATCGTACTAATGTACAACTGTAAGAGTGTTTTTTGAATCTCAATATTTCTTGCATTTTTCAATGAATCAATAAAATTATGAAAACGTGTCGAGAGATTCTCGATTCTCCATCAAACGTACTCGTACGTATTTTTTTATGCAAATTCCTAATTGTAATATAATGTTTTGAATTCATATCGAAAACCTCCCGTTGACGAGCTTCTTCTTGGCCGATAGTTAACTTGGTACCACAATGAATGTCATTCATTAGGTACCTATATAAAAATATTTATTATTCAGATAACACAGGTGTTGCAAAAATAAATATTTTTTTAATTCCTAATGTTCTGCGTTGTTACATAGTTTGCAAATTATTATGCTGTCATCAATTGCTAAAATGAGTTGTCTGTCCGATTCGCAAATATTTTGCTTTTTTTGGTAGAGTACAAATACGAAAATATTTTTCTTTTGATTTTACCCTCATTTCCGTATTACAGACGAGGTTGCAAATTAATGAAAACATTCTACGTCAGGACATCTCCATTTGCAACCATTATTTGAAATTTTTATAATTATTTTCTATACTTACTTCATAAAAAAAAACAATTTAATGAAAAAATATATTTTCCGTTTGACGCAAGAGGTTGCAAATTATAGCTCATGTCAAAAACATTATTTTAGTTATGTTTTCGAGATTGCAGAACTTTTAGAATTTTCATCGAAAAATTAGGACTAACAACAATATTTTTTTCGATAAAACAGACATTTTCATTTTGTATGACTGGTTTCAAATTCATCAGAGGATGTGAATTGCAATTTTTCAAAACTTCTAAAGTTTGCAGAACTTTTGCAAATTTTTCCGCTCTTATAATGTGAAAATTCATTAAATCCTGATTTTCAACATCTTCCAATCAGAAAAAAGGGTTGCACAATCAGACTCCATATCATATGAAAGTCCTCTTCACTCTACTGAAGTTTTGAAACTTGTGTAATTGTTATTAAATTTTGGGAAAATCATGACTAACTCTACTGGCCTATAGGTCATAATCGCGCAATCGCCCGTCAACAGCGTAATCAATTGTCAAAATCTAAATGATACAAACAAACTTTTGTGAAAGACAAATAAGTTCTAGTTAATAATTATAAGATACATACTGTTTAAAAAAGAATACCTACATTTTTAATATGTCAAGTGATAGTAAGAACGAAAAAATTAGTTGAATTCTTTCTCCGAAAATGTTTTGGTAGCATATTTTCAACACCCATCGGAAAAAAGGAAACCTAGCTCTCTATGGGCCTTTTACTCAATGCTTAGATCGACTCTAAACATAAAAAACAACATAAATATAGAAGCCTATTCCAAGTTGATAGTGCTAATAAAAAGAAAATCGGATGACTTAAAAAGCACAAAATCTAAAATTTTGACGACCAAAAATATTCAAGTTTTTCTCCTGACAATCAGTACTTGTTTATGAAGGTGAAATATGTCCACTAATACTATTTCCCACACTTCCAGTAATTTTTATTTTTAGACTGTTCTTATAATTGGCGTAAGTGGTGCATGCCGAATAGGAACTGAGAGATATGAAAATTGAAGATGTTGAGGACACAGGAAAATCCTTCATTATCAAAATACAAAAACCAAAATTTGTGCGTAATTTTTCCAATCCTGCGTAATATGCTTTTTACAACACTTGATACGTAATATATTATTACAAGTAGAATAGAAACATTTCATGTGATTATAATTTTTCATATTTTATATATTTGAAAAAACTATCATATACTACTCAGCGTGAAAGTGAATATCTGATAATATTTGCGAGTTCTTTTACGGGTCATCCATGGATCTCCATTGATATATTATTTAAATAATAAAAATATTAAGAAAACTATTATAAACAATAAAAAAACAAGTTTATTCCTTTAATAATAAACTCTTAGCAACCTAATGAAAAATATATATGTTATCCATTTGTTTATAAATATTTTATAAACAAATAGCGTATTTTTTTCAAATGTTGTGAAATGCCTTTGTGCGACAATTTAACTGATAATAATGTAAAATATCAATAATTTTTTTTTGGCAATATCTACTCAATTTTTCGTATTTTGTTAACTTTAGAAATTTATATTTAACAAAATAATCAAACTTTAAACAATTTCATAGCGTAATATTATTGAATAGAATATTAATACATACACTTTCAACACAATATTATATCGAACTTAATTTTCACTCATCATTTCGTGGAGCCCAAAAGCAAACACAATAAATGGATTGTTCAAAAAAATATGAATAATTTTGACTGTTCTGTGCTCTACAAAAATTTTGATTGTGTTATGAAATGACTGAATAATTTCAACTGATTTCATGCACAACATTATGGACAAACGGCAAAGGCAGGTGTTCCTAATTCCAGTGTCAATGCATTATTCATTGTTTTAGAGAAAAAAAAACAAAATGGCAGCTCCAAGATGGCGGACGTGATTTGTAATTATCGTCCGATTTGATTTAAAATTGGTATATGGGAGTTTTCGGGGTCGGAGATTATGAAATTTTTGTCAAAATTCATGAATTTAAGATGGCGGCCCCAAGATGGAGGACGCGTTTTCTGATTATGGTCCAATTTGACTCAAAATTGGTATGCGGTGGTTTTCGCGGTCGGTTGAATTTTTTGTCAAAATTTATAAATAACGAGTTTTCTGATTATGGTCATATTTTATTCAAAATTGGTATGTGGGGGTGTTTAGGTTCGGAGATTATGAATTTTTTGTCAAAATCTTCAAATTCAAGATGACGACTTCAGGATATCGGACGAGTTTCGTGATTATGGTCAGATTCTATTCAAAATTGGTGTGTGGTAGTTTTTGGGGTCGGAGATCATGATTTCTTTCAGCTCAAAACTCACAGGGAAGAGACCATGTAATAACGATGTTCTATTAGAAATGAACAGATTAAGGCGATCTAACTAAAAAGCAAAGAATGAATTGTAATAAAAGTAATACTTCGATAAGTTGTTACTTACCAACCAATCATATTCCAATTGAATTAATTGGGTCCTACTTTTATGAATACTCTGTAAAAATTAAATACTTTGACAAGTTCTTACTTACCAACCAATCACTGCCCAGTCAAATTAATTGGTACCTACTTTTATGAACACTTCGCGCTTTTTGAAACCAAATAATTCAACAAAAAATGATTAAATCATTGTCAGCGATGACTTGAAATTATTTTATACGTTTTAGTACACGACTTGAATGAAAGCTCTTCAATAAGTTTGTTTATTAGTTATTTTATTCAATAATTATTTCAGAAACTACTGTTTTCCTCAGCTCCAGTTGCCTATCCAAAAAGAAACCAGAAGTTGTTATAGATTTTGAAATTGGACAAATGTTGGACCCATTGATCAAATTGAGAGTAGCTTTTGGATATTATTTTCTATAGTTCAATGATTTTGATATGAAAATACTCTCAGCCCTGTTCAACAGAATTATTTTTGACTGGTTTCTGGTACCTGTATCTCAAGAGCGTAATCTCAGCCATTATATTGATAATTTTAAAAAGGCTAACATTTTTCTTGATAAAAATTAATAACCAATATCTTGAAAAGGGAAACATGAATACCTCACAAGAGGTTATCTTGACGATGGAAGATAGTGACTAAAGTTTATCTTTCAGTCGCAGATGATTCCACATCTGATTTTATGAACATCCTGTTTATATTTTCAACAAACCGATATCTCTCCTTAAGTTAGGTGGGATGAGTACTTTATTAATTTACTGTTATGAGATATTTATTCTACAGGATGCTCAAACGCAAATTTTCTACTCGAAATTCTAGCTGAGGTAACAGTCCTGAAATATGACCACTTTAAAGTAGTTAAATATATACATATATATATATATATATATATATATATATATATATATATATATATATATTTGGTTCAATATATTTTCTGAGTCAATATAGCTATTAGACGAATTCCAATATTACAAGTTGTTTTCAATATGATCAATGCATTTGCTCTGTTCTAGAATTTTGAATGATCTCCAAAAATTGACATAGGGCAGTGGAAATGAAAAAGGCCTTTCAACTGTTTTCTACCCAACTAACTGGCACTCCCAAATGAACGAGAAAAACGCCTGAGGGAAACTAAGAAATACACTCATCTATATATGGCAGATAACCCCCACAGAGAGACATTTGAAAAATCACTTGATGGGTATGCATCACGCAATAAACAGTTATTTTGGTCTGTATAAAATCGCGCTTATACGATTTGCAATATTTTTCTACTAAACCTCCGGACTACTTAATTCACAGCACAAATTGCTCCGAAATACATGAACTACCACTTCAGTCGATTTCCCGATTAATCTGTACAATATAAAAACATAATTTACCATGGGCCCTCAATTTTTAGGGAACTAATTTTTTCTGACTAAGCATTCTATTTGGAATTTCTTGCTCACCGAGAATCTGCAGGTACAATATTTTCAAGTTCCTAAAAAATCTGACACTTTGACTAATTTTTATTTAAAAACAAATATGTAAAGCTAGATATATTTCCAAACCCACAAGCGCTGTTGTTTATACCTTTTGCTCCTCTCTTAACTGAAGACGTTTAGAAGGCCCAAATTTATTTCTCAAGCAAAAAGTAGAAATGAATCTCTGATTATCACAAGCTTTTATTTAACTTGCAATGTTCGTACGTAGGTAAGTAAGTTGTCCGTTCCAAATCTTGCAAGTGAATTTTGACCCAGTTGTCCGATTAACGTGAAATTTGGCAGGTGTTCATAATGCTGGTGACAATGCATTATAAAAAAATTGTTGGAGAAAAAAACAAAATGGCGGCTACAAGATGGCTGATGAGATTTGTGTTTACGGTCCTATTCGGGGTCGAAAATCATGAATTTATTGTCAAAATTCACAAAAACAAAATGACGGCTCCAAGATGGCGGACGATCTTTGTGACTATGGTTCGATTCTATTCAAAATTGGTATGTGGGGGTTTTCGGGGTCGAATATTATGAATTTTTCTGTCAAAAGTCATAAATTCAAGATATCAGCTCCAAGATGGTGGACGAGTTTGGTGATTATGGATCGTTTCCTTTCAAAATTAGAATGTCGGGGTTTTTGGAGTCGGAGATTATGAATTTAGTCGAAAATTATTGTGTTTTATTTTCATCAAAATTCATAAATTGCTCCAGGATGGCGGACGAGTTAATCTTTAAATGGTCTCCTCATTGAAGAACCAGATAGCTTAAAACTTACAGCATAATAACGATGTGCATATACGAATGGCGATCAATAGGACAAAGTCAACATGTCAGTTTCTTGCTCCAGGCTGTAAATCCATATTCTTGAGTATGGGAATGTATCTGGTTTACAATTATTATTCATTGATTTAGCTGAGATTAGACAAAAGTTATTCCAATATATTATGTGCCATGACTTTGAAGTCAGCGTCACATATAATTTACTGCATCAATTTGGAATCAAAACAAACATTTGATAGGGTTATGGGGGTACCAAATTCTGAAAAAACAGTTTTCTGAATATTCTACATAAATTCTTTTCGATTTCACAGATGCCGTGACAGAGCTCTGCTACACCTTGCAGTGTATATTAAACAGTATTGATGATATGTATTTCATTTTATTTGGGATTTCTGATATTCCGGAAGAATATGGAGATATTTGGAACCAGCCAATGCGGATTATTAAAAAAATGCTCCCGACTAGAGGAAACTGGAGGATAATATGTAACTAGAAGGAAATAATCTTTGATGAACCAGTTTGAGAAGGGTTCGTCATTTCAATATAAAAAGAAACAAACAATATATATATATATATATATATATATATATATATATATATATATATATATATATATATATATATATATATATATATATATATATATATATACATATACCGGGTGACACAGGATATCGGGCCACCCCTATAACTTCTGCATTCGTTAACGGATTTTTCTGCAATTTGGTACAGTTATATAAGCAACCATTTCGGATTTCATCAAATTACAATTCAATATGGTGAACTTCCGGTTTTTCTGGAAATGCCAGCAACTTTGTTTTTTCAAATGGAATACCCTGTATATTTTTATATATTCAGGTTAAGATGTCTAGAAACCCTGGTGTATGCACTCATATCTGAAAATGTGTGGGATCAAACGTGCGACAATATGGCCTGCTTGATTTCTTAGATGGCGACCTGATTCGAATGATTGTTGAGTAGATGTCAACACCAAAGAGCAACTCTCCTAAGAAATTTATTCGGGCAATGTTCAGTCCGCTCCGAAATCGTCAAAGATGTGGAAGAACTAGATTCCGCAATTCAGCCATTGTCTTCAATCATTTGGGCAGACGGCGACCAGCGACAAACAGTTTAGTTTTCTTTACTTTATTACTACATCCACCTTTCGAATCGAAGCTTCGGCTTTTCGCTCCTCGGTATCGCCGCCGTTACAACGAATCAGTATTTTCCCAAGATTTTAGGTTATATTTATTTTTGATTACGACGAAAATGGCATAAAAAGACACTGTCGGCCTAGAATTTGATTCTTGTTTGCTCTTGGCGTTTGGCTTATTCAATTGTGGCGTTAGAAAATCGAGAATTCCGTTTTCATTTCGAGTTATTCATTTATTCAAAATGAAGTGCTTGGTTCCATCTTGTGAAACTGAAATGACATTTTATGTAAGTAAAATATAGTATATAATACCATTGTCTCTTTATATCAGTATAGAACTCTTGTCTATGCTTTAGACAATGATAGAACAATACAATTTAAATGATATTTGATTTCTGAAACACTTCAATTTTATTTTTTCAGGCTCACTCTTTCGAGACACGATGAGAGGAAGAAATCAAAGATCAATTGAGTGACAAAAATTGTGTCTGCAGTGTGCACTTATTTAGGCAGGATGATATATATTGTGGTAAAGAATTAAATCACATTATTGAGACCTGAAGCTATCCCCTAACTAAGTTTACGAAAACCCTATTTACCGTAAATCCAAACAATTCAGAGGAGTTTCAGGTTAGTTGATTAAGAGAAAAATGAAAAGCGAGTAGAGAACATATATATAAACATTTTGAGTAGGTTATTTATTCATTTTTGAGAAAAATTATTCATCTTATGGAAATAAATTACTTATAGTTGGCTAGCACACCTAGTTATTTGTATTGATTACATTTTTTAAAACCCATGTATTCATTTCAGGAGTTCGGAGATTTTGTTATCCACATCAGCAAACAGCAGGAATGAAAACATTGGGTCAATTGAAAATCAGAATGAAAGGAATATCAGTTTGGTTCAATTTCACTAAGATGAAGGAAACCTGCTTTCAGAAAAATCTTACCAAAACAAGGAAAATATTGTCACTAGGTACTTTTGTAATATGACCAATGGATGAAATTTCTTCTTCAGAAGAGGTAAGATATTAATTGAATTGTTATGTTGGAATTTCATTACAAAAAACAGTTAATCTCTCAACCTTTCGAATATTAACTTGTTTTTCAAAAATATTCCCATTTAATGTTACACTCTGAAATTCAAAATATCTTGCACTACATTTGATGTTCTTTATTTTGTGACTATAGATATCAAATAGTCATTTATGCAACAAGTGCAAAAAGTAAGTGTTTATTGCACTCGACGTGAAGTTGTCCCATGAGGCCGTCAGGCCGAGTTGGACAACACGTCGAGTGCAATAAACGCTTTTTGCATGAGTTGCATACAATATTTTTTCTACGTTCATGCAAAAATAAAAAAAAGTTTTATTCAGGTGGCACTAAGTGTGGGAAAATAAAAAGCGTAGTTAAATAGCAAAATATTTATTAATTAATTAGCACTATCGATTTGCATTGAGAAAGTTAGGAACGAATACCTATGTTAGGAACAATTTAACTCATTTTTGATAAATTGTATTTTCTAGTAATTCCGTAATCCAATATGCAATAAATATGATTGAAAATAATATGAAATATGCAATTGTTTAAAATGTAATACAATATCACAGAAAATGGACTAAAAATAGCGTCGATTTGAACGTTTATGTTTGTCATGATCACAAAACGCTGTAGTAGAATGACAGATGAGTGCAATAAACATTTTATCAGAGGAACAAATAAAATCATGTATCATTGTATACTAGATGGATTGTGTTTCAAGTTGTTTCATTCCAATGTTGAAAAAGTCCCTTTTGATGCAACCTGTGCATTTTTATTCCTATCCATATAAGTGATTCAATAATTTACGACATTTTTTATATGAATCCTAAGCTTATCTTCAGTCTGAATGTCAATAGTTGGTGACCATTCCATTCTCCACTCATATAGATTGCAGCATTTGTAAACTATTAATACAGGAATTTCCATACTTTTGAGAAATGATTTTCATTATCCATTCCTAAAATGTCTATTTCAACATATTTTATCAAGAAAAAAGGCACATTAGGAAAGAAATAACAGCCTATAAAAATTTGGAAAGTTGAATCTTATTGAGTGGACTTTTTTTACATTGAATACATTGAGAGTTGATATATCATTGAATGCATCTGCAGTTGTAAGTAATGGAAAGTTCATTCTACATTCCATACAATTGGACACTACTGTTGAAAAGCTATTTAGTGACAAACAAGATTTTGGTAAAGTGTGGTATAAAGTTGCAGGCTCTCTCTTTTTTGTGAGTTCTGCTATCATTTAGCTGTCCCTCAATATTCATATATCAATCTGATGAAATCGAATTCAATAATAAATATGCTTGAAACATTTTGAACTTCATGATAGAAAAGTGGAATGAGATTTCAAATATAATGGATTTTGACAATTTTTTTTAATGTTTTTCAATTTTTAGGAGAAAATACTGTGCACAGGGAAACTAAAGTTCAAAAAGTCAACACTGCAAATTTAGTATTTCTGCTAGATCCTTCCTGTAGATAAGGAAACCTGATGCGAAACAGAAAGGGTCACACATCATGCGCAGCCTACAAGCACATTAGAATTATATGAGGTAAAAATTTATTTCTGTATACTTATGGTTGATAATTCATAATTGTGAGGTTCTGCCTGGAATTTACAAATTATTGGAGTTGTATTTTTAAAAATTGGATTCAAAAACTGCCTTTAGTATGCCTTATTTAATGCATATATTTCTTGTGACAGATAACTTTGCATCACTGTGAAACAAAGTATCCACTTGAAGATAGCAATAGTGAAGGTTTCTAACGAGCAATGAAAAAGTCAATAAGAGATATCAAAAAGATTCATAACTACAGGTTGATATGAGGTGAAATGAATATGACTCATATTTAGTTTAGTTGAAGTAAAGATGTTCCTTTTGAAATGACCAAGCTATTTGTATGTTGTCTTGTCTGTTTGTAAGGCCATTAGGTGCAATTCACACAGAACAGGTGCGTGGTGGTGGCAAGGGACTGGCGTGGTGCAGACGTGGAGTAGACTTGGTGTGCTCAATAAACACAGAAGGGATACCGACGTTTGTCATTCGTCAGTTACCTACTTGTGAAGCAAAGTGAAAATGCTCTCTTAAAAAGAAGGTGACCTGTTGGACCTTGTGAATGTATATAACATATAAAAGAAAAGGAGATACTGGGTACATCGTTCGTGGTTAGATAAAGGAAAACTAGTGGTTTGTTCAACGTTATGCGGAAGCTCAACATGAACCCTGAATGTTTTCAAAGTCATGCAGTTGCACTTCTTTGTAGAACTCTATTTCAAATTTAATAGCAAAATATTCAATAATTAATTAGCACTATCGATTTGCATTGAGAAAGTTGGGAACGAATGCCAATGTTAGGAACAATTTAACTCATTTTTGATAAATTGTATTTTTTAGTAATTTCGTAATCCAGTATGCAATAAATATGATTGAAAATAATATGAAATATGCAATTGTTTGAAATGTAATACAATATCACAGAAAATGGACTAAAAATAGCGTCGATTTGAACGTTTATGTTTGTCATGATCACAAAACGCTGTAGTAGAATGACAGATGAGTGCAATGAACATTTTATTGCACTAATGCAATAAAGAACCAGTTTTTTCACCATATATAGTTCAATAAAGTTTTGGTTTTTGCATGAACGTAGAAAAATAATAATTCCCATGAAAAAAATGTAGAAAAAATCGAATTCCAGTTTCATATATTTTATTTGGGATAACCATGTTCTCATTGGATTCTTATTTCTAGCTGATATACACCTTTTTCATAACAGGGTGGCCTGATATATTATACTCAGCATAATATAATTTACCCCACTCAAATAATATTCAAACTCATAATATTTAAAATTGATATGAAATGTCAAAAACTAGTATTCAAATAAGTGATTCATGAATAATTTTTCATTTAATATTGATTTATATTTGTGGAAGGTATGAATGAAGAACAACTTTTCAATCATTCCCATCGAAACATTACTAGGTACATTTGTGTTTTATATTTCACTTGACACAGTGTGAAAAGTAATTATTCTTGAAATTTTCAGGAGGCAAATTCCGCATATGAAATAAAATTCAGCATATCTAGGGAAAATTCAGTATTTCTGTGTCCTGTCCATTTGGTGGATGAAGAAAAGCCAATACGTCCTTGACAACACAGGATCATTTGAGGTATATATTGTCATACACATTTATATTACCTCGCTTTCGTGTCTGTTCGGTACAAATCTTGCAATCGATTTTAAACTAACTTCCTGATGAGTTTTAAAACTTCAGACATAGCTCCGAACTAGTTGACAATGCAATATTAAGTCGCTTTCATGTCTGTATGTCTGTTTGTTTGTCTGTAGAACGTTTACGGAACAAAAAGTGAGGTAAGGATTACACAATATCTAAATAGCACCAACAGAATGATCGATGAGTCAATGAGCACTGAATTTAACTGCCTTCCAAATAGTCACTCAATGTAACAACTAAATGAATTACAAATAAATTAATAAATAACCTACTAAACATCGTTAGAATACAGAAAATAGTATGACACATACATTTCCCTGAAATTGAAAACAAGCAAATTAAAGGGTTCATTTTATGTATTTTACCATGTTTATATTAACTCGCTTTCGTTGTCTGTTCCTTTCGGTACATATCTTGTAATAATAATAGCAATCCATTTTAAACTAACTTCCCGATGAGATACTTGATCTTCAAACATAGCTCAAAACTGGATGACAATGCAATATCAACTCGCTTACATGTCTGTCTGTTTGTCTGTAATAATAATAATAATAGTAAAGAGCAATCGATTTTAAACTAAATGAAATAAACCTGAAATTTGCCATATGTCTCTGTCATCATCTCATTAAGATGTCTTTTTAGTCCGTTTTATAAACGTGGTATATTAAAAAGATATATCTAAATTTCTGGTTGACGTTCAATAATTATTGGAATTGTTTTTTTTTTATATTTAGTGGTTGATCGATCTTCACCTTACTTGATACACATATTGCATATGCCAAATATCTTTGCATCACATCAAAATAATGATTCACCTAGATATATAATCATTTACAGCTTCTACTATAAAAAATCTCTTCTGAACATTTTGTCCCATTGAGTATGTAATAAAAAGTATATATGTATTTATCAAATTCTTTATGGAAAACCACTGTTAGATTGAAATGTATGTAATTTTTTTCCTAAAATAAGATTTTCCAAAGTTTTTACTCTGAATGAGTTTTTGGTGTTCTTCTCTGACAGGTGAAACCTTAAATTTCAATTGAAATGAAATTTGGGGTATTTCTTGTTGTCTGAATGAGAGTTATTAATTTTTTTTGTACATTGTTTGTCTTAAAAAAAATATATCAGAATCAAATATATATATATATATTTTATATATATATATATATATATATATATATATATATTTTATAATTTCTTGACCACATGTTTATTCTCTTTGTTTTCTCGAAATAAGGGCCTTAGTCAGTATATGTATTTTTTATTTGATACGACATTTCAACAAACATTGTTTATGTCATCTTCAGGTGAATTCTTAAAAATAATGTAAAACATCTAAAGTTAAAAACAATACGTTACATAACATTAAACAAATATGATAAAAATTCTAAGAGACGTTCAAAACTTACAATATAATTTAACAGTTATTCTTCCAATATTTCGTGTTCATGTTGAAAAGGGAAACATTCTCAATTGAATATTGAATAGGAAGATTCTTCTGTAAAGTGAAAAATCCACGATAAAATTAAGTTATTTTTGTGAATGTCTAACATAAAACAACTACTTCCGGCTAAAGCCACGCTGGACATTGAACTCCATCTGATAGATATTCTGAAAGGACCCTAACTCAATGAGTTCTTAATTAAGACTGGAATAGAAAATCAAATAACTATCTGAATAAAAATGCAAATTTTCAATTTTAGATTTTTTCTATTGAGTTAGGGTCCTTTCAGAATATATATCAGATGAAGTTCAATGTCCAGCGTGGCTTTAGCCGGGGAAGTAGTTGTTTCTGTTGGACATTCAAAAAAAATAATTCATTTTTATCGTGGATTTTTCAATTCATAGAAAAATATTTATATTCAATTGAGAATGTTTCCCTTTTCAACATGAATACTCCACAAGAGGTTATCTTGAACGATGGAAGATAGTGACTAAAGTTTATCTTTCAGTCGCAGATGATTCCACATCTGATTTCATGAACATCCTGTTCATAGTTTCAAACAAATCAATTCGTGTTCATATTTCACAATTGGAATGAACATTGTTGAATATCTGAGATTGATAGTATCGAGTTTGTTTTTATCTGTTATCGTTTTTTAAATACATTGGAGTGTTTGACATATTTAGTTGTAGTATGTAGGCTCTATTGTTATAATTTATGCAAGACTTTTTCGTGTCAAAATGTAAAGATCAGTTTATTTTCATTACTATTTTTTTCTTTTGTCAAAATTTCAACCTTGTAAAAATCGAATTTACGTTGATTTTCCTTTTCATGTTTAGACAATGGTGTGATGTCTGATTTTAATCGTATTTGTTTGATGTTATGTAACGTATTCTGTTTCTAACTCTACATGTTTTACATTATTTTTAAGAATTTGGGTAGTAAGATCAGTCTTGCAAACTTATTTTATTTTTCTATACAGATCAAGGAAATTGAACCTTGCAGATACAGTTTATTCAGAAGAGGAAAGAAGATAAAATGGCTGATGATTTGAAATTGCAATGGGAATTCAATTTAACAGAAAATATCGAAAACAAATGGAAAACTTGATATTATGTTATATAAAGATATAGATATTATGTTATATAAAGATATACCAATGGATGATTGATGAACCTGGCTAAACATTTTTGAGGGTGGGTTATGATTTTTTTCGATGCACAAATATAAACTACTCCTTCGATGGCCTGCAAATCAATCATCTCTTGGTATATCATTATATAGCCATCCAGTAACACGTATACCAAAACTGAACTTGGCTAAACATTTTTGATGGTGGGTCTACATTTTTTTTCGAAAAACAAGTATAAACTACCGCTTTGGCGGCCTGCAAATCAGTCATCTCTTGGTATATTATTATATAGCCTTCCAGTAATACATATATCAAAAATGAACTTAGCTAAACATTTTTGATGGTGGGTCTACATTTTTTTTCGAAAAACAAGTATAAACTACCGCTTTGGCGGCCTGCAAATCAGTCATCTCTTGGTATATTATTATATAGCCTTCCAGTAATACATATATAAAAAATGAACTCAGCTAAACATTTTTGAAGGTGGCTTTTGTTTTTTTGAAATATCGATAAGTATAAACTATCTCTCTGCCGGCCTGCAAATCAATCATCTCTTGGTAAATCATTAATATAGCATTGAATGAATGTGGTTTTTTGTGGAGGAACAATGTTTCTTGACATGTTTTTTGGGTAACCTTCCACAGTCTGAAAATGAAAATATAATCAGGAAAATCTATACAAGTGTACAAAGGGCAAACTAATTAGTTCACCCCGATAAGTTACTGCGTTCACCAAATTATATTTCCTATAGAAAAAATGATTCGATTTCTCAATGACTTTTCGTTCCCTTAATATGCCTATAAAAATAGTAAAAATTCAAAAGATACTTCCCTATATAGTTTTTGATTGACGTTTCGGGGACTATATCTGCCCCCGTTCTCAAAATCTTCTAAATCTCCTTTAATTGTTTGAATAATTTGGTTTTTTTCTTGCAGAGTCTTTTTCGCTTTTTCAACTGATTTTCCTGATTATATTTTCATTTTCAGACTGTGGAAGGTTACCAAAAAACATGTCAAGAAACATTATACACTGTGTCCGTAAAGTATGAAACAAATTCATTTTTAGCTAAACAGGTCATTTTAAGAAATAATCCTGAAACACGTCGATTTTTTATGTTAATTTACCGTATTTTAAAATAATAATCTAATATACAGGGTGAATTACGTTCGAGTAATGACGTCACCGTCATTTTTTTTAAATGGAACACCCCCATTTTGTCTCAATTTTCGGATTACTCTAGCTAAGCTGATTCCAAAAATGTATCACATGTTGATTCCAATTGGTACAGGGTGGACAAAAATACAATAGTTTTGTGTGTGCTCATAAAGTAACGCGTAACATTCTTTATTAGGTAAATTAACAATATTATCAAAAATACTTTGTTAAGTTGATTTATTGCATATTTATTTGCCTTTCCATACAAGCTAGGTAACATT
Source organism: Gonioctena quinquepunctata (assembly GCA_018342105.1). NCBI lineage: Eukaryota > Metazoa > Arthropoda > Insecta > Coleoptera > Chrysomelidae > Gonioctena > Gonioctena quinquepunctata. Next base: position 411,672 of record JAFIRS010001115.1, read on the forward strand.
TATTTAATTTTATTTATCTTTGACTTTTGTCTTTAGCAAGTCTGGCGCCCAACTCTTGAACTAGTCAAGTTAATTAATGTATAATTTTTTTTAGTGGACAAATTTGATTAACTAGGAAAAGTCATTAATTGAACCTTACTCACGGCCTAACCGTATCCATCTGAGCAGCCTATCGGCAAAGTATAATTTAAAATCTGGGGTTCAAAAGTAAGGGGTGTTGCAATATATATTATCCATAGGGATAAGGGATTAATCATGTTTTGGATACAATCCGCCAAAGGAAACTGTCGTTTTGTCCAATTAAATATTCAATGTCAAATTTCAGCAAAAAGTTGTAATTAATATTGAAATACATTTTTACAGGTTTTCTGAAAAACTCCAAAAATTATCTATAATATATAATAATAAAATATGATATTAAAATGCATTGGAAATGAAATGGAAGCCCCTCCTGTTGAATTGCAAGAGGTTCGGGCTCTCTACAGATTTTCCCAACATTTTAAATATGATCTTGGGTAAAAGTAATTCAAAATAAATAAATTCTGATACAAATCACATTGAAATATTTATTTTAGTTGTATTATATATGTAATAGATTAAGATTATTTATGTTCCTTGGGTTCAATAAAAAATTATTATTATTTTACATCTCATTATATTGATTTTTCCCAAAAATATATGTCCAAAGGTTGGGTATTTTTTTTTCAGACGTAGCTCAATTTTCGAATAAAAAGCTTTGCCACATCTCTGTCTCTCTCTAGCATAGCCTGCAAAGCTTCTGAGCAAAATCATTCATTCTGACTGAATTACAACCCATCAACATTTTGAAAAGGTCTTTGTGGAATTCTTCACATGACGTGAAGTATTGCCTTGAGTGTTCAAGAATTTGGTTTGGTTTGCTCATGCCAGCCTTTTCTGAAACTGGTTCTGGAATCCAATGGTTGTCTTGGAGTGGCTCCGAACTGGAAATATTAATAATAAAACACTATTTAAATAGGTTCAATAAAATATAAGTAGTGTGTGTTGTTTGGGAATAAAGAGAAAAAATGGTTTGAAAAAATCGTCAATAAATATTTTTGGTGAAAAATATGTTGTCTATACCTATATTTAATGTGTCATTATCATTTTTAGTTTGGGAATTGAATTGAATGCCCGAAAATCAATTGATTACAAAGGCGGTGCCATGAAAATAATTTTTTAAGATGAAAAAAGAAACCAAACATTCTCCAAACCCTTGTGATCAGAGGAAACCAATTGTTTATTTATTTTTTTCATTAAGACTTCGCTCTTTCATATATTTTTTTCACTTTTATCCTTGTATCATGTTGCTCGCTAGATTTTCCAACTTACGAACGGTCACTTAAATTCAACTCTCTCAAACTACTGAGGAATATAATTTAAAATTTCTGAGAAAGTGCTATGAATGCTAATTCATTATTTTCCACTTGGAAATAATGGTGACACGCAGTCGTGGATAATCATAAAGTAAATTTTCCTCCTACAATCAATGAATCTTGTTTATTTAGTATATTTCTTGAAAGGGTATTGTGAAATTTTGATAATTAATTGAGGAATTTATAAGCATTATTACATGAAATGTTGATCTATTCAGCAATTGCAAATGATAATATTTTTTGGTTTAATACATTGAACTGTGAGAATTTTTCTTTTGAACTTCAATGAGTGCATATATTTCCCAACAACGGATAACTCAACTGTTTATTTTGAATATCAATTTCGTTTTCAGACTTTAATAGAATATAATCAATATGGGTTGCTTTTTTGGGGCTAATATTTCGATCATTTTTCATACGGTATTTTCATACCTTTAAGTTATGTTTGTATTCATAACCTCCATAAGTTGGAAGACACATCGTATTGGTGTCCAGAATCCTATGACTTTGAACGTTAAATTTGAGTAAAAAAATACCTTTATTGACATAGGAAAGGTCATCGTATCTCCTGAAGTAATTGGGAGCACAAAGTTTGTGCTCAGTGAGAGATTGTGCAAGTAGGTAACCCAAAATTGTGAAAATCGTTGGAGACTATAAATTTACCCAAAAATCAAACTATATATCACAACCGAAACTTTTAGGACCAGGCTTCGATTTGAACTCCAGAACAGTACTTCGAAAATGGAATATATTATGCGTCAACACATTCTAAGCTCTGAGTGTTAATTCATTTGAAGTGCAAACAAAATCCTTAGAATTTATGCTTGGTTTATGCAACGTTCCTAAGAACAAGGAACTATAATAGGATTCAACACTAGCAATCATGAGCGCGTTTATGGAACCCCTAGTAAGAATAAGAACCATGACTAGAAAGTTGCCCAACTTTTAACTAAGAACTTTGGTTCTTACTTGAAAGTTGGGTAACTTTCTAGTCATGGTTCTTGTACTAGGGGTTCCATAAACGCGCTCATTGATTTGCTAGTGTTGAATCCTTAGTTATTAGTTCTTGGGAACGTTGCATAAACCAAGGGTTTAAAATTATCGGAGAAAAAGTCCCACTTATTGATTCCATAAACTTTTAAAATGTGTTATATTAGCAATTTCACTCACCTGCATTGGTTCGGCAAAAAATCGACATCCTGTGACTGACCACACAACATACAAACACGATCCATTTCAATGATTACAAAACATTGGTAATTATAACTGAGTTTTGCAGAAATAACAATTCACAAATCATAACCTCAATCGGATTGAAAAGCATTCAAATTTTCCAATTGGTTGGAAGTTTCATAAGTTATATGCCCGTATTCCGCATCAGTGTGCAGGTTGCCTAAGGTCGGCGAATGCATTTTGTAATGGCCAAACAGATCCAATTCGTTGAACTATGTCAATTTGTCACCATCTATTGTGAAAAATTTGAAGTAGGACGCGGGAATCTCTACTAAAAAGTCTAAACAAAATCGAATCATTACATACACCAGGGTTTCTAGGCATCTTAATTCAGGTTCAACAGATCAAAACAAGTCCAAACCTTATGTCAAATGTAATTTTTTGGAACAATTGAAAAAAAATTATCTCGTAGTAAATGAGATTCGGTCAAGGCTATTCCCAATAACAGAGAAACATAATTTTTCTGAAAAATTATTTTTCATGTCACTTATTGATGAATCAATTCAGTCACATCATATTTTGATCAAAAATTATTTTTTTCAAATGGAACCCCTATGGGCCACCTACATGTCTCTCAAGAACATACATTCAGGAAAAAAATGTATTTTGTATTTCGGTCAAGTAACAAATTGTATACATTCAAAAATCTACAACTAGCTCATGAGTTTCCTTGCAGTACGAATAATTTTTCAACTTAGTAAGCTGTGGAAAACAACATTTCTGAATCTTGTCAACTAATTGTGTTTCGCTGTCATCTTTCATCTCAACTCTCGAAAATTAGTTAACTTCCGAGAATCAGTAGAAATTGGAAATCAAAATTATAGTTTTTCGAGCGAAACACAATTAGTTGACAAGATTCAGAAATGTTGTTTTCCACAGCTTACTAAGTTGAAAAATTATTCGAACTGCAAGGAAACTCCTGAACTAGTTGTAGATTTTTGAATGTATACAATTTGTTACTGTACCGAAATACAAAAATGATATCTAATTTTTTTCCTGAATATTTCTCTGTTATGTGCGACTCATTGTGAATAGCCTTGACCAAATCTCATTTATCCGCGAGGTAAAATAAAAAAACAATTTTAATTTTAATTGTTTCAAAAAAATGACATTTGACATAAGGTTTGGACCTGTTTTGACATGTTGAACTTAAATATGTACAGGGTGTTCTATTTGAAAAAATAAAGCTGCTGGCATTTCCAGAAAAACCGGAAGTCCGCCATATTTGATTGTTATGTGATCAAATCCGAAATGATTGCTTATATAACTGTACCAAATTTCAGGAAAATCCGTTCACGAATGCAGAAGTTACAGGAGCCCAATATCCTGTGTCACCCGGTATTTTCAAATATCTGTGATTTTTTTTATGATATGATATGTTGAAATGCGGATGTATATTTTTAATTTCGAACCATAGAAGAAAGTATTGTATTCTGAAAAACATTAACAAAAATATATCTGTGTCCATCTACTCCACACCTGAAGTGTACCATTTCACTAATAATTCATAGAAAATATCATTGTATATAGTTTTTTAAATTGAAACATTAGGTGACTCTTGTGATAGCAAAACACAAAGTATCGAACGTTCCGCCATAGCGTTTGGAATGTTGAGCAAACATCATACCAAGTTTCTTTTAGAAGATACACAATTTGAAAAAAGAAACAGAATATCTTCAGTGTGAAAAAAATTAAGAAAACACAAAGTAATAAACTGATATAATCAAAAGAGTACATAACCCAGAAACGTGTGACACCGATCCATGATTAGTAATTCAACTATTAACAACATAATAATCATGGAACGTCCAACAAGTCAGAGCACATGACTTTTCTCATATTAGTGCCATTTAAAATAATGTCATTAGTTTGAATTTCCTGCAGGCAAATGCGAGAGACAACGAAAGGAGTTGTACTTTAACAGTTGCACTGGGCTTAAGCTATCATTAACAAACCAAGGCGACTCATTATGCACGCAAACGTATGTAGTTGCGGTAGTTAAAAAAAATAAGATAAATAGGTGTATGGTGTATTCTGCACGGCAAAGTTGTTATACTGGGTGTCTCCATCGCTTGAAAGATACCTTGTTTGTGCAAGCAAGGCTAGGTATATGACACCAGTAAGGAATAATATTGTTGCCATCAAAAACGTTGATTTCGAATCTTTGGAGTTGACTGAGGAATAAATACAATAAATTTCCATTCAGTTGTTTTTTTAATTGATGCGGCCGATACTTGATGAAAATCCATGATTTTCATAAACCTGGGTTCACAAAACCATGACACGTGTTTCGCTATACAATAGCTTCATCAAGAGGAGTTAATATAACTTCATATCTACTGCCTTGATTATTCAACAAGAGTTGAATAATCAAGGCAGGTAGTGGTAGGCATATAAAACTAATTGAGAATATTTGTTTTTTAATCACAACACACACGATTAGATTTTCACAGATTTTTTATTGAATTTACAACATGTTTCGTCAGCACAGTAGCTTCTTCAGGTGAATGTACAATAAACTAAATATACAATGGCCAACAGTTTCATACCTACTACCTAAGGTCATTATCTCTAACGAGGTAAGTACCGACAATAATCTCTCAAAACATAAAATATATCCTCAATAATAATAATTACAAAGGGTTTAATCTAGGAAAACAAATTCAAAAGTGGTGATTTATTCAAATCAAGTTGGTGGTTAGGTAATAAGTTCGAATTTTTCAACCCATTAATTCCTAACGTTTCCAACTGATTCAGTTTAACACCTTTATTTCCTACGTGTAAAATTTCGAAATAATCATTGGAACAATGGTTTTCTTCTAAGAGGTGATTGGAATATGTTGGAGTTGTTTTCTTTCATACATAACTTATATGATGTTCATGGATCCTATCTTCAAATGTTCTACCAGTCTGTCCAATATATACCTTAGGGCAAGTTCCACACTTCAATCTATACAGGGCTTTTCACGATGAGCGTTAATTGGACGTTTCTGGCAAACCAGACAACGCATCAACTTGAAAATTTCACAGTATGCATAAATTAATATGATCTACACGCCTGACGATGCGGCGTTGCCGCTTCTACTATAAAGTAGCAGCTACTTTGATTTTTCAAATGGAACACCCTGTATATAATATCATGTTATGATTTCTTATCACTTTGTCAACAACTCCATGTACTATTTCCCTATACCTATCTGTAACACGTTTAGAAGATATAAATTAATTTGGATTTTTTTTTTACCAAACATGTACTTTTATAAACGCTGATAATCTTGAACTCTCTGGTACTAAGACGATTAAATTCGAAATGGAGTGGAGTGATACCATGAGGATCTCCACTTCGAGTCATATTTTGATTTGCCTCATACAGGGTCTTCAAAAAATGCAGATACTTCAATCACATCAAAAAATGAGTAGAAGTCAATTTTTTCAAATGGAACACCCTGTATATTTCCACATTTTTTAGCTCTACATTGAATTTTAGATTGACTTTGTTCAGATAATCCTATTTCGATTCCGAACCGTTTTCGAGATAAACTGTTTCAAACTGAAAATGACGTGGTTTCCTTGTATTCATCACTTATTTTTTGAATTTAACATCTATTTTATACTACGTTATATTTCTTTTCGATTTAGGTTTTCAAGAGTCTCAAATCAGTCCTTAGAAAAAGTTACAATTTGTATGAATTGAGGTATTGAGTGTCTCTACCGTACAACATTGCAAATTAATATTTTTTAATAGTGTGCTTTGGAAAAACGAATAATCCAATTTTGAAACGTCAAACTTTCGTTGGTGGTTTTGACTGATTGTGATACCAATTAAAATAGAAAAATGTCAAGATTAGGTTACAGTAATGAAGATTTCTTGAATTTATTAATAATTTATGGTGAGTGCTATAGAATTGCAAGTAGAACATGCCGAGTATTTCATGAAAGATATCCACAACTTCCGAAGCCGAATAATAATGTGATAAATCGATAAATCTACTACTAAAAATCATTCGTAGAAAGCCTGAAGTGGATGATGATGACAATGGCATAACAGTTTTGGGATTTTTTCATGCATTTCCGAATGCTTCTCTACACGAGGCTGAAAGGGAGATAGGTATATCCTACGTGACAATTTATCGCATTCTTAATAAGCACAAATGGCATTCCTATAAATTCTACTCTGTACAAAATCTGAAAAAGACTGGTTTGCCTCGTAGAGTGGAATTCTTTGAATGGTTACTTGTCAAGACTCAAGAGGATGAACATTTCCTTGACAATATCATATGGACAGATGAGGCCAAGTTTACAAAAAATGGAGTTTTCAATAGACACAACAGTCATTATTGGGCGCCAGAAAATCCCCATGTCGTTCGCCAAAGGGGTTTTCAAGAAAGATGGCTTAATGTATTTTGTGCCATAAAGTGTGGGTCAATTTTTTATATCGAGTTTTATGATGATAATTTGAATGCAACAAAATATGAAGATTTACTGAGAAATGGAATTCAAATGATTTTAAATAATAGGCCAGGAAGAGAACGTGTAGGTACCAAATGGATGGTGCTCCACCCCATAATTCTCGTTCAGTAAGCGAAGCTTTAACTGAAATCTTCGAAGACAGATGGATTGGTAATAATGGACCTTTTCGTTGGCCTCCTAGAACACCAGATGGTAATCCATTAGATTATTTTGTGTAAGGTTTCATTAAAAATATGGTTTACTCCAACCCAGTAACAACAATGGAAGATTTGAAATCGAGGGTTAGAACTACTTTCGAAAGTTTATATCCAGACTTAATCAGAAGCGCTACACATGAAAATCTTTTGAAGAGATTACATGTTTGTTTAAGTAGCGGTTGAGATGTGTTCGAACATATTCTGAAATACACTGACAATTGAATAAACTTACTAATTAATGAAATTATTTTCAGTTCGTGTGTCAGCGTTAATAAAACTATTGTTTGAAGAGAAGTTTCATTTCATGGTTGAAGAGAATTTTAATAATTATTTATTCATTGTATTATCTGTGACTAATGAAGGAACATCGAACGGAATCTGTTAAATTCAAAAAATAAGTGATGAATACAAGGAAACCACGTCAGTTTCTGTTTGAAACAGTTTATCTCGAAAACGGTTCGAAATCGAAATCTGAACGAAGTCAATCTTAAATTGGATGTAGAGCTCAAAAATGTGGAAATATACAGGGTGTTCCATTTGAAAAAATTGACTTCCACCCATTTTTTCATGTGAACAAAGTATCTGCATTTTTTAAAGGCCCTGTATGAGGCAAATCAAAATATGACTCGAAGTGAAGATCCTCAGGGTATCACTCCACTCCATTTCAAATTTGATCATCTTAGTACCAGACAGTTCAAGATTATCAGCGTTTATAAAAGTACATGTTTGGTAAAAAAAAATCGAAATTAATTTATATCTTCTAAAACAGATAGGTATAGGGAAATAGTACATGAAGTTGTTGACAAAGTGATAAGAAATCATAATATGATATTATATACAGGGTTTTTGAAAAATCAAAGTAGCCGCTACTTTATAGTAGAAGCGGCAACGCCGCATCGCTAAATTTTAGGCGTGTAGATCATAGTAATGTATGCATACTGTGAAATTTTCAGGTTGATCAGTTGTCTAGTTTGCCAGAAACGTCTAATTAACGCTCATCGTGAAAAGCCCTGTATACTCCCGGTTTTTTGGCTTCCGAAATTCTATCTTTATTATATTTCGATAGTGAATTTTATGTTTTTGTGGATTTTGTTGATATATTTATGAAACGTATCCAATTGTCTGTTGGTACCAATGAAACATACCAAAATGTCATCCACATATCGATACCAATACAAGAAATGTTACATCAGTGGATGTTCATGAATCGTTTTTCTAGGTAATCCATAAAAATTTCGGCAAGTAAAGGACTTAAAGGGTTTCCCATAATTAACCCTTTTGAAGAAGAATAAATATTGTTGTCGAATTGAAAATAATTTTGTTTCAAACAAATTGATTTCTTGTTTGATGGCTGGATTAACATGGTTCTTGTCTAATAACTCTCTGACTAGCATGATAGTTTCATGCGGAGGTATACTTGTGAATAGATTCTGTACATTGAAAGAAATTAGTTTTGCATTTTCAGGAAGAGTAACATTTTTATTTTATTAATCAAATCGTATGAATTTTGTGAACTAAATTTTGGTTGAAATTTGCAATGATTCTTGATAATAGTTATCAATTTCTCTGATAATTTCACTGTTGGAGCAGTAACGAATGAGACTCCTGGCCTATTGGGGTAGTTTTGTTCGTGTAACTTGATAAGAGAGTACAGTTTAGGTGTTTGTGGGTTCATTATTGTTAATCTGATTTTTTCTGCTGCAGTAAAAATTTATATTGAATTCTTTACAAAATCCTTAACTTGTGATTGGTAGGAATGAGTTGGATCACGTTTTAGAATTCCAAAATATCCTAATTTCAAAAAATCTGAAGTTTTTTGGATATTATCACTTCTATTGATAGCAATAACCGTGTTTCCTTTGTCTGCTCTGGTAAATGTTACATCGTTCAATCTAGTTTTACTTTTTATCGATTTTATTAGTTGCATTTCATTCATGAAACCTCCTTTATCACTCAAAATTCCGATTTTATAATGTGTGAAGCTTGATATTTATTATAAATCTTGTTTAAAGTCCCCCTTAATGCAATTTCTGTTTCAATACCAAGTACCATTTTTTGTATTATATTTGAATCATTAACTTATCAAAGTTTCATCCATGTCCGTGAATTGAGATCCTGATAAATTAACAAACCTATCAAAAAATTGATGATCGGTAAATTTTCATAGATTTTTGTTGGTTCTAAATATAAAAAAAAAGCGTTTTTGAATGAGGTATTTTTCAACCCGTTCTCCTACATTAGTATCTAAACAATGTAACCTATATAGTAATTCAGTCTGTGTTACCTTAAGATATATATTGGAGGTGTCTCTCTTGCTGTATTGTGCTTTTCTCAGTTCCTTCATCCATTTCACTTGACCTGCTCTCACACCACATTTCGTCCCAAAGTCTCTATTCGCTGTTTTTAGTCGTTTAAATCTTGGGAAAACACCTTTCTAGTCAGAGAGTTATTAGACACGATCCATGTAAATCTAGTCATCAAACAAGAAATGATAGACCTTTTATCAATTTGTTTGAAACAAAATTATTTTCAATTCGACAACAATATTTATTCTTTTTCAAAAGGGTTAATTATGGGAAACCCAACAAGTCCTGTCAGATGAGAATTTCAAAAAAGAACTTAACATCATAAAACAAATTCCAGTGAACAATGGATATAAAGTTGACCTGCTAGATAGTATTCTCTCCAAAAAACTTATTATATGAAATATTGTTGAAAATTTGAGAAAAAAAAACAACTATGAATATAATACATAGATTTTAGAAAAAAGTGTCGGAAGGTTGAAACTGCCCCTCTGGAGGGGCAGTTTCAACCATGGGGTGGGGCAGATTCGACAGTAGAGATTGTGAATAAATAAATTGTTCTGATTTGTTAGAAAGTCTTATATTGATAACATTTTTCACTCACAAATATGATTAGTTATTTCACTTAAATTAATATAGAACAGAAGCAAAGAAGCTGTTCGAGCTGTTTTAGCTGAATTTGGTTCCGGCAACTTCAAAACGATATCATCACGTTCGACAATAGTTATATCATCAACCAATTGTTAGAAAAATTTATTCAATGGCTTTTTACGACGTCAAAATTTAACTTCAAATTCTGTTGATTCTGCAGATATTACCCTGGCTATATGGTAGGTTATTTTAACTTTGGTACAGAATTTTACCAATACAAAATCATTTTCATTTATTATATCATCGTCGCGCAATAAAATTGAGCTGTTTCTCCTTCGCTATCGTCCGAAACGTCACTGAGTCCAAAACCACTGTATGATTTGAATCAGAACTACTTCGCTAATTTTTCGTTCTGGAAAAACTTTCCTAATCACTTTCTGTATTTTCTTCTCTTCTTTGCTTTTTTTTACGAAGCCCTCTTTCATAGTCCAGCTGTTCTAACCGATTCCTTTCTGGAGTACCGGAAAAATCGGGATTTTCCTTTCTTATTTTCAACGTTTTTCTTTCTCAATACAGGGTCTCGGAAAAGGTAGTACTAAGTGGGAATAAATTAACCACATTTTTACTGACCTAAAATTAGTAAAACCTAATTAAAAACTTCTTTGAGAATGACTAAATGAATGAATTAGTTACCAAAAACTGGGTTTCTGGTGTAATGGAAATAAATAACATTAGATGGTATATTATCTGCTGTTGAAGTTGATGGTATGGTATGGTCTTTAGGTAAAGCTGAAGTGGTGGGGATATCTAAAATATAGGAAACTTTAACTCCCACTAAACCACTAATATTTATTCATTTACCTAAATATACTTATGTTGGTGTGACAGAATAAGTGGTTGGGCAACTTCTTGGGGCGTGTAGAATGTATTTTTTAATTAATGTATTTAACCAATTATTCCTGCTTGGTTGTAAATACTTGTGCAACACTATACTTAGAAGAATATATAGCTTCCTCATTATTATCGCTTTCATTGCCCGAGTCATCTTTATAAAGCTTGGTTAATTTTTCATCTGAATATTTCTCGCGTAATTTTTTCATTCTGGAAAGTAATGCTCCACATTTGACGCCAAAACATCTCGAAGCTTCTCTCTGAGACATTCTTTTCGATTAAATCTCCTGAATTGCGTTTTCATATTGCCTTCACTTATATTTCTTATATGTTCGATCATCTGGAATACACATTGTTTCAATAATATTACCTAGTTTTTAACGGTTTAGGATGGGGCAAATTCGACCACTGACTGAAGTGCCCTTGTTTAGGTGGCTGAATCACCCATAGCACTATTTTTATAAATATTCGTATGTTCTGACAACATGCTCGATTTCAAGGTTATGTCAATCTGGCATACAACTTTCAAATGATAACAAAAAGGCACAATAAACAAATGAGTTTAGTAATGCTTTAAACTTCAAGACATCTAAAAATTCCAATTATTAATTTAAGAAGAAAAATTCGGAAAAAATAATTACTTACCAGCGTGAGAATATTACAAAAAAATAGCAAATACACATAATATTGAAACATTAAAAAAGATTAAATACTACTACTATTATTGGTACATATTGGGAGACGTCTATTTTGAATGATGACATCAAAAGAGATTGAAAACCAGAGAAACCATTTGACACGATTTCGATCTATTGTATGTTATATTTTTCCCGACTGGAAAAAGATTGCTCAATAGCTTTTTAAAAAAATTAAAAATATAGAAATGTTACGATTCTTTTAATGTCATCATTCAAAATAGACGCCTCCCAATATGTACCAACAACTGTATTAGAATTTAATCTTTTTAATGTTTCAATATTAGTGTATCTCTATTTGTTTATGTAACATTCTCACGCTGGTAAGTTATAATTTTCCAAATTTTTCTTCTCAAATTAATAATTGAATTTTAGATGTCTTGATAATGAAATAAAACTATTTCGAAAGCTTGACAAACAACAAAGAGTATTAGGTATTACACTGGCCGTTTGAACTGACTGCAACCTCAAGAGAAGATAAACTTTGATTTTCTCTCCATTTCCCTTTGTTGAATTCGTTTTCAGAATATTAGTCAACAAGTGCTTTTGAACCAACTTTTCAAGCAGTTCCAAAATTATGATCGGTGTCATTCGATTCGGAATGACATCTAGATGATTTTGAAAAATGAAGTTCCGCTTGCAAGAATTGTGGTATTAACAATGTTGGGCTTTGGTTTTGCAAATATCTTAAAACTAATAAAGATTTTCAAATCGAAAAAGATTCAAAAGAGGAGGAAATTTCCTAGAAAAGTATTGATTCCCGGAATTGAGGATCAATATTTATAATTTTCCCAGAGGATGAAAATGGCCGAAAACGGTACTTGGTTGGGAAGCCGCGCCCCTTTGGACACTTTAACAATAAAATTATTTAAGCATACAAATATGAAAATAAAAACTGAAAAAATTAGACACTAACGAACAGATGAATAAACAATAATCCGTTGGGAAAAAATTGTGACAATTTTCTATTAGTTATTCAATAGTTAATTAATAATTTTTTTCTGTTGAAAGAACATTGCAAGTGTGATAATTGTTAAACTATAATTTAAGATTTTTTCTCTTTGGGGCAATTTTTTAAAGGCTTCAGAATAGAACCCTGTTGAAAAAATAAAAAAAATTATTTTTCAGTTTTATTAATTATTTTGTTGTTGCAAAATCAAATACTTGAATTAATCATTAAAAAAATGTTTATTTTCAAATATTATTAACGATCCGTTTTATGTTATCAGAAACTGCATAGAAATAATTTTATTTTTTTATCTCTAATAGTTTAAAAATTGTTATAAACAAATGCGTTGTTTATAAGATAATTGAATTTTTTATGGAATTTCAATCTTTGATACAAATAATGATTTCAAATGGAAAAAATTTTTCCATAAAAAATTTTTTATTGCTTAAAAACGCATTTGTTAATTAACAATTATTTTCTCCAACTTCTAATTTATTAAGGAAAACTTCTAATTGATATTAAGGAAAAAAAACATGTCTGTTTTTTGTGACAGAAAGTAGAATAGAAAAAATATAAGGTAAAAATTTATTTGTTTATAACAAATTGTTCATTGTTAAAACAATAAAAAAAATTAAATGAAATAAATTTTTTTTTTTTATATAAAAAAAAAAAAATAATGATTTCAAATATTAATTAGAAGTTGGATAAAATAATTGTTAATTTACAAATGCGTTTTAAGCAAAAAAAATTTTTTTTAAGGAACAATTTTTTTTTTTAAAAAATCATTATTTGTATCAAAGATTGAAATTCATTGAGAAAAATTTTCAATTATCTCATAAACAAGCATTTGTTCATAACAATTTTAAAACAATTAGAGATAAAAAAAAATTAAACATTATTTCTATGCAGTTTCGGGATAACATAATCGTCAATAATATTTGAAAAAAATATTTTTTTTCAATGATTAATTTAAAGTATTTAATTTTGCAAAAACAAAAAAATTATTAATAAAAAACTGATAAATATTTTTTTTTAATTTTACCAACGGGGTCTGAATCCTTTCAAGAATTGCTCCAAGAGAGGAAAAAAATCTTAAATTTATAGTTTAACAATTATCACACTTGCAATGTTCATGTTCAAGCAGAAAAAATTTTTAAAATTAACTATTAAATAACAATTGAAAAATTTGATAAATTTGTTTTCAAGGGATTATTGTTCATTCATCTGTTCAGTTAGTGTCTGAATTTTTTTAATTTTTATTTTCATATTTATTTGCTTAAAAATTTTATTGTTCAAGTGTTCAAAGTGGGCGCGGTTGCCCAAGCCAGAGTACCTGTTTTGCAGTATTTTCATCCCTCTGGGAAAATTATAAATAATAACCTACAATTCCGGAATCATGTTTTTTAAGGGAAAATTTTTTCCCTCTTTTGGATCTCTTTCAGATTTGAAAAATTTTATTATTTTTTTGAGATATTTGAAAACCAAGGCCCCCTTTTTTTTTAGTTAATTGTAATAACTTTTACAATTTTAAAGGGAACAAAGTTTTTCAAAATCATCTAGATGTCATTCTGAATCGAATGACACCTCGATCATAATTTTAGATTGTGAAAAAGTTTCCAAAACCACTTGTTGACTAGACTAAAGATACTACCTATTTCTACAATATATATATATATATATATATATATGTATATATATATGTATATATATATATGTATAATATATATATATATATATATATATATATATATATATATATATATATATATTCTACATACCAATTTCAAAACCAATCTTTGCAATCAATCTGAAACTAAAAGAGTTGGAAAGAAATGTTCGAAACCTTTTGGTAGACTTATACTCAAGATAAAGACTGCTGAAAAAAGTTGGTCCAAAAAAGCACTTTGTTCACTAGACAAAAAGATACTACCTATTTCTAGAATATATATATATATATATATATATATATATATATACATATATGTATATATATATATATATATATATTCTGCATACCAATTTCAAAACCAATCTTGCATCAATCTGAAACTAAAAGAGTTGAAAGAAATGTTCGAAACCGTTTTGGTAGACTTATACTCAAGATAAAGACCGGAAAAAAGGGTCCAAAAGCATCTTGTTGACTAGACTAAAGATACTACCTATTTTTACAATATATATATATATATATATATATATATATATATATATATATATATATATATATATATATATATATATATATATATATATATATATATATATATTTTGCATACAATTTAAAAACCCAAATCTTTGCAATCAATCTGAAACTAAAAGAGTTGAAAGAAATTTCGAAACCGTTTTGGTAGAGTTATACTCAAGATAAAGTATTTCTCTCAGATTTTCGAGAGTCAATATCATAATTTAGATAAATACGTATAAAACTTTTTTTTATTTCAGTGGAAAATAAATAATATTTAAATCATTTCTGAATCATAAAACCACGAAAATGATTTAGGATTATTTATTATCCAATGAAATAAAAAAAAAATTAAACGTATTCATCTAAATTATATTGAATATTATATTTCGTCGAAAAATTTTCGTTAGGACGCGACTCCCGAAAATCGAGGGGAAAAAAATATTTTATCTTCAGAATAGCTCGGAATTTTTTCAACCCCCTTTAGTTTCAGATTGATTCCAAAGGTTAGTTTTGAAATTGGTATTCAGAACTTGAACTTCATCTTCAATATCGTATGAGAATCATCTTGAAAATTTAGTAATTTTGGGGAATGAATAATTATTGATCTAACTGTTTACTAACCTTACCTTAATTCTATACTTATGCAATTGACAAATTGAGATACATCTACCATTCGTCTCAAATATCCTTTGATCGAACGTTATTCATGTGTTGAGATAATTTGATGCAATCAGAAGCTTTCCTAGAAGCAATTATAGCATTTCAAATTCATGGCATGATCATGGTGTCTTTTTATTTCTAATCGCATTTTATAATCATGGAAATGCCGCCTTCAAGTATCTGAGACGTATATGGATAATGTGTTAAAACCTTGTTATTTCGTTATATTTTCGAGTGCAAGACGATGTGAATTACAATTCTAAATTGATTGTAGTGAGACCAGATGCCAGCTGGGTTATACAAAATTTAATATACACTGTGTCCGTAAAGTAATGGAACAAATTCTTTTTACTAAACAGGTCATTTTAAGTAATCCTGAAACACATCGATTTTGATGTTAATTTACCGATTTTAAAATAATAATCTAATATACAGGGTGAATTAGTTCGAGTAATGACGTCACCGTCATTTTTTTTTAAAATGGAACACCCCATTTTGTCTCAATTTTCGGATTACTCTAGCTGGTGATTCCAAAAATTCATCACATGTTGATTCCAATTGGTACAGGGTGGACAAAAAATACAATAGTTTTGTGTGTGCTCATAAAGTAACGCTAACATTCTTTATTAGGTAAATTAACAAATTATCAAAAATCCCCTATTGTCAGCGGACAGAATAGCTGGAATACATGACTTTATAAATGTTCGAACTGCACCCTTTTGCTGTATTTGACAGAAACCCCAAACGTGTACAAACATGTTGAACCTTGTGTATGGCCCCGGTATTTGTTTATTTCGTTCGAATTTTTCTTGTACATCTGCAATATTTGCTGGTTTCTGTTTCAAAATAACATTCTTCAGATGGCCCCACAAAAAAATAATCCAAAGGATTTAAATCTGTGACCTCGCTGGTTCAGTGGTCCCGTCTACCAATCCACCTGTTCGGAAAAATTTCATCTAGGTACCTTCAACATCTTCAGCATAATGTGAGGTGCACCA
The DNA here is from genome assembly GCA_018342105.1 of Gonioctena quinquepunctata. Taxonomy (NCBI): domain Eukaryota; kingdom Metazoa; phylum Arthropoda; class Insecta; order Coleoptera; family Chrysomelidae; genus Gonioctena; species Gonioctena quinquepunctata. The sequence goes on from JAFIRS010001115.1 coordinate 428,235, forward strand.
CCCCTGTTAAACCATAAACTTCATCAAAACCCAGGATTACGTCTGCGGGAAAAAAACAAATTCTAAAGTGGAAAGAGATACCCCTTAAAAAACCGGCCCCGTTTAAATTACCTTCAAAAAAAGTAGGGTCCGATGATTCGATTTCGTACAATTCCAGCCCATACATTTCCTTTTGAGGGTTGTGATGATGCTCAGCATCCAGGGGGTTTTTGCCCAGATCTACAATTCTGAGGGTTAACCTCACCATTTAACATGAAAGTGGACTCATCAGAAAAAAATAATGTTTTGTATCAAGAGAGGGTCTCGGTGACATTTATCCATCATTTCCCAAAAGGTTTTATCGGGATCATCTTCGTTTAATTTTTGCACAAGTTTGATTTTAAGGATGCCATTTTCGCTTCAATAGTTTGTGTACCGTTGTTTTGCTAACACCGATATAAGGATCAACCTTTTACGAACAGAAGTGTGCGCATCTTCTTCAAAACCAGTAAAACATCTAATGCTGATCAGCATTTGTGGGACGACCTGATTTGCGTACATTTTCAACATTACCAATTTCTCGAAATTTCTTTCAACTTACTGACTGTTGAACGCGTTATAGGTCTTCCGGGATTTTACTTAAACAAATTGCACACTTCCATCTGAGTTCGCGATCTGTCCCCCATACCACTTCTAAGTATTTCAATTCTTTGTTTTACACTTAACTCCATTTCTACTTCCAATTAAATTCAAGCAATCATTCGAATATCCACGAATCCCCAAAAAATAAAGTACTAAACTGTCACTGAAATCAATAAATTACTAAACAAATAATGACATTTCCCAAAAAAAGTAGAATATGTTCTTTATAAAAGATGAGAAATATTTTTGTCATTTTCCCCGTCTGCTAGACCACAAGTACCAAACATGTTTGGAAACAGCTCATTTTTTTACTCTAAACATATAGCAGACTACGGGTGTTACTTTTTAAACCAATTGCCGCTAGACAATAAGTTTTTGATAATATTGTTAATTTACCAATAAAGAATGTTCCCGTTACTTTATGTGCAAAAAAAAACTATTTATTTGTCCACCCACCAATTGGAATCAACATGTGATACATTTTGAATCAGCTCAGCTAGAGTAATCCGAAAATTGAGACAAAATGGGGTGTTCATTTTAAATGACGGGACGTCATTATGAACGTAATTCACCCGTATTTGATTATTATTTTGAAATACGGTAAATTAACATCAAAATCGACGTGTTTCAGGGTTATTTCTTAAAATGACCTGTTTAGCTAAAATGAATTTGTTCCATACTTTACGGACACAGTGTATAGTGTCACCGTTAAAGACCGCATCATATAGGGGTTTTGTTTTATTCATTTTCAAATTTAGAGTTCATGGAAAGTTTTGCTTCGAAAATGATGCAAAATGATAATTGTTCTAGAAATTTTTTTTTTTTTTCGAGTAGAAACATTTTCAACAGAAAAAACCCTTACAGATGATGTATTAGGTAAATCCTCAACTGGTAATTTCAGATTCTACGAAATTTGAATTAGCTAAAAATTGCAAATTAAAGAAAAAAAAATTCCAAATTGGTTTAAACTTGGGATATTGTAGAAAAAAATTTGTTCAAAATATTTTTTTGAAAAAACAACGTAATTAAGAACTCTAAATTTGTGGAATAATAAAAAAAAATTATGTTAAAAAAAAAAAAAAACACGCTTTTGCAATGCTGTGAAAATTAAAATAATAAAATATAGTCGGGGAAAATTCTCAATTGTTTGATAAAAAAATTTTTTTGTGACTTCTGTGACAGAAAACAATCTTCCCCAAACCACGCTGGGGATTGAACTACATCTGATAGATATTCAAAAGACCCAACTCAAAGAAAAAAAATGAAATTGAAAATTTTCTTTTCATTCAGATAGTTATTTGATTTTCTATTCCGTCTTGATTAAGAACTCTGAAATGAATGGGAAAAAGAATGTTTTAAAAAATTTTTCCCCAAAAACATTCTAAAATTACCCAAAGAGACATCGCATTACTAGGTCTTAAAAAAGTCATTGACGAAAAATTTCCTCCATGGGTGAGGGTGTTTTTTCAGTTATCTTGACATCATTATGGAATCAGAAAGCTGCGCAATCTGATGAAAGTAGAACATCAGTTGGTTTAATTATTTTGGGATCTTCAGAAAATAAATTTGTCAATAAAATTTTTGTTGAGATAATTAAAAATTTTCCCAGGTTATCTGAACTCAGAATTGGCTAATGTAATAAAATTTAAAGGCACAACATTATCAATCTTTTGCCTTTTAAACGTATGATCCTTTGGCATAAACAATATCCTAATCATATAACATTTTTAAAACCCCATTTTGAAACAAAGATCTGCCCGGGGTTTTTTTGTTTAAAAAATGTTGAATAAAAAAATTAAGAATTTTTTCAAAAAATTTCATCAAGATTACTTTTAATTTTTTAATTTTGAAAAACTACTGAAAATATCTGATAATGTTTTTTAAAAAAAGTTAAAAAAATTTCAAATGGAGTCAATGGATAAAAAACCCACATTCATTTTTATTTTTGTGTTTTACTTTTAAATATGTTTTAAACGATTCCATTAAAAAAAAATTTCCAGGCATACTAGGAAAAATTTCCAAAGCCCAAACATGCATGGTGGGAATTTTTGGACGGATTAAAAAATTCCCCCGGGGAATTGGGGGTTTAAGCAACCAAATCCAAACTCGTGTTTCCTTCCCCAAATTTGTTTAAAAATCCCAAGTAGATCAATCGGTAATCGCCAAACTACTTGGGGGAAAAAAAAAAAAATTTTTTTACCACGTGAACCTCCCCAAAAAACCCCTTTGACCTATTTTTTCCATGTTTGGGGGGGGCCCAAACACACTGAACACACGTGAATAAGGGGGGATTATGCCATTAAAAAAAAAGTTTATGTTTTTAAATTGGGGCCAAAATTTTTTTAAACGCGAAACAATGGATTTTTTTAAGGAATACATAGTTTTCTATATTTTTTCTGGTTATTGGGGGACTTAAGTCAAAATTAAAAAAGGTTTTTTAATTTTTTTTTTAATTTGGTGGTTGTACAAGAAAAAAAATTTTATTATATATATATATATATTTAGGGTGTGATGCAAACCCCAAATACCAGCAATCTCAGACATTCAACAACGTTCATTCAATCATGAAACATGAAGGAAATAAGAAAGAATTTTTGGAATCATATTGTAATTTTGAATGTCTCTTTGAATTTTAAGATTTGATGATGAACGTATTATGTTTTAACATGTTTACATTTTTTAAGATTTCCCTAAGATGACATAAAAAAGTCAAACGCAGGAAAAAAAAACGAAAGGATTTTTTCCCGAAAAAAGAAGAATATATATATATATATATATATATATATATAAATTTAAATAAATAAAAAAAGGGGGACCGAAAAACGAAAACCCCATTTTTTTCCCTCACCTCATTTAGAGGTGAACTGTTGCTATAAGGTATGTCCTAAAATGCATCCCTTGAGATACAGGGGTCGAAAAGTACGAACAAAATTAAGATTAAATTTTTGTTTACTCCAAAATTCCTGAAGGAAAAAATTTAAACATGGTACACTAATCCAAGGTTTATCAACGTGCTAATTTGGAGTTAAAATTTTTTTATTTTCTAAACAGGGCGTAGTTAGATGGAATATGGTCATATGTTCCTTCATTTTTTCTTGGGACAAGTGAATGGACAAATGAGCGTTTGACATCAGTTCGGCTCATCAATACTCAACCTGAAAGTCATGACATTCCATGTGCCTAAAAAAGAGAAGGTTTCGGGAGATAATGAAAAAAACTGAAGATATGTCCTTAGAGAGACATAATTTCCCATGTGCAATAATCGCATAATGCTAATTTCTTACAACATATCGGAATATGTGTAACTTCCTGAACATTTTTTTTAAAGTTAGGAGAATGAAACATAGTACGGGTGAGTCAGAATGAGACCGATAACTCCATTTTTTTATTCATGATATTATTTGATCGAATCTATGTCGGGATTCATGATATGTTACCATACTTCCTTGCATTTTATTGTTTTGACAGGTCAACTGTCAAACAAACCCAACCCCAAATTCAATCTCCACTTAGATAAGAGTTATGGTCCGAAAAATTTTTGAAAAAATGAAGATATGTACTCTTAATTTGTTGAAGTTATGTTGGGGTATCATTATCGAAGCCATTTCTGATTGAATCATCTAGCAAAATATTTTCCCAAACAACATGTTTTTTATGAAGAAAAAAAAAATTATTGTGTATCAATATCTACTTAAATGATAGAAACGGTTTAGTGGGTACACTACATAGAAACAAACAAGGCATTAAAGCAAAAATTCAAATGGAGCACCATTTTGTTAATACAAAATTTGGGATCTCCGTATCATCGACTGTCGCACGCTTTGGAATATTCCTGGTGTATCCTGCATTGAGGTACATGCTGCTAAAATTTTGCCGTTAAATCGTCCACAGATTCTACAGGTGTTTCGTACACTAGGATTTAAGGTATCCCCGCAAAAAAAAGTCTAGTGAAGAAATCCGGGGAACGCAGGGCCCTGTTTGATCAAGAAATTATCGAACGATTGTTGGAAATGGGTTCTCCGTCATATTGATACCACATTCTTTGACGAACCAATATAGGTACGTTTTCAAGTAGCCCAGGTAAAACATGTTCAAGAAAAAACTCTGCCCATTCAAACGGGGAGAAAAAAAAGATATGGTTCAACGATACAATTTTCGATTATTCCTACCCAATATACACTGAAAACTTTTGTTGGTAGCCTTTTCGAAACATTCCATGCGGGGTTTTTTTCAATCCCATAAATAGCTGTTCCACTATTGAAATATCCATCTCCTGTAAAAAATGCCTCATCCGTGAATAGAACATATCTGGGAAAGTTGTTTTTCTCCTTCATACATCCTCAAAACCATTCACAAAACCTACGAGGGCCACTAATCACCAGCATCTAGGGCCTTTACCGTCTGTAGGCGAAATGGATACAATAGTTATTCACGTGCTACCGACTTACTGTTGATTGTGACACTTGTAACCAACACAAAATAGCCCGAGTGCTGGTAGAAGGATATGCTGCTAATCGTTCAATCCTTCAATCATCGATGCACAGTAGTGAAATGTGGATGATGTCGGTTTAGATATCTATGTTGATATAATTCAGTAGCGGCTCTGGCATTTCCCCTGTTTCACCATAAACGAAATGCATACCTGTATATTCTTCAAATGAATAATCCATTTTGAAACGATGTTCACTGACTGAAATGATGAACAGATGACTTAACAATAATACAAAGTGTTTTGGGTTTCTGTCAATCATGTCTAATGTTAATATCGATATATCAGGGGTGTTTCTACCGGGAACAATGAAAAAGGCTACGTTTTTTTAGTTCCAAATTTCGTGTATGTTATATGCGTTGATCTGTGTTACTGAACAGCCTACCACAAACTAGCATCGAAAGGCTCGACTTAGCAACTAGTAATCACGAAACGAAAGAAATCATTTAAGTAGATATTAATACACAATAATTGTATTTCTTCATCAAAAACATGTTGAATGGATAATCTATTTACCTACATAAATCAATCAGAAATGGCTTTGATAATGATAGTCCAACATAAACTTCAACAAATTAAGAGTACTTATCTTCAGTTTTCGAAAAAAATTATTTCAGATCTTAACTGTTATCTAAGTGGAATATTATGAATTTGATGTTGGGTTTGTTTGTCAGTTGATCTGTCAAAACAATCATATGCAAGAAAGTATGGTAACATATCAGTGAATCCGCGACATCGATTCGATCAAATAAAATGGAGTTATCGGTCTCATTCTGACTCACCCGTTCTATGTTTCCGATTCTCCCAACATCGAAAATTTGAAGGTTGACAATTTGATATGTTGTAAGAAATAAG